>CM032165.1:4209634-4477366 GCA_018901935.1 Pugionium cornutum
ATATTTCCATTATTTTTAAGTTAATTAAAAGAAAAGAAAGAAAATAGAAAATACCGAATTGGACAGCTAGCAGTTGTCTAGGAAGTTTCCTTTCCTTTCTTTAGAATTTTCCTTTTGCATTTTTCAAACCCATAGAAAACTCTCCTAATAATTTAGGAGCAGTCTTCTTTCTTTGTAGCACACATGGGAGAAGAGAATAGAGCAGCTGAAGCCATGATGGCCATGTTCACCACACTCCAAACAACTCGCATCCATAGGCGAGAGGTTGGAGCGTGGAAGACCAGTAATTCAGGCCATAAGGCACGTGAGAGCTGAGCAAGACGTCCTGAGGGTCCTGAGTACCTTAGGACACGGCACAACAGGAGGAACCCCAGCCAGATGGAGATGAGGACACGCAACCTCATAACTATCACCATAGGCCGAGAGGACCTCCACGGCAACCAGAGGCAGAAGATGATGGCTTTGAGCCATATGGTCTTCACCAGAGACCAAGAATGCCTCCTAGACGTCATGAGGATGGAGATGAACACACCTATGGGTAATTCATCCTGATGTTAAACTAACTCCTCCAACTTTTGCAGGAAAAGTAGACCCCGAGGCTTACCTAGATTGGGAGAAGCGAATGGATCATATCTTTGATCACTACAACCAACCAGGACCTAGGAGAGTCTCAATGGCAGTAGCACAACTCACGGACAATGCCCTCATCTGGTGGGATCGTGAGGTATCTGACAGAAGGAGGAAGAGAATGAGACCAGACTCATGGGTCGACATGAAAGACCTCATCGACAAAGGTATGTTCCACCTTACTTTCATAGGGATTTGCAGCGTTTTCGTACTCTTAAGCAGGGTACCAGATCAGTAGAGGAGTACTATGAAGAGTTCGAGAGGTTAAGGAACAGATTGGAGCTCAATGATGATGAAGAAGCATTGATGGCACAATTCTTGGATGGACTCAAGAAAGGATCAGCTGCAAGGTGGAAAGGCAAATCTACAACGACTTCAAGGACTTGTTCCACCTATCTGTGCAAGCTGAACAGCACATCAAACGTAAGAGCCAAGACATCCGCAGCAAGCCTAAGACACCTTGGGCACCAAGCAACATGCCTAAGACAGTGGACAAAGGCAAAAGCGAGAGATCGAGTCAAGGTTCAAGAGCAAGCCTCCTGAACCCACCCGTGACCAGAGAGAGCCTGGTAAGTCTTCTAACCCTCAAAGATCACGTGACATAACTTGTTTCAAGTGCAGGGGACGTGGACACATCTCAAGGAGTGCCCAAACAACCGAGTCATGCTGATTACGGAGGCAGGAGAATATGAGTCCCAAGATGAAGAGGACTATGAACCAGAAGGAGAATATGGTGACATTGAGTACCCTGATGTGGGGAAGTGCTGGTCACTAGGCGTATCCTCAGTGCAATGGTGGATCCTTCAGAGACCATCCAAAGGAGAACATCTTCCACAGCCGTTGCACCATCAAGGGAAAGGTATGTAACCTCATCATAGATGGTGGTTCTTGCACTAACGTTGCTAGTGCATATATGGTTGATAAGCTAGGTCTAGAGAGGACATCCTCGACCATATAGACTGAGATGGCTTGATGACAAAGTGGAGCTCAAGATTCATGAGCAAGTCACTGTGCCATTCAGTGTGGGCAAGTACCAAGACCAGGTCGTGTGCGACGTGGTGCCCATGCAAGCTGGCCATCTTCTACTAGGAAGACCATGGCAGTTTGACAAAGAGACCAGGCATGATGGCAGAACCAATCTCTACACCTTCGTGCATGACAAGAGAAAGGTCAGCCTAGCTCCTCTTACACCTGCCCAAGTACATGAGCTACAACTCCAAATGAGTAAGGAAAAGAAACTTGTCAAGTCTAACTTTCTTATTCAACCTAGTCATGTCCGGAGAGCTTTAGCCTCGAAGGACTTAATGTTACTAATGGTTTTCAAGGAAGTGTTGAGTATAGAACAGGGACAGGTAGAGCTACCTCATGAAGTAGCAACACTCCTCAACAAATTCCAGGATGTATTTCCAGAGGAGATACCAGCAGGCTTGCCTCCTTTACGTGGCATAGAACACCAGATTGATCTAGTGCCCGGAGCAGCCCTGCCCAACCGGCCAGCCTACCGGATGAGTCCAAGGAGCTTGAGAAGCAAGTCAAGGAGCTCCTGGAGAAAGGATATGTTCGAGAGAGCCTCAGTCCATGTGCTGTACCAGTGCTACTAGTGCCCAAGAAGGATGGGACTTGGCGCATGTGTGGACTGCCGAGCAATCAACAACATCACAGTCAAGTATAGGCATCCAATACCACGACTGGATGACATGCTAGATGAGCTGAGTGGAGCCACGGTCTTCTCAAGATAGACCTCAAAAGTGGATACCACCAGGTAAGAATGAAGGAAGGTGATGAGTGGAAGACTGCTTTCAAGACAAAGCAAGGGCTCTACGAGTGGACAGTCATGCCATTTGGCTTGACTAATGCCCCAAGCACCTTCATGCGCCTTATGAACCAAGTTCTTAGGGCGTACATCAGTAAGTTTGTGTAGTTTATTTTGATGACATACTTGTTTATAGTAAGTGCCTACGGAACACCTCACACATCTTGAGATGGTCCTTAAAACCCTTCGACAAGAAGAGCTTTATGCCAATCTCAAGAAGTGCACCTTTGTACTGATAAGCTTGTCTTTTAGGTTTTGTTGTGAGTTCACAGGGCCTACAGGTTGATGAGAGAAGATTCGAGCCATACAAGAATGGCCAACACCAGGAAACATCAGCCAAGTAAGGAGCTTCCACGGACTGGCCAGCTTCTATAGGAGATTCGTGCCCAACTTCAGCAGTATTGCCTCACCACTGACGGCAGTAGTGAAGAAGAACGTGGGATTCAGCTGGGGAGAAGCTCAGGAGAAGGCATTCCAGGCCTTGAAGGACAGCCTTACACACGCACCAGTGCTAGTCCTTCCCGACTTCAACAAGGCGTTTGAAGTGGAGTGTGATGCCTCTGGAATAGGCATAGGAGCAGTGCTAACCCAAGGAGGGAGACCAGTGGCATACTTCAGTGAGAAGCTAGGTGGTGCCTCACTGAACTACCCCACTTATGACAAGGAGCTTATGCCCTTGTCCGAGCATTGGAGACTTGGCAGCATTACTTGCTGTCCAAGGAGTTTGTGATCCACACTGATCACGAGACTCTCAAACACCTCAGAGGGCAAACCAATCTCAAGAGGAGACATGCCAGGTGGATGGAGTTCATAGAGACCTTCCGTACATCATCAAGTACAAGAAGGGCAAAGACAATGTGGTAGCCGATGCACTATCAAGGAGGTTTGCCTTGATATCAACCATGGAGGCAAAGGTCCTAGGATTCGAGCACATCAAGGATCTATACAAGGATGATCCTGACCTTGCTGAGAGCTACAAGGAGTGTAGCACAGGAGTCATGGCAAATTCTACATCCATGAGGATTCTTGTTCCGAGAAAGAAGGCTGTGCATACCACAGGATCACTAAGGGAGCTTATCATCCGAGAAGCTCATGGAGGAGGACTCATGGGCCACTTTGGTGTCGACAAGACTCTAGCAGTGGTCAAGGAGCACTTCTACTGGCCACACATCAAGAGGACAGTAGAAGCACATTGTGCAAGATGCATTACTTGCAAGAAGGCAAAGTCCCGAGTGCAACCTCACGGGTTGTATCTCCCACTGCCCATACCAACACATCCATGGGTGGACATCTCGATGGATTTTGTTCTAGGTCTGCCCAAGATCAACCACAAAGATGCAATCTTTGTAGTGGTGAACAGATTCTCCAAGATGGCACATTTCATCCCATGTGCCAATGTCAATGATGCCACAAAACAGCTGAGCTGTTCTTCAGGGAGATAGTACGGCTTCATGGAGTGCCAAGGACCATCGTATCAGATAGGGACACCAAGTTCCTCAGCCATTTCTGGAGGACCCTTTGGAGAAAGCTAGGCACGCTACTCTTCTCAACCACTTGCCATCCTCAAACCGATGGCCAAACTGAAGTTGTCAACAGGACCCTATCAACTCTTCTCAGAACAACACTAGGGAAGAACCTAAAGACTTGGGTGGAGTGCCTGCCATTCATTGAGTTCGCCTACAACCGAGCCGTGCACTCAGCAACCAAGAAGACACCATTTGAAGTGGTATACGGCTTCAACCCTCTCACCCCATTGGAGCAAACACCACTGCCACCAGCTGAGATGACCAACCTCAGGAGCATCCAAAGCAGAGTTCATAAGGAGGTTACACCAGAAGGTAGCAGAGAACTTGGAGAAGAGGACCGGACAGTCGTGACTCATGCCAACAAAGGAAGAAAGGAGGTGATCTTTCAACCAGGCGATTGGGTGTGGCTACACCTCGGCAGGAGAGGTTCCCAAACCTAAGGAGTTCCAAGCTAGCACCAAGAGGAGATGGACCATTCAGAGTGCTCGAGAGGATCAACAACAACGCCTACGGATCGAGCTTCCAGGTGAGTTTAATGTGTCCAATACGTTCAATGTTACTGACTTGGCCCCTTTCCATGCAGATGATCCAGTTTGAGGACAAAACCTACTGAAGAGGGAGGGAATGATGAGGACATCAGGTCGTACATCCAGCCAGGAGACCAGACTGGCCGACCAGGAAGCTTGCCGAGACAGCAGGACCATCTGGCGCGCCTGCCGGACCAGACAGTACCGCGGACCCTCGACCTATAGGACCAGACCGGTCAACATCGCGGAGAGGCCCAAGCTTCCGCACACTTGGTGGGGACGTGAATGACACCGCCGGTCCCCTGATGACACCGCCGACTCCGGGATCAACTTGGCGGTCCTGAAGTCATTCCGGCCAGTACCGCGCACAATCCAGCCGGTACAGGCCATCCAGCCGAGTACACACACTTCCACTTCTACACAAGAGGACTCGGACCAAATGAGCTACCAGCTCCAGGACATGCACTTAGAGGAAGTATCTACACCAGTGGTACCTCAGGAGCAATGACAAGAAGCAGATCAAGAGCACTCTTCCACAAATTCAGCTTATGGGTCGACAAGCTTCTAGAGGAAGAGCAGCTAAGGACAATGGGCCAGAAGAGCAAATTAGAGTCCAAAGGCTTCTCAACAACACAAGGAACATCAGAGACTTGGGCTTTAGTGGCAAGAGAGGTCAGGGCCCAAAGATTTTAACCCTACTCCAAGTCGAAGACTAGGAGCAAGCGTGCATGCCACAAGGACGCCACCTTCCATTTCTTGGCCGTGAGGTGAGTTAAGGTAAGTTTACATTCGAATATATGCCTCTTTCTGTTTTGCAGGGTAGGATCTAGTTGCTTTACATTTTGAGTCAAGAACATTTTAGGAATAGGTCCTTTTTCGTTATACACTTTTGTATCTTTTCCTTTTGTGCACTTTTGTAAACTTTCCTTTTTTTATTTGAGTCGACCCTAGAAGGTCAAGCTGTCGAGCATATTAATAAGGCTCCTTCCAGCATTGTAGTTCGACAACCTTTTGATTATTAATAAAGTAGAACTTTTCCCTAGTTTTCTCTCAAGACTTGTGCGCTTAGAACCTAGTTGAGACCAGCCCTCCTAGCTCTAAGTTTGTGATTTATCACGAGGTTCATCACCCTCGTGTGGTTCACTTCACCCTTCCATCGTTTACCAACCAGAAAACCCCTATCCAGAAGCCTAAGGTTGAGTTTCTCACCTAATCTTCTACAAACAGCCCACGCATACATCCTTGAATCAAGGCTTGTATCACATTTGCACTTAGAAGAATATTTCCAACCCTGGCTGGATGTACGACCTGATGTCCTCATCATCCCCTCCCTCTTCAGTAGGTTTGTCCTCAAAACTGGTTCATCTGCATGGAAAGGGGCTAAGTCAGTAACATTGAACGTATTGGACACATTAAACTCACCTGGTAGCTCGATCCGGTAGGCGTTGTTGTTGATCCTCTGGAGCACTCTGGATGGTCCATCTCCTCTTGGTGCTAGCTTGGAACTCCTTAGGTTTGGGAACCTCTCCTGCCGTAGGTGTAGCCACACCCAATCGCCTGGTTGAAAGATCACCACCTTTCTTCCTTTGTTGGCATGAGTCACGTACTGTCCGGTCCTCTTCTCCAAGTTCTCTGCTACCTTCTGGTGTAACCTCCTTATGAACCCTGCTTTGGGTGCTCCGTTAAGGTTGGTCATCTCAGCTGGTGGCAGTGGTGTTTGCTCAATGGGGTGAGAGTTGAAGCCATACACTTCAAATGGGGTCTTCTTGGTTGCTGAGTGCCGGTTTCGAACTCAATGAATGCGGCACTCCACCCAAGTCTTTAGGTTCTTCCTAGTGTTGTTCAGAAGAGTTGATAGGTCCTGTTGACAACTTCAGTTTGGCCATCGGTTTGAGGATGGCAAGTGGTTGAAAGAGCTTGTGCAGCTTTCTCAAAGGGTCCTCAAATGGCTGAGGAACTTGGTGTCCCTATCTGATCGATGGTCCTTGGCACTCCATGAAGCCATACTATCTCCCTGAAGAACAGCTCAGCTGTTTGTGTGGCATCATTGACATTGGCACATGGGATGAAATGTGCCATCTTGGAGAATCTGTCCACCACTACAAAGATTGCATGTTTGTGGTTGATCTTGGGCAGACCTAGAACAAAATCCATGGAGATGTCCACCCATGGATGTGTTGGTATGGGCAGTGGGAGATACAACCCGTGAGGTTGCACTCGGGACTTTGCCTTCTTGCAAGTAATGCATCTTGCACAATGTGCTTCTACTGTCCTCTTGATGTGTGGCCAGTAGAAGTGTTCCTTGACCACTGCTAGTGTCTTGTCGACACCAAAGTGGCCCATGAGTCCTCCTCCATGAGCTTCTGGATGATAAGCTCCCGTAATGATCCTTGTGGTATGCACAGCCTTCTCTCTCGGGAACAAGAACCCCTCATGGATGTAGAACTTCCCATGACTCCCTGTGCCACACTCCTTGTAGCTCTCAGCAGTCAGGATCATCCTTATAGATCCTTGATGTGCTCGAATCCTAGGACCTTTGCCTCCATGGTTGATATCAAGGCAAACCTCCTTGATAGTGCATCGGCTACCACATTGTCTTTGCCCTTCTTGTACTTGATGACGTATGGGAAGGTTTCTATGAACTCCATCCACCTGGCATGTCTCCTCTTGAGATTGGTTTGACCTCTGAGGTGTTTGAGAGCCTCATGATCAGTGTGGATCACAAACTCCTTGGACAGCAAGTAATGCTGCCAAGTCTCCAATGCTCGGACAAGGGCATAAAGCTCCTTGTCATAAGTGGGGTAGTTCAGTGAGGCACCACCTAGCTTCTCACTGAAGTATGCCACTGGTCTCCCTCCTTGGGTTAGCACTGCTCTATGCCAATTCCAGAGGCATCACACTCCACTTCAAACGTCTTGTTGAAGTCGGGCAGGACTAGCACTGGTGCATGTGTAAGGCTGTCCTTCAAGGCCTGGAATGCCTTCTCTTGAGCTTCTCCCCAGCTGAATCCACGTTCTTCTTCACTACTGCTGTCAGTGGTGAGGCAATACTGCTGAAGTTGGGCACGAGTCTCCTATAGAAGCTGGCCAGTCCGTGGAAGCTCCTTACTTGGCTGATGTTTCCTGGTGTTGGCCATTCTTGTATGGCTCGAATCTTCTCTTCATCAACCTGTAGGCCCTGTGAACTCACAACAAAACCTAAAAAGACAAGCTTATCAGTACAAAAGGTGCACTTCTTGAGATTGGCAAAAAGCTCTTCTTGTCGAAGGGTTTTAAGTACCATCTCAAGATGTGTGAGGTGTTCCCGTAGGCACTTACTATAAACCAAAATGTCATCAAAGTAAACTACTACGAACTTACTGATGTACGCCCTAAGAACTTGGTTCATAAGGCGCATGAAGGTGCTTGGGCATTAGTCAAGCCAAATGGCATGACTGTCCACTCGTAGAGTCCTTGCTTTGTCTTGAAAGCGGGTTTCCACTCATCACCTTCCTTCATTCTTACCTGGTGGTATCCACTTTTGAGGTCTATCTTGAGAAGACCATGGCTCCCTCAGCTCATCTAGCATGTCATCCAGTCGTGGTATTGGATGCCTATACTTGACTGTGATGTTGTTGATGGCAGTCCACACACATCATGAGTCCCATCCTTCTTGGGCACTAGTAGCACTGGTACATGGACTGAAGCTCTCTCGAACATATCCTTTCTCCAGGAGCTCCTTGACTTGCTTCTCAAGCTCCTTGGACTCCTCTGGACTCATCCGGTAGGCTGGCCGGTTGGGCAGGGTCAATCTGGTGTTCTATGCCACGTAAAGGAGGCAAGCCTGCTGGTATCTCCTCTGGAAATACATCCTGGAATTTGTTGAGGAGAGTTGCTACTTCAGGAGGTAGCTCTACCTGTCCCTGTTCTACACTCAACACTTCCTTGAAAACCATTAGTAACAGTAAATCCTTCGAGGCTAAAGCTCTCCGGACATGACTTGGTTGAATAAGAAAGTTAGATTTGACAAGTTTCTTTTCCTTACTCATTTGGAGTTGTAGCTCATGTACTTGGGCAGGTGTAAGAGGAGCTAGGCTGACCTTTCTCTTGTCATGCACGAAGGTGTATAGATTGGTTCGGCCATCATGCCTGGTCTCTTTGTCAAACTGCCATGGTCTTCCTAGGAGAAGATGGCCAGCTTGCATGGGCACCACGTCGCACACGACCTGGTCTTGGTACTTGCCCACACTGAATGGCACAGTGACTTGCTCATGAATCTTGAGCTCCACTTTGTCATCAAACCATCTCAGTCTATATGGTCGAGGATGCCGTGTCCTCTCTAGACCTAGCTTATCAACCATATACGCACTAGCAACGTTAGTGCAAGAACCACCATCTATGATGAGGTTACATACCTTTCCTTGATGGTGCAACGGCTGTGGAAGATGTTCTCCCTTTGGATGGTCTCTGAAGGATCCACCATTGCACTGAGGATACGTCTAGTGACCAGCACTTTCCCCACATCAGGGTACTCAATGTCACCGTACTCTCCTTCTGGTTCATTGTCCTCTTCATCTTGGGACTCATATTCTCCTGCCTCCGTAATCAGCATGACTCGGTTATTTGGGCACTCCCTTGAGATGTGTCCACGTCCCCTACACTTGAAACAAGTTATGTCACGTGATCTTTGAGGGTTAGAAGACTTACCAGGCTCTCTGTGGTCACGGGTGGGTTCAGGAGGCTTGCTCTTGAACCTTGACTCGATCTCTACGCTTTTGCCTTTGTCTATGGTCTTAGGCATGTTGCTTGGTGCCCAAGGTGTCTTAGGCTTGCTCTGGATGTCTTGGCTCTTACGTTTGATGTGCTGTTCAGCTTGAACAGATAGGTGGAACAAGTCCTTGAAGTCGTTGTAGATTTGCCTTTCCACCTTGCAGCTGATCCTTTCTTGGAGTCCATCCAAGAATTGTGCCATCAATGCTTCTTCATCATCATTGAGCTCAATCTGTTCCTTAACCTCTCGAACTCTTCAGTACTCCTCTACTGATCTGGTACCCTGCTTAAAAGTACGAACACGACATTGCAAGTCCCTATGAAAGTAAGGTGGAACAAACCTTTGTCGCATGATATCCTTCACGTCGACCCATGAGTCTACGGGTCTTAATCTCTTCCTCCTTCGGTCAGAAACTTCACGATCCCACCAGATGAAGGCATTGTCCGTGAGTTGTGCTACTGCCATTGAGGCTCTCCTAGGCCCTGGTTGGTTGTAATGATCGAAGATATGATCCATTCTTCTCTCCCAATCTAGGTAAGCCTCGGGGTCTACGTTTCCTGCAAAACTTGGAGGGGTTAGCTTAACATCAGGATGAGTTACCCGGTTGTTGGCGTGTTCATCTCCATCCTCATGATGTCTAGGAGGCATCCTTGGTCTCTGGTGAAGCCATATGGCTCGAAGCCGTCATCTTCTGCCTCTGGTTGCCGTGGAGGTCCTCTCGGCCTAGGGTGATAGTCATGAGGCTGCACGTCCTCATCTCCTTCTGGCTGGGGTTCCTCCTGTTAGTGCCGTGTCCTAAGGTACTCAGGACCCTCAGGACGATCTGGCTCAGCTCTCACGTGCCTTATGGCCTGGAATCTTACTGGTCTCTCCACGCGCTCCAACCTCTCGCCTATGGATGCGAGTTGTGTTTGGAGTGTGGTGAACATGGCCATCATGGCTTCAGCTGCGTCTCTATTCTCTTCTCCCATGTGTGCTACAAGAAAGAAGACAATTAGGGTGCTCCTAAATTATTAGGAGAGTTTTATTTTTATATGTGGTTTGAAAAAAATGCAAAAGGAAAAATTCTAAAGAAAGGAAATTCGAAAAAGGAAACTTCCTAGACAACTTGTGCTAGCTATCCAATTCGAATTTCTTTAGTATCTTTTCTATTTTCTTTTTCTTTTCTTTTTAATTAGACTTAAAAATAAAGGAAAATATGACTTAAACAAAAAGGAAAACGTGTATGCAATGCAAAAAGTGAATCTAAACCCTAGTGATACACGTAGGAGGCTAGATGCACTCGGTTTGGAGTTTGAGGTTATTTTTTGATTTTTCTTGAACGACTTAAACTAATGCAAGAACTAGAAATAAGCCAAGGATAGAAACAACCTGGTTTAGGGCTTTAAGCTCTGATACCAAAATGATACAAGCCTTGATTCAAGGATGTATCTTGGCGTGGGCTGTTTGTAGAAGATTAGGTGAGAAACTCAACCTTGGGCTTCTGGATGGGGGTTTTATGGTTGGTAAAAGATGGAAGGGTGAAGTGAACAACACGAGGGGTGATAAACCTCGTGATAAATCACAAACTTAGAGCTAGGAGGGCTGGTCTCAACTAGGTTCTAAGCGCACAAGTCTCTTGAGAGAATAACTTGTTGAAAGAAAATTCGATCTTTATTAATTATCAAAAGGTTGTCGAACTACAATGCTGGAAGGAGCCTTATTAATATGCTCGACAGCTTGACCTTCTAGGGTCGACTCAAACAAAGAAAAGGAAAGTTTACAAAAGTGCACAAAAGGAAAAAGATACAAAAGTGTATAACCAAAAAAGGACCTATTCTAAAATGTTCTTGACTCAAAAATGTAAAGCATCTAGATCCTACCCTGCAAAACAGAAAGAGGCATATATTCGAATTGAAACTTACCTTAACTTACCTCACGGCCAAGAAATGGAAGGTGGCCGTCCTTGTGGCATGCACGCGCCTTGCTCCTAGTCTTCGACTTGGAGTAGGGTTAAGAATCTTTGGGCCCTGACCTCTCTTGCCACTAAAGCCCAAGTCTCTGATGTTCCTTGTGTTGTTGAGAAGCCTTTGGACTCTAATTTGCTCCTCTGGCCCATTGTCCTTAGCTGCTCTTCCTCTAGGAGCTTGTCGACCCATAAGCTGAATTTGTGGAAGAGTGCTCTTGATCTGCTTCTTGTCATTGCTCCTGGAGGTACCACTTGTGTAGATACTTCTTCTAGGTGCATGTCCTGGAGCTGGTAGCTCATTTGGTCCGAGTCCTCTTGTGTAGAAGTGGAGCTGCGCGTGTACTCGGCTGGATCGGCTGTACCGGCTAGATTGTGCGCGGTACTGGCCGGAATGACTTCAGGACCGGCCAAGTTGATCCCGGAGTTGGCGGTGTCATCAGAGGGACCGACGGTGTCATTCACGTCCCCACCAAGTGTGCCGGAAGCTTGGGCCTCTCCGCCGGCGATGTTGACCGGTCTGGTCCTATAGGTCGAGGGTCCGGCGGTACTGTCTGGTCCGGCAGGCGCGCCAGATGGTCCTGCTGTCTCGGGCAAGCTTCCTGGTCGGCCAGTCTGATCTCCTGGCTGGATACGACCTGATGTCCTCATCCTCCTCTTCAGTAGGTTTGTCCTCAAAACTGGATCATCTGCATGGAAAGCCAAGTCTAACATTGAGCGTGTGGACATTAAACTCCTGGCAGCTTCGATCCTTGTTGATCCTCTCGAGCACTCTGAATGGTCCATCTCCTCGGTGCTCGGAACTCCTTAGGTTTGGGAACCTCTCCTGCGTGGGTTAGCACTGCTTCTATGCCTATTCCAGAGGCATCACACTCCACTTCAAACGTCTTGTTGAAGTCGGGCAGGACTAGCACTGGTGCATGTGTTAGGCTGTCCTTCAAGGCCTAGAATGCCTTCTCCTGAGCTTCTCCCAGCTGAATCCCACGTTCTTCTTCACTAATACCGTCAATGGTGAGGCAATACTGCTGAAGTTGGGCACGAATCTCCTATAGAAGCTGGCCAGTCCGTGGAACCTCCTCACTTGGCTGATGTTGCCTGGTGTTGGCCATTCTTGTGTGGCTCGAATCTTCTCTTCATCAACTTGTAGGCCCTGTGAACTTACATTAAATCCTAAAAAGACAAGTTTATCATTACAAAAGATGCACTTCTTGAGATTGGCATAAAGCTCTTCTTGTCGAAGGATTTTAAGTACCATCTCAAGATGTGTGAGGTGTTCCCGTAGGCACTTACTATAAACAAATGTCATCAAAGTAAACAACTACAAACTTACTGATGTACGCCCTAAGAACTTGGTTCATAAGGCATGAAGGTGCTTGGGGCATTAGTCAAGCCGAATGGCATGACTGTCCACTCGTAGAGCCCTTGCTTTGTCTTGAAAGCAGTCTTCCACTCATCACCTTCCTTCAGTCTTACCTGGTGGTATCCACTTTTGAGGTCTATCTTGGAGAAGACCGTGGCTCCCCTCAGCTCATCTAGCATGTCATCCAGTCGTGGTATTGGATGCCTATACTTGACTGTGATGTTGTTGATTGCTCGGCAGTCCACTCACATGCGCCAAGTCCCATCCTTCTTGGGCACTAGTAGCACTGGTACAGCACATGGACTGAGGCTCTCTCGAACATATCCTTTCTCCAGGAGCTCCTTGACTTGCTTCTCAAGCTCCTTGGACTCCTCTGGACTCATCCGGTAGGCTGGCCGGTTGGGCAGGGCTGCTCCGGGCACTAGATCAATCTGGTGTTCTATGCCACGTAAAGGAGGCAAGCCTGCTGGTATCTCCTCTGGAAATACATCCTGGAATTTGTTGAGGAGTGTTGCTACTTCATGAGGTAGCTCTACCTGTCCCTGTTCTATACTCAACACTTCCTTGAAAACCATTAGTAACATTAAGTCCTTGAGGCTAAAGCTCTCCGGACATGACTAGGTTGAATAAGAAAGTTAGACTTGACAAGTTTCTTTTCCTTACTCATTTGGAGTTGTAGCTCATGTACTTGGGCAGGTGTAAGAGGAGCTAGGCTGACCTTTCTCTTGTCATGCACGAAGGTGTAGAGATTGGTTCTGCCATCATGCCTGGTCTCTTTATCAAACTGCCATGGTCTTCCTAGTAGAAGATGGCCAGCTTGCATGGGCACCACGTCGCACACGACTTGGTCTTGGTACTTGCCCACACTGAATGGCACAGTGACTTGCTCATGGATCTTGAGCTCCACTTTGTCATCAGCCATCTCAGTCTATATGGTCGAGGATGCCTTGTCTTCTCTAGACCTAGCTTATCAACCATATATGCACTAGCAACGTTAGTGCAAGAACCACCATCTATGATGAGGTTACATACCTTGCCCTTGATGGTGCAGCGGCTGTGGAAGATGTTCTCCCTTTGGATGGTCTCTGAAGGATCCACCATTGCACTGAGGATTCGTCTAGTGACCAGCACTTCCCCCACATCAGGGTACTCAATGTCACCATATTCCTCTTCTGGTTCATAGTCCTCTTCATCTTGGAACTCATATTCTCCAGCCTCCATAATCAGCATGACCCAGTTGTTTGGGCACTCCCTTGAGATATGTCCACGACCCCTACACTTGAAACAAGTGATGTCACGTGATCTTTGAGGGTTAGAAGACTTACCAGGCTCTCTCTGGTCACAGGTGGGTTCAGGAGGCTTGCTCTTGAACCTTGACTCGATCTCTACGCTTTTGCCTTTGTCTACGGTCTTAGGCATGTTGCTTGGTGCCCAAGGTGTCTTAGGCTTGCTGCGGATGTCTTGGCTCTTACGTTTGATGTGCTGTTCAGCTTGCACAGATAGGTGGAACAAGTCCTTGAAGTCGTTGTAGATTTGCCTTTCCACCTTGCAGCTGATCCTTTCTTGGAGTCCATCCAAGAATTGTGCCATCAATGCTTCTTCATCATCATTGAGCTCCAATCTGTTCCTTAACCTCTCAACTCTTCATAGTACTCCTCTACTGATCTGGTACCCTGCTTAGTAAAACGTCGTTGCAAATCCCTATGAAAGTAAGGTGGAACATACCTTTGTCATGAGGTCTTTCATGTCGACCCATGAGTCTGGTCTCATTCTCTTCCTCCTTCTGTCAGATACCTCACGATCCCACCAGATGAGGCATTGTCCGTGAGTTGTGCTACTGCCATTGAGACTCTCCTAGGTCCTGGTTGGTTGTAGTGATCAAAGATATGATCCATTCTTCTCCCAATCTAGGTAAGCCTCGGGGTCTACTTTTCCTGCAAAACTTGGAGGAGTTAGTTTAACATCAGGATGAATTACCGGGTTGTAGGTGTGTTCATCTCCATCCTCATGATGTCTAGGAGGCATTCTTGGTCTCTGGTGAAGACCATATGGCTCAAAGCCATCATCTTCTGCCTCTGGTTGCCGTGGAGGTCCTCTCGGCCTATGGTGATAGTTATGAGGTTGTGTGTCCTCATCTCCATCTGGCTGGGGTTCCTCCTGTTAGTGCCGTGTCCTAAGGTGCTCAGGACCCTCAGGATGGTCTTGCTCAGCCCTCACGTGCCTTATGGCCTGGAATCTTACTGGTCTCTCCACGCGCTCCAACCTCTTGCCTATGGATGCGAGTTGTGTTTGGAGTGTGGTGAACATGGCCATCATGGCTTCAGCTGCGTCTCTATTCTCTTCTCCCATGCGTGCTACAAAGAAAGAAGACAATTAGGGTGCTCCTAAATTATTAGGAGAGTTTTTTTTTATATGTGGTTTGAAAAAATGCAAAAGGAAAAAAGGAAAAATTCGGAAATTCGAAAAAAAGGAAACTTCCTAGACAACTTGTGCTAGCTGTCCAATTCGAATTCTTTTAGTATCTTTTCTATTTTCTTTTTCTTTTCTTTTTAATTAACTTAAAAATAAAGGAAATATGATTAAACAAAAAAAACGTGAATGTAATGCAAAAGTGAATCTAAACCCTAGTGATACACGTAGGAGGCTAGATGCACTCGGTTTGGAGTTTGATGTTGTTTTTGATTTTTCTTGAATGCGACTTAAACTAATGCAAGAACTAAAAAAGACAAGCAAAAGGATAGAAACAACCTGGTTTAGGAGCTTTAAGCTCTGATACCAAAATGATACAAGCCTTGATTCAAGGCTTATGCGTGGGCTGTTTGTAGAAGATTAGGTGAGAAACTCAACCTTAGGCTTCTGGATAGGGGTTTCTGGTTGGTAAAAGATGGAAGGGTGAAGTGAACCACACGAGGGGTGATGAACCTCGTGATAAATCACAAACTTAGAGCTAGGAGGGCTGGTCTCAACTAGGTTCTAAGCGCCAATTCTCTTGAGAGAAAGAAAAAGTTCTACTTTATTAATAATCAAAAGGTTGTCGAACTACAATGCTGGAAGGAGCCTTATTAATATGCTCGACAGCTTGACCTTCTAGGTCGACTCAAATAAGAAAAGGAAAGTTTACAAAAGTGCACAAAAGGAAAAAATACAAAAGTGTATAACGAAAAAGGACCTATTCCTAAAATGTTCTTGACTCAAAAATGTAAAGCAACTAGATCCTACCCTGCAAAACAGAAAGAGGCATATATTGAATGTAAACTTACCTTAACTCACCTCACGGCCAAGAAATGGAAGGTGGCCGTCCTTGTGGCATGCGCTTGCTCCTAGTCTTGACTTGGAGTAGGGTTAAATATCTTTGGGCCCTGACCTCTCTTGCCACTAAAGCCCAAGTCTCTGATGTTCCTTGTGTTGTTGAGAAGCCTTTGGACTCTAATTTGCTCTTCTGGCCCATTGTCCTTAGCTGCTCTTCCTCTAGAAGCTTGTCGACCCATAAGCTGAATTTGTGGAAGAGTGCTCTTGATCTGCTTCTTGTCATTGCTCCTGGAGGTACCACTGGTGTTGAGACTTCCTCTAAGTGCATGTCCTGGAGCTGGTAGCTCATTTGGTCCGAGTCCTCTTGTGTAGAAGTGGAAGTGCGCGTGTACTCGGCTAGATCGGCTGTACCAGCTGGATTGTGTGCGGTACTGGCCGGAATGACTTCAGGACCGGCCAAGTTGATCCCGGAGTCGGCGGTGTCATCAGAGGGACCAGCGGTGTCATCAGAGGGACCAGCGGTGTCATTCACATCCCCACCAAGTGTGCCGGAAGCTTGGGCCTCTCCGCCGGCAACGTTGACCGGTCTGGTTCTATAGGTCGAGGGTCCGGCGGTACTGTCTGGTCCGGCAGGCGCGCCAGATGGTCCTGCTGTCTCGGGCAAGCTTCCTGGTCGGCCAGTCTGGTCTCCTGGCTGGATGTACGACCTGATGTCCTCATCAGGCGGTGTCATCCACGCCCCCACCAAGTGTGCCGGAAGCTTGGGCCTCTCCGCCGGCAATGCTGACCGGTCTGGTCCTGTAGGTCGAGGGTCCGGCGGTACTGTCTGGTCCGACAGGCGCGCCAGATGGTCCTGCTGTCTCGGGCAAGCTTCCTGGTCGGCCAGTCTGGTCTCCTGGCTGGATGTACGACCTGATGTCCTCATCAGAGGGTATGATGAGGTCATCGGCACAGCCCCCGGCCAACTGCCCAGCCCGGCTGGCCCAAGGAACACAAAGGCGGCCAAATACGCGCAAAAGGATACATGGGTGTATCTTCATGAATCCAAGCTTAACCAAGAAGCGGCCAGCCAAGACCAAACCTGGCCTATAATCCTGACTCACATAGGACACGCGGCGACATGGAGCTCACCCCAAACAAGGCCAGATCAAGTCATGCACCATACATCAAATTGGAGTTTTCGAAACTTACCATATTTGGATCTTTGCTTATATGAAAGTCTCCAAACGTTTCTTTGGCGACCAGTAGACTTTTTGGTACTTCTAGGAGCTCCCATAAGCACTTCTAGAAGCTCAAACACGGCTTTGACAAGGCGGGTCCATCCATGCCTTCAAATGAACCGATTGGAGCCGTTTATGGCAAGTGAGATGGCCAACTGGTTTAATCACTTGCAAACCAAAACATGGCATCCAGGAGATATTATTAAGGCCCTAAGGAAGCCCAAAATAAACCTACCATGCACCAGCCACCAGAGGATCAGGCGCATCCCTTTACTCCAAGACTTGCCATATATGGACCGAAGTGCACTTAATGTGTTCAGATTGCAATATCTCTATTCCTTGCAACTTGGGCACGTATTGAAGACTTTCCAAAGCATCCAGGATGTACCTAGACACATTACATTCGCCCCAAAGCTCTCAAGATTCAAGCATATACACTTTCCTTGTTGACCAAACTAGACATTAATGGCCAGCAACCATATATTTTAAATATATGATTTCCTTTTCTCTTTTTTAGGTTTAGGACCATTTCTAGGAGCACTATATAAGCTCAGCACGACCTCATTGTAAAGATAGACCACCATTGAAATTAAATTTGAATACAAAGTATTTTCTTCAAAGCCTTGTCTTTGAGTCTTGTTCTTGTTCTTTAGAAATAAAGTGTGTGATTCACTTCCTTTCTATTGAAGCCACGTCCAGGTTAGTTTGAGAGATTCAAACTCCCTTGGTTCACCTTTGATCGTGTGATTTGATCAAAACCCCCTCCTTTTAGTTCCCTAGCCCGCTTAAGCCAAGAGAGATTCTCGGTCTTGCGAGTCACGGCCGTACCGCTTGTGAGATTGATATTCAATCTTACATCAGGAAGTCTCCACACCAGTAGCACCACCAGGAGCAATGACAAGGACCAGATCAAGATCACTCTTCCACAAGTTCAGCTTATGGGTCGACAAGCTCCTAGAGGAAGATCGACTAAGGACAATGGGCCAGAAGTGCAAAGAAGAGTCCAAAGGCTTCTCAACAATGCAAGGGACTTCAGAGACTTGGGCTTTAGTGGCAATAGAGGTAAGGGCCCAAAGATTCCTAACCCTACTCCAAGTCGAAGACTAGGAGCAAGGCGCGTGCATGCCACAAGGACGGCCACCTTCCATTTCTTGGCCGTGAGGTAAGTAAGGTAAGTTTCAATTCGAATATATGCCTCTTTCTGTTTTGCAGGGTAGGATCTAGATTTTTTACAATTTTGAGTCAAAAACATTTTAGGAATAGGTCCTTTTTCGGTTATGCACTTTTGTATCTTTTCCATTTGTGCACTTTTGTATCTTTTCCATTTGTGCACTTTTGTAAACTTTCCTTTTCTTTATTTGAGTCGACCGTAGAAGGTCAAACTGTCGAGCATATTAATAAGGCCCATTCCAGCATTATAGTTCGACAACCTTTTTGATATTAATAAAGATAGAACTTTCTTCAAACAAGTTTTCTCTCTAAGAATCTTGTGCGCTTAGAACCTAGTTGAGACCAGCCCTCCTAGCTCTAAGTTTGTGATTTATCACGAGGTTCATCACCCCTCGTGTGGTTCACTTCACCTTTCCATCGAATACCAACCCAAAAACCCCTATCCAAGAAGTCTAAAGTCGAGTTTCTCACCTAACCTTCTCCAAACAGCCCACGCGCATCCAAGCCTTGAATCGAGGCTTGTATCACTTACACTAGCTCCAAGATCCATCAGACATTTAGCAAAGGACAAAGATCCTAAGGTGCAAGGAAGAGTGAAACTACCTGGATCTTGAAGCTTCTCCTATGTAGAGCCTTGGAGTCATTACACTCATGATTGTACATTGTTGATCCTCCCTCAACACCCTTTCTTTTCTCCATCTCATATTCGTCGAGCTTTTTCATCCCTGGATGATCTTCCAGCCAGCCTGGGAGTCGTCTTTTAATTGAGTTTAGTTGTCTCATGAGGCTCTTGTACTGCAATTCGAGGATTCGCGCCTTAAACCTTCCGGGAAATGGAAGTTTCTCAAGTCTTTCGAGTACGTAGGACTCTCTCTCCTCCTCATTCACTTCTTGAACTCTGGGAAGAACCTTTTCAGTTTTTTCTGGGGTAGGGTCAACCGTGTTTCCATTTGCTTGTCTCAAAAGCTTACCGTTGCTTTCTTGCCCTCCTCGCTCGGTTTCCTCTACCTCCCCCTAGATGTGGGTGCCTCTTCACTGCTTATCAAGATGGATTGGCAGTATTCTCTTGGGTTTACTTCAGGTTTTTCAGGGAGTTTACCTTTTGGTGCAGAAAAAGATGAAGCTATATGTGCAACCTGGCTGTCCAACGCCTTAAGATGAGACGAGAGGTGCTCATAATTGGCGCTGAAATCCCCAAAGGCATTGTGTCTACCTTTCTGTTGATCTCAGCCATCTTCTTGTTAATCTCTATTGCTTCCTTTTCCTGACCTTTCAAGATCTTTTGCACTAGTGCCTTTGTGTCATCTTCATGCATAGCATTGGGTACGAGTGGTGCATTTAGTGAAAGGGGCTGCTGCTGCTGATTGTATCCCATCTTGGGTTGAAATCTAGGAGGCTGATACTTGGGTCTTGGGACGTACCCTTTCTGGAAACCTTGAGGTGGAGGCTTGTAGGACTGGTAGCTTTGGTCATGCGGCTTATATGGAGGATACGGTAAGTCCTGCGGCTTCTCCATGTTGGTGCTTCTGTATGAGAAGTTGGGATGGTTTTGGTAGTTCTGATTGAAACCCTTCGGATACCCTGAGTGCCCCTCCAATGTAGTTTATGTCCTCATGACATTCCTGGATATCGTTCCTTTCTTGTTGATACCCTCGGTATCCATCAAACTCTCATACAAAGTTTACTGCTCGTTGAGACACTTGCAGCACCCTGTCCAGCTTCTCATTCAAGGCCTTCATCTCTCTTCTTCGCTCATCTTCATAGTCTCTACTCCCACGTGAAGCTATTTCATAGTCTTCTCCATAATTCCCATCACTTTAAGCAAGGTTCTCCACCAAGAACATTCCACTTTCAGCTTCCTGTCTAAGGAATTTCCCATTGCTCGCCGTGTCTAGGAGCATACGAATTCTAGGGAGCACTCCTCTGGGTACTGAGAAGTGGCTCGTCTGACAAGCCATGATGGGGGCATTTTTTGCGTAGCTCTTGAAACGTTCTCATGCT
This sequence comes from Pugionium cornutum, assembly GCA_018901935.1. Lineage (NCBI taxonomy): Eukaryota > Viridiplantae > Streptophyta > Magnoliopsida > Brassicales > Brassicaceae > Pugionium > Pugionium cornutum. The sequence goes on from CM032165.1 coordinate 4,229,822, forward strand.
TCAAAAAAGCTTTCATTACCGTGCTGCACAAAACTTGAGATCTCATTCCTTAACCTTGTTGTCCTTGAGGCTGAGAAGAACTTGGACAGAAAGAACTTCTTGCATTGATCCCATGAGGTGATGGCATCATGTGGCATATTCTTTTCCCACTTCTAAGCCTTATCTCCCAGAGAGAATGGGAACAACGTTAGCTTCAAAGATAAATCCCATTGATTTTGACAGTTCCACAAAGCCTATCAAATTGGTCCAAGTGATCTAGGGGGTCCTCCATTGGCATACCGTGTAACTTGCTGCCTTGCACCATGTTTATCAAGCTCGGCTTGATCTCGAATTTGTTGTTTTCAACAGGGGGTGGCCAAATTCCAGTTTGATGGTCATATACGTGTAGCCAATCAAACATCCCTATCACTCGCTGAAGCCTTTGTGGGTGTATTGGACCTCTTGCTCTCCATACCTTCTGATACTGACCACCAGCTCATGTGGCTTCATTCTCAGCATTCTGTGGCAGGTTCTGGTCATGGTGTTCCATCTCAAAGTCCTCATTAGATGATCTGATTGCTCTCTCCTTGCTCTAATAGCTTCTAATTTCCAACTGCAAAATGTCGATGTCACTCGGTTGCAGGATTGTGTTTCAGCGGCTTCTTGTGTTCATGCAACTGCAGAAACCAAGTAACTATAGTCAAAAGAAAAAGAAAATAAAATACCTACTATCTAAGTGAATCCTGATGGCTATTACTAACTTCAACGGCAACAACGCCAAAGACTTGATGGGGTTTTAAGTTTTAATCCCGAGTACAATTCCAAATGTAGAGAAAATCGAGTAGTAGTTGGGTATCGGATCATAGGAAAGTAAGAATAGCGCACTAAAAATGTATGAAACAGTTAAATCTAGGTTGATACTAATTGGTTATATAATTATATAATTCCAAAGAAAATAAAGACGAGTTAATTCAATAAGCAAGAAATATGGACAGTGTGCAAGGAATTCGACTCGGGAAAATCTTTCTTGGACTTAGAACACTATCTAGTAGACTGATCCACTCTCGTGGTAACAACCCATTCACCATCCTATAGAGTACAAGTCTTTTGCACAGTAATCTATCGCCTAGGGATCATTGGGTTCGAGTCTAATCCTATCCACCTATCACCTTAGACATCAACTATCGTTGGCTAAGATGTAATAAGGATGTTTAGGCCTACCTAAATGTTCTGTCTACACTTCTCAGTGTCAGAACATCATCGATCTAACCATTGATTAGCTACTTTAATCCCTAGCATTAAGCACACTCTAAACATCAAGGATTTCTCATCTAATCTACCTAAACAACTCTAAGTCAATATCAGATTCCCTAATTTACCTTACCTACAATCCATACAGAAAACTACTCAAACATATTCAAGAAAACAATAAACATGAGATTCGTCTGATGGCCGATCTGGTGATGCGTAATGAGTAGGTTTTGAGGGCGGCCAGGCTGAGATCAGCCTGATGGCTAATCTCGTGGCTTCCATGAGAGTCCTTGGCCAGTTCTTGTTGCTTGATCTCGTCTAACTTCTCGTTGTACCTGAAAACTTTGATAAGGTATGCAAGATGCAAAAATGCATGCATTAACCTACATAATGCAATACCAAATGCTAATGAATGTAAATGGGTGGATAGAATGCCTAAAATACCAATGAAGATACGAAAAAGGTGGTGAAATGCATGGTGAAACAATGTAAAAACCATGTTTATCAAGAAACCAGAAAGAATCTTATCCCGGATCAAATGGCAATCGATATCCACATACTTCGTCCTCTCATGAAATACATAATTTTTAGCAATGTTGAGGGTTGCAGTATTGTCACACAAAAAAAAAGAGTTGATAACCATGAAGGAACCTTCCAACCATATAAAATCTGATTAATCCAAACCAATTCTTTAGAACCATAGGCCGTTGACTTATATCCTGCTTCAGCAGAACTGCAAAAAACAGTAGACTGCTTTTTCCATTTCCAGGATATCAATGCATCACCAATATAGATACAACCGAGCGCCTGCCATTCATTGAGTTCGCCTACAACCGAGCCGTGCACTCAGCAACCAAGAAGACACCATTTGAAGTGGTATACGGTTTCAACCCTCTAACCCCATTGGAGCAAACACCACTGCCACCAGCTGAGATGACCAACCTCAACGGAGCATCCAAAGCAGAGTTCATAAGGAGGTTACACCAGAAGGTAGCAGAAAACTTGGAGAAGAGGACTGGACAGTACGTGACTCATGCCAACAAAGGAAGGAAGGAGGTGATCTTTCAACCAGGCGATTGGGTGTGGCTACACCTACGGTAGGAGAGGTTCCCAAACCTAAGGAGTTCCAAGCTAGCACCAAGAGGAGATGGACCATTCAGAGTGCTCGAGAGGATCAACAACAACGCCTACCGGATCGAGCTACCAGGTGAGTTTAATGTGTCCAATACGTTCAATGTTACTGACTTGGCCCCTTTCCATGCAGATGATCCAGTTTTGAGGACAAAACCTACTGAAGAGGGAGGGAATGATGAGGACATCAGGTCGTACATCCAGCCAGGTGACCAGACTGGCCGACCAGGAAGCTTGCCCGAGACAACAGGACCATCTGGCGCGCCTGCCGGACCAGACAGTACCGCCGGACCTTCGACCTATAGGACCAGACCGGTCAACATCACCGGCGGAGAGGCCCAAGCTTCCGGCACACTTGGTGGGGGCGTGAATGACACCGCCGGTCCCCCTGATGACACCGCCGACTCCGGGATCAACTTGGCCGGTCCTGAAGTCATTCCGGCCAGTACAGCGCACAATCCAGCCGGTACAGCCGATCCAGCCGAGTACACGCACACTTCCACTTCTACACAAGAGGACTCGGACCAAATGAGCTACCAGCTCCAGGACATGCACTTAGAGGAAGTCTCAACACCAGTGGTACCTCAAGGAGCAATGACAAGAAGCAGATCAAGGGCACTCTTCCACAAATTCAGCCTATGGGTCAACAAGCTACTAGAGGAAGATCGACTAAGGACAATGGGCAAAAAATACAAGGAAGAGTCCAATAGCTTCTCAACAACACAAGGGACATCAGAGACTTGGGCTTTAGTGGTAAGAGAGGTCAAGGCCAAGAGATTTGTAACCCTACTCCAAGTCGAAGACTAGGAGCAAGGCGCGTGCATGCCACAAGGACGACCACCTTCCATTTCTTGGCCGTGAGGTGAGTTAAGGTAAGTTTACATTCGAATATATGCCTCTTTCTGTTTTGCAGGGTAGGATCTAGTTGCTTTACATTTTTGAGTCAAGAACATTTTAGGAATAGGTCTTTTTTCGGTTATGCACCTTTGTATCTTTTCCTTTTGTGCACTTTTGTAAACTTTCCTTTTCTTTATTTGTGTCGACCCTAGAAGGTCAAGCTGTCGAGCATATTAATAAGGCTCCTTCCAGCATTGTAGTTCAACAACCTTTTTGATTATTAATAAAGTAGAACTTTTTCCTACAAGCTTTCTCTCAAAAGAGACTTGTGCGCTTAGAACCTAGTTGAGACCAGCCCTCCTAGCTCTAAGTTTGTGATTTATCACGAGGTTCATCACCCCTCGTGTGGTTCACTTCACCCTTCCATCGTTTACCAACCAGAAAACCCCTATCCAGAAGCCTAAGGTTGAGTTTCTCACCTAATCTTCTACAAACAGCCCACGCGCATACATCCTTGAATCAAGGCTTGTATCAATAATCCATCTACGAAATTCCATCTATTCTTGCATTATAAAGCAATTTTCATGGCAACTTGCCAGCTATTGTAATTGAACCCATCCAGATTATTAGAGACAAAAGACAAACTTGGATGATCCGCGGCATGGAGAAAAAATGGACTATGAGAATTATCGAAGGAATCTGTGATGTAGGTGATCTTTTCATCAGAACCGTAAACTGTGTAAGTTCAAATCCGGTCACGATTGATGGATCGAGCTCTAAAACCATCCATTGCAGGTGATTGAGCTTGTCGAGAAGCAATCACCGAATCAATTTCAGGAGAAGTAGCTCGATTACGAGCTTTCGCTCCCTTTTTCACCATTCGATGTTTCGAAAACCAAACGATTCAGAGAAAGGAACAATCAAAATAATGATCGAAGAAGGTGAATGAAAATGGCAGGAAAAACAAGAAGAAGAAGAGAGAGATCGTCCTATAGCTTTGATACCATTTTAGAAACAGAAGTAATAAAACTAATTCTCTTCATTGATGTAAAAGAATATACAAATGTTGTTTATATACTCATACAATCAATTTGATAACCAGCATAAATTATCGGCTTAATATAAACCAAGATTAACCCATCTAAAATAAAATTTAAAATACCGATACAAGAATTTGGAAAAAATTATATTTGCAGAGGCGATATGCTATTTTATTAATTCTAAAAACGCCATATAGTGTGATGGTTGCATGGCATTCCGAATCCTATGATACAACTGCAACTATTCTATTTTGCACAATTCTAAAACAGAATCTAACAAATGTTTCTATGTTGCACTCTCAGACTGAGAAGACAAAGATTTATTTTTTCTTCTATAACCTTAACGCTCAACATGTGAGTTATAAAGAGGTTACTCTGTTTTTAATGAGAATTGATTTTCCACTAAAATCAATATGATTTTTATGTTACAAAATAATAAACCAAATTAATTGGTTGTAACTTAACTCAATAAAAGAGATATTGATTATTTGACTTAGCCAACAAATAACAAATTAGTTTTAAACCAAAACACAATAATAATTGTAGCGACCATTAATCCACTCGCTAAATTCCAAAAAATCGAAACTCGATTTCGGTACAAGAAGGCATTATAAGGAGCTACAAGAGACCAAGATGCGTATTTAAAATTCCAATGTTTCTATTAACTATTTTATTTGCGTACTTTTGCAGGAATGTGATGGTTAAGTTTAAAAGTCTTTTATTTGTCATTAGGTCCTAATGTCTTGTCGTTATTTTCGCTTTACTCCTTCTATTATAATGTATGTTTAGCCCTAGAAGGCACCTGTTGTGGACTAGTATATAAAATCTTTTCTCAGCATGTAATCACTTAAGTTTTATGAAATAAAAACCTAGTTTTCTTCTTTTGAAAGGAGTTGACGCCTCCAGCCTTCTTGTGTGAGAATCCTTGAAAGCTTGAGTGCTCTATAATTATCCCAGACCTTCCATAATGTGTGTGGCATCTCTCGATCCACCTCTCTACTCAATCCTCACTTAGATCCTCCACAAAGTGCTCTACATACTACTGAATGGTCAACATCAATCTGTTCATCAACCCATCACTCTTGAGTCTGTAGAAAGTGCTGTAAAGCCAGCTAGAGCCTCTCCAGCAACTTCCCTTGCTCAAACAAGCCCTCTTGTTCCTGCATCATCTGGTATCAGATGATGAGTACATCAATACAAGCTCACTATAAGCTGAGGAAGAGCCCATTAATATACCTATTATGAGACAAGCTCCAAGAACAAGATTATTAACAAGAAATCTTAGTAAGATGTTCAACAAGTCTGTTGAGGGTCTCATATCAATCATAGAAGATGGAGAATTCCATGAAGCTGAACTTACTAAAGACTTGCAAGAAGGAGACTATGAACAACTAAAGACTACAACAATTTCACTCCTTACAGTTTTATAAGGCTTCAGATATACAACCTTGTTCATCATTGCTAAACAAACTTAAGAAGGCATATAAGGAGCTACAAGAGACCAAGATGCATATTTAAAATTCCAATGTTTCAATTAACTATTTTATTTCTTGCTTTTGTAGGAATGTGGCGATTAAGTTTAAGAGTCTTTTATTTTTCATTAGGTCCTAATGTCTTGTTGTTATTTTTACTTTAGTCCTTCTATTATAATGTATTTTCTGTCCTAGAAGGCACCTGCTGCTGGAGTAGTATATAAATTCTCTTCTCAACATGTAATCACTTAAGTTTTATGAAATAAAAACCTAGTTTTCTTCTTTTGAAAGGAGTTGACGCCTCCAACCTTCTTGTGTGGAATCCTTGAAAGCTTGAGTGCTATACACTTATCACATACCTTCCGTAATCTGTATGGAATCTCTTGATCCACCTCTCTACTCAATCCTCACTTAGATCCTCCAGAAAATGCTCTACGGCCAGCTGAAGGGTCACCATCAATTTGTTCATCAACTTATCACTCTTGAGTCTCTGGAAAGTGTTGTACAGCTAGCTAGAGCCTCTCCAGCAGTTCCCCCTGCTCGAACAAGCCCTCTTGTTCCTGCATCATCTGGTATTAGAGCTTAATTACTCCTATTCAGGTTTATCTACCCCCACTTTCGTTGTTACTCTTTCATTTCCTTGTTAACTTGCTGTCAAACTGCATCTCTCAATAAAACCCATAAAAATCGAACCCCAATCTGTTGTTTTGTATGCTAAAAGGCAGTAACATCATTAGTTATTGATAGCTTGTGTTGCTGCAACTAGATCTATCAGTTTTCAGTTGTTTTGATTGTGTCTATTCGACTTCCTTGATGCTGCAACTAGATCTATCAGTTTTAGTTGTTTTTGCTCGTGTCTATTTGACTTCCTTTGCTGCTGCAACTAGATTTGTCGATTTTCAGTTGTTTGATTGTGTGTATTTGACTTCCTTTGCTTCTGCAACTAGATCTTTTGATTTTAGGTTATTTTTGACGGTGTATTCGACTTCTTTTGCACTTGATCCTTTTGTTTAGTGTGAGACAGATTGTGGGACTATGGGAGAACCACCAGATGCGAATGTTGCTCTGATGCTTGCTGCTATTGAGATTCAACTTCAGAATCTAGGAGATCACATGACAAGAATAGAACAACCACCACCAATTCGCAGAAATCCTATCAGTAATGTGAATGCCCAACGTGTGAATCATGAAGAGGATGAAATAGCTGACTTAGAAGATGATCTTCCACCAGAACCTGATCATAATCATAGACCAAGAAGACAATATCAACTTGACAGAGATAGAGTAGAAGAATCTTGGCATGGAAACAGAGACGTAACGCTCACGGCACCAACCTTTGCTGGAAAGGTTAATCCAGATGCCTACCTTGATTGGGAAAGGCTTATGGAATACATATTTGAGTATTACAACTACTCATATCAGAAAAAAGTGTCTCCCGCAGCTGCTCAACTCACTGAAAACGCTCTAACTTGGTGGGAAAAAGATGTGTCTGAAAGAAAAAGACATAGACATGGTCAGATCACTACTTGGGAAGACATGAGGTTCCAACTAAGGAGGAGATATGTCCCTGCATAATACTACAGAGAGTTGCAGAAGAAATTTAGAAAACAAACTCAAGGTTCTAAATCTGTTTAATAATAATTTGATGAGTTTGAAATGCTTAGAAACAAGTTGGAGACCGAAGATTCAGAAGAAACTTTGATGGCTCAATTCCTAGATGGTCTACAAGATCAAATTGCTAGAAAAATGGAGAGAAAAATCTATCATGATCTGGACGAGTTGTTGTATCTTGCGGTTCAGGCCGAACTGTTCCATCTTGCGGTTCAGGCCGAGCTATTGCATCTTGCGGTTCAGGCCGAGCAGCACATAAAAAGGAAGACTATATCAGCAAATCGTAGCAGGTGTACCTGGAATCAACAACCTGATCAAAAGGGTCTGGACAAAGGAAAGGCCATCAACATATAATCCAGATTTAAGAAATCCATAGCTGAAACGTCTCAAACAACAAACCAGAGCAAGGTAAAACTCCAACTCAAAAATCTCGTGACATAACCTTTTTAAATGTCAGGGAAAAGGCAACTATGCAAGAGAATGTCCAAACCAGAGAGTTATGATCTTTAAATAAAATAGCGAATATGAATCTCAAGATGAAAAGGAGCATGGACCAGAAAACTTTGAGGAAGAAGTTGTGGATTATCCTGATACCGGAGAGCTTCTAGTTACAAGGAGATTCCTCAGTGCTTTTTTTTAACCAGAAACTATACAAAGAGAAAATATTTTCCATTCTCGGTGCACAATATACTCTAAGGTATGTACCTTCATCATGGATGGTGGTTCTTGTACTAACATAGCCAGCAAGTATTTGGTTGATAAGCTAGGGTTACAAAAAACAAAGTATCATCGACCATACAAGCTCAAATGACTGAATGATGAAACTGAGCTCAAAATCGCAGAACAAGTCACCATACCATTCAGCAAGTATGCATATCAAGTTGTGTGTGATGTGGTGCCTATGCAAGCTGGACATCTACTTCTAGGTTGTCCATGGAAATTTGACAAAGAAGCATTACACAATGGACACACCAATCACTATACCTTTATGCACAGTAACAAGAAACATAGCTTAGCACATTTAATTACGCAGAAAGTGCATGAGATGCAACGAACTATGTCTAAAGGAGAAAATCTAAATAAAACTAACCTTTATGTAACACCTGGCACTGTTTTGAAGTCTCTTGATTATAAAGAACATGTGCTACTAATGATCTTTAAAGAAGTGTTGTTTTCAGGAAAAGAAAAGGAGGAACTCCCTGCTGTTGTTCTACTTCTTGACAAATTCACTGATGTTTTTGCAGAATAGATACCACCATGATTGCCACCTATAAGAGAAATCAAGCATCAGATTGATCTTACTCCTGGAGCACCTTTATCAAACCGAACTGCCTATAGTGTGAATCCAGAAAAAGCAAAGGAGCTGTAAAGACAAGTACAAGACTTAATGTCTAAGGGCTATATCCGAGAAAGTCTAAGCCCATGTGTTTTTCCTATTCTTCTAGTGCCTAAGAAAGATGGAACTTGGAGAATGTGTGTTGATTATAGAGCAATCAACAATATCACTGTCAAATACAGACATCCAATTCCAAGACTTGATGACATGCTAGATGAACTCAATGGTGCAACTATCTTCTCAAAACTTGATCTTAGAAGTGGATATCATCAGGTGAGAATGAAAGAAGGTGATGAATGAAAGACAACGTTTAAAACCAAACAAGGATTGTATGAATGGCTAGTCATGCCATTTGGACTCACAAACGCTCCAAGTACATTCATGAGACTCATGAACCACGTCCTAAGAGCATTTATCGGTAAGTTCGTAGTGGTTTATTTTGATGACATTCTAGTCTATAGCTCTAATCTTGAAGATCACTTATGATATCTTGAGCAGGTACTTGAAACGCTTAAGGCTGAAAACCTTTATGCTAACCTTAAGAAATGTACTTTTTGCACTAATCAAGTTGTATTCCTAGGATTTGTTGTAAGTTCTCAAGACTTAAAGGTTAGTGAAGAAAAGATCAACGCAATTCAAGATTGGCCAACCCCAACAACAATCGGACATATAAGGAGTTTCCATGGATTGGCTTGTTTTTATAGAAGATTTGTCAAGGACTTTAATACTGTTACTGCACCCCTCACTTTAGTAATTAAGAAGAATTTGGAATTAAAATGGGGACCAGCACAAGAGAAGGCATTCAATAAGCTGAAAGATAGCCTCACACATGTGCATGTTTTGGTACTTCCTAACTTTGATAAAACCTTTGAAATTGAATGTGATGCTTCTGGAATAGGTATAGGAGCTGCCCTAGTGCAAGGAGGAAAACCAGTGGCTTACTTCAGTGCGAAACTTAGTGGAGTTTCACTTCAAGGAGGAAAAATTATCGCAGTAAAGTTCCGGGGTGCGAGGAACCACGATGCGCATTTCACGAAGTATTGAGCAGAGCCATTTGATTTTAGAAGCTGCTTTGGACATTGACATGTATTCAGCTTCAGTGGAGCTCCGGGAGATTGTTGGTTGTTTATAGGAAGACCACGATATTAGATTGGTGCCCAGTAATGTGCACAATCCACTCCGAGATCGCCTGGTCTGTCTGCAGCTAGTTCAGTCTGCATCATTGTAAGCGCAGAGTGTACAATGTGTTTGATTGCAAATGGAAATTCCCATTTCCACACTACCCTTAACATATCGAAGGATTCTTTTGAGAAGAAGAAAATCGGATATGGTGGGTTTGTGCATCTTCTGGCAAACGTAATTGGCAGCGTATTGCAAATCCGGCCTTGTTAGAGTAAGGTATTGCAATTTCCCAATCAAGCTCCGGAAGTAAGTGGGATTCAAAAATGGCTCTATTGAGTTGCAGATTTTTTCAAGTTGTAGTGGGAGAGGTGTTGAAACTTGTGTGCAAGCAGACATTCCTGCAACAATGAGAAGGTCTTCAGCATATCGTTGTTGGGAGAGAAACAAGCCATATTCATGAAATTGGGCTTGAATTCCCAGAAAGTATGACAATCGGCCTAAGTCCTTCATCTTGAACGTGGCATTCAGCATTGTGATCAAAGATCCAAGAGCTACAGGAGCATTACTGGTAACAATCTTATCATCAACGTAAAGGAGTAAAACAATTACCTAGGTATCTCTAAAATACACAAATAGAGACGACTTGCTACACTCAAACCCATATGGGCTTGCTACACTCAAACCCATATTCAAGCAGAAATGTGCTAAACTTATTGAACCATGCCCGAGGTGACTGCTTCATTCTGTAAATTGATTTGTGCAAAAGATAGACATGATTTGGCTTGGTTGGATCGATAAAGCCAGCCAGCTGCTTTATGTAGACTGTTACAGTCAATTTCCCGTGCAAAAAGGCATTTTCAACATCTAATTGCCTTATTTCCCATTTTTGAGTTGTAGCGACATTGAGGATGGAACGTTGGTTGCAGTTCAAACTACCGGGTTGTATGTCTCTAGGTAGTCGATGCCTTCCTGCTGGTGAAATCCCTTGACAACCAGTCTTGCACAAAGTCTATCTAATGAACCATCAGCATGAAGTTTAGTTCGGAAGATCCACTTACATCCTAACACATGCATTTCTGGTTTGCAGGGAACAAGGATGCAAGTGTGGGTTTCTCTGCAATTTTCAATCTCTTCGGCCATAGTTGCCTTCCACCCATCAACTTTCATGGCAGCAGCCACTATCTTGGGCTCTGCGTATGCGATTTTGTGGGTCATTAGCACATATCGTGGATTCGGCTTTCGTATTCCTGATTTAGCATGAGTTGTCATTGGATGGATGTTCATTGGTGCTGTTGAAATCATCGGATTGCCTTCTTCAGTATCTCTGGTGGGTGAGAAAGTGATTTCTCCTATAGGATTAAGATCTGAGCCTGCATATGCCAAGACACTTCCTCACTCTCAGAGATAGGAGAAGAAGAGACCTGATCAGAAATAGGAGAAGAATGTTGTTTGGCTGGGAGTTGGTCTTCTGTTATGAAGTGAGAACTTGTTTCAAGGATGGGGGAAGACCTACTAGTAGGTGAAACAGGGAGTGTTGCTGCTGATATTATCCTGTGATACAAGGGAGCTGAATAAGCTTGATGTTGATCTATAAAACCTTTGGACCACGCTTTAAACAACGGTGATTTCGAAGCTGGGTGAAGGTGTATATATGTGTCAAAGAATGGAAAGCTCGTTGCTTGAAAAATCACATGTCTGATAATATAGACTCTCTCTGTTGGTGGGTAAAAGCACCTATAGCCTTTATACTTTTACATATATCCAAGAAACACACATTTGAGAGATCTTGGATTGAACTTTGAGTAAGCATAGTCACGAAGAGCTGGGAAACAGGCACAACCAAAAACTCTTAGGGAAGAGTAATTTGGTGGTGTGCCATGTAATCTATCATATAGTGATTTCTTATCAGGAAGAGCTGAAGTGGGGACTAGATTTATTAAAACATATACTGTGAATAGAGCCTCAACCCAGAACTTCTGAGAAATTTTGGATTGAAACATCATAGCAAGGCCAATCTCAACTAAGTTTCGATGCTTTCGTTCCGCCAAGCCATTTTGTTGTGGCGTCTTTGGGCAAGACAGAAGTTTTTTTATCGCACAATACCTTAGATGATTCAAAAGCCTTATATTAACAAATTCTCCTCCCCCATCACATTGAAACGATTTTATCCTTGCATTAAACTGATTTTCTACGAATTTTTTACATGAGAGAAATGTTTCATAGAAATCGGATTTCACCTTTAATGGATAAAACTATGAAAATTGTGTGTGATTATCAATAATCACTACGTATTAGCGAAAACCTTGTACTGAGATGAGAGGTGATGGATCCCATAAATCACAATATAGTCTTTCAAAAGGTTTTATTTCAGAGAAAATCGAATCAGAAAATGGTAGTCTAGAGTTCTTTCCAAGTCGACAGGACTCATACATGAAACTTGAAAACTTATTCAAGGAAATAGGTTGAGAAGAGGATAGATGATGAAAAACACTGCTGTTGAGATGCCCGAGTCTGAAGTGCCCGATTTCTGCACGTACTGGTTGCTGGCTGAGATGAAAGACATGCGGGCATGTCTCCTCCAGCTTGTAAAGTCCATTATGAGCTCTTCTCCCTATATCAACAACTTCTTTGTGTCCTTAGTCCTTATCAAGTACACAAATCCCATTAGCATCAAACTCAAATGTGCAAGGTTGTTCAGAAGTGAGTTTTGATACGGATAATAAATATTTTGAGATATTCGAACAAACCGAAATATCATTGTACCTGAATTTGATGGGAGAGAGCTGGATCCAATGTGTGTTATAGGAAAAAAATCACCACTGCTTACCATGATTTGATCTGGTCCATCATAAGGCTGGGCAGAATTTAGGTTGTGAGCTGAGTTGGTCCCGTGAGAAGTTGCGCCTGAATTTGGGTACCACTCAAGTTCTGAGTGATCCGTAACATCGGTTATTTTCATTCCAGTCAAGTCCTGAGTCACATCGTCATGTTGGTAGGCATTGTTGAAGCGATGCCAACATTTCAATGTTGGGTGACTTGCCTTTCCATAGATTTGACAAATAACACGGCTGGAGTTATCAAAATTTGATGGACTGATTGAGCTGTTGGATGATGATATTAGTTGAGGAAAGCCTTGGCCTTTGGTTGAAAATGGATAACCACGTCCTCGACTGTCATATCTATCCAAGATTCCTCCTATGCCTCTGTTTGGGTGATAGAAATTGTTTCCAGTTCTTGTAAAATTAAAGGCAATATGAGGAGAACCCGTGGTTTCTGCAACATATGCTTCCAACCGATCAGCATAGCTGATTATTCTGGGCATGACATTTTCGAACCTTGTTGCAACATTTATGTCCATGGTTCCCTCTATACCTGTCTTGATAGGCTCATATTCTCTACAAAACCCATGTATAGCACCGTATATCTTCATCTTTTCTCGAACAGAATTTCCCATGGACTCGAGTTGATCGCAAATTGACTTCACTTGTTTGAGATAATTTTCCATTGTTTTCTCCATTTTAGATATAGTTTGAAGTTTTCTTTGTGCCTCAAACAGTCGGAATGAAGTAACTCGGTTGAAATTGTTCGCTAAGGAGCACCACACCTGATGTTAAGTTGAGCAAGACGCCACCACTCTGAGAATATCCTACGAAAAAGAGCCCAACAACCATGGTTTCACAACTTGGTCAGTTTGAACCACATATGGTGTTGTTGATGGTATTCTACATTTGGTGTGTCCATGGGTGCGCCATTGATGCTGGGAACCGAGAGAGTTAGTGAAGGAGGTATGATCCTTCCACTTATAAATCCAACCAGTCTTTGACCTGAGAAGAAAGTTTCAAACTATGTTTTCTATAAACCATAGTTTTTCCCGGTTAAGGTAATGGTTACACAGTTAGAGATATTTAGTGCGGGAAATGTATAGTGAGTAAGCTCTATGGTATGATTATCCATGGCTGGCTATGATACCATGTAAACGGTCTGAAGCTTTTGTTTATACAGTGATAACTTTTTACAAAGTCCAAAAACAAATATTTATAGCTCAATGATAAACGTATCTCAAACACCCAGTCCACATGTCTCTTCTCCATTTGATTCTCTATTCTTCAGATAACGACCCCAGCGTTTGGAATTTGTTTTGCACCTTATGAGCCTCTCCGTGCTGACAGCTTTCTCAGACATTGTACACTCGCCTGCAGCCTTTTTGTTATTCGCTTTTGCAGATATAGTGAAGTCCACTGCGACATCGTTTTGAGACGTGATGTGTTGAGCTTCTTTTGATTCAATGACACCGTTTCTCACCTGCTTGGGCTTCAACTGGATCACGGAGCCCAATTTCCTGTTTGAGCTTCTTACGGCGTCGTTTACAGTGGGAGAGCTGTTATTGTTGTTAATAAATAACACATTATAAATACATGAAATACCTAAATCTAATCAAATTCAAATGGATGTTTTGGTTGGTTGTTTAATTATCTAATTGTCAATGGAATAAAACGATGAGTTCAATTTAATGATAAAAATATATGGGCGATGGGAAAGGAAATTGGGATAATTATCTGCTAACTAATGATTCTTATGTGTTCAATCAAATGCATTCCTAAGATATAAAATATTTTCTAATATACTAATCCACTCTTTTGATAATAACCCATTTGTTTTGATTAATCGAATATCTTGAATTGTTATTAATTAACTAGTAATCCTTAAGTTCAAGTACATTTTAGTATATTAATCATCTTAAGCATTAAGTATCGTTGGTTAAGATATGAAAAGTATGACCAGACTTTACCTACACATTTTTGGAACATCTTCGGACACAAAATATCATAAGCATAAGAATTGATAAGTTACTTCAATCTTAGCATTAAGTATATCCTAATTATGAAAAATTATAACTAATGATTCTACGCATCATTAATCAACATCAAACTCTCTAATCTACTTTATCCATAATCCATATAGGAAACTACTCAGTCATGGTATTTGTAAGAACAAAAACAACTAAAAATGCCCGGAAAACATAATTAAGAGATAGGGATAGAGAATACTTCCATAGAAGTATAGGAATGCGATTAAAATCTCAAGAATTTGTAACAAAAATATAGAATTCAGTAGAAGAAAAACTTAGGTTATTTTGTGGCCTAAAGAGGCCTTTAACTGACAAAAGTAAATTGGGTCAATCTGAGACAACCGGATCAAACCATACAAAAAAAGAGAAGAAAACTCGGACAGGGAAAGCAAACAGCCGACCAAGTTGGTGGTACGTGAGGGTCTGAGTGAACGGCCGATGCAATGGTCCGACGGGCCGATTGCACGAACTCTAAGAGGGGCATGTGTGGGTGATGTAAGATTGAGTATCAATCTTACAAGCGGTACGGCCGTGACTCGCAAGGCCTAGAATCTTTCTTGGCTTAAGCGGGCAAGGGAACTAAAAGGAAGGGGTTTTGATCGAATCACACAATCAAAGGTGAACCAAGGGAGTTTGAATCTCTCAAACTAACCTGGTCGTGGCTTTAATAGAAAGGATGTGAATCACACACTTAGTTTCTAAAGAATCAGAACAAGTTCAAAGACAAGGCTTGAAGAAAATACTTTGTATTCAACTTTTATTTCAATGGTGGTCTATCTTTACAATGAGGTCCTGCTGAGCTTATATAGTGCTCATAGCAACGGTGCTAAACCTAAAAAGAGAAAAGGAAATCATACATTTAAAATATATGGATGTTGGCCATTAATGTCTAATTGGACCAACAAGAAAAGTGTATATGATTGTATCTTGAGAGCTTTGGGGCGAATGTAAGGTGTCTAGATACATTATGGATGCTTTTGAAAGTCTTCAATACGTGCCCAAGTTGCAAGGAATAGAGATATTACAATCTGAACACATTAAGTGTACTTCGGTTCATATATGGAAAGTCTTGGAGGAAAGAGATTCGCCTGATCCTATGGTGGCTGGTGCATGGTAGGTTTATTTTGGGCTTCCTTAGGGCCTTAATAATATCTCATGGACGCCATGTAAGTGATTTGTAAGTGATTAAACCAGTTGGCCATCTCACTTGCCATAAAGGACTTCAATCGGTTCATTTGAAGGAATGGAAGGGAGCTCCTAGAAGTATCAAAAAGTCTCCTGGTCGCCAAAGAAACATTTGGAGACTTTCATTTAAGGAAAGTTCCAAATATGGTAAGTTTCGAAAACTCCAACTTGATGTATTGTGCATGAATTGATCTGGCCTAGTTTGGAGTGAGCTCCCACTACAAGAAAACAACACATTTCCAATGGCCATATTCATCGGAAATACGTTGGTAAAACATATTCTCGTCTAATTTCCGATGAAAATAGTCCGTCGGGACTATTTCGTCAGAAATTAAATTCCGTTGGGAATTGATCGAGAATTTCCGACGGCTTGGCGATTAACTATTCCATCGGAAACTTCCGACGGTTCTTCGATGGAAGTGGTCCGTCGGAAAATACCGATGGATATTTGATGGTTCGCAGCCATCGGAAATTACCGACGAATTATCAAGGGACTTTTTCCGATGATTTCTTTCGTCGGGAATTTTGTCCGATGATATTTCCTGAGGGTTTATAACCGTTGGGAGATATACAACACTTTTCCGACGGCACCGTCCGTCGGAAATTTCCGACGATATTATCCGTCGGAAAAAAACTAATTAATTGAAAAAATAAAAAATATATTTTTTTAATATTTATATTTTAAAAATATTTAATTCAATATTTCTAAAATATAAATATTAAAAAAATAAATTTAAAAAATAAATTAATAAATTTTTTATTTTATTAAATTAAATTAATATTTGTAAATATTAAAAAAAAAATCATACAATTAATAAAAATAATATTATAATTATAAATATAATATTAAACAATTGTTTTAAATTATAAATTACAAAGGAGGGGCGGGAGGAGAACGAGGAGAAAAAAGTCATCAGGCAATTTATTTTTTTATCATTTCTACAAAGCTTTTGAGATTATTCATCTCTATTTTCATAGACGTCATTTCTTCTTTTAGCTGCTCATTTTCCTCGTTTCTAGGTGCAGATGTTGCACCATCGGTATCTGCAACTCTCCCGAGTCTTGGATGACGACCCTTTGAAAATGGTACTTCCTGTAAAAATAAAAAATATTATAAGAAAATTTAATGAAAATTATTATAATATTAATTATATATTTTAAAAAAAAAACTTACATCAAGAACGAGATGGTTAATCTCAGAACGAAGCAATTCGGCGACCGAAGATGAAGAACCAACTTGAGACTACTGGGTTAGAATATCACTTTTTTCTTTTTTACTTTTTCGATGATCTCACTAACAAAACCATCTTGGATACAACCAGTCTTTTTGTTCGTGTGGACGGCCTCGAGAAGTTGCAAGTGATCTGGAGGCGCTCCAATTTCTTGTGCCTAAAAATAAAAAAGTTCTAAATTAATAATTTTAAAATTTTTAAATAATAATAAATAATTAATATAATAATTAATTTTCCAATTGATCGGCTCGTCTCAGAAAACTAGTCGATCTGGCATTGTGAATATAAATGCCTTTGCCTCCTCTGTCGCTCTTCCGGTTTCCAGAATTATTTTTCGAGATGACATCAGCGCTGGAAGATTTCCAATAACGAATAAATTCGTTCCAAACCGACTCATTCAACCCTCTTGGTTTATCTTTTCCATTTTTCCATTTTTGTTTCCATTCGTTCATGTGGCGGGAAAATTGTACTGCATCCTCTTTTTCGAAAGCTTCTTCCACCAATTTTGTGTTCATGGGATTCCATGTAAATTCTTGCTGCGAAATTTTAATATATATTACTAAAAAATATTATTAAAAACTATTTAAAATAATTATATATTTAAAATTTAAATAACGTATCGCAAACATCCTAAACCAAATCTAACATTTTTCGTACGAAATATCTCGAAATTTGGTATATGGTTTATTCAAAAGAGAATGAAGCATCTTTAATATAGATTTGCTTATTCCATTTTTTGAAATACCAAACCTACAAATTTTTATTACAATAGCATTTAAATAATTATTTTAAATATAATTATAGAATAGAATCAAAATAATTATTTTAAATATAATTATAGAAAATTTAATTTACCATGTCGAGTTTCCTTGACGTCTCGGATCGAGAAATGTAAGAAGTTCACGACCAGGCTGCTGAACCAATTCTTCAATTGTCATTGGTCGGAAAGAATCATTTACAGATTCTGGAATTTGAGTTGGTATAAAACTCGGAGTCGATGACTCACCACGTCTTTGGTAATCTTGATACGACCTATAATTAGGTCATTTTATCAATCTATCTACATTTACTAATTACCATTTTTTTTAAAATATTAAATTATTTAAAATAATATTCAAGTATTTTATTATAACACCGTGCATGATCGACACATAGTCTGCCCACGTTGCAAATGATTTTTCGACGGATATCCGACAGAAAAATGCCCGTCGGAAATCCGTCGGTATGTAGAGTCAATAATCCAAAAAAAAATTTGTACTTTTAGGATGTATTTACCAAATAGTTTATTTCATATAATTATATGTATATTAATGTGTTAGATAAAACTTATACTATAAGGATATTTTTAACAAAGTTCATATAATTATATAATTATATGTATATCAATTTTTAAATTAAATAAATTTTAAATAAAATAACATATAAATATTAATATATTATATAATTTTCTAATTCACTTATTTTATCAAATAACTCTAACTTTTGTATAACATGCATATTGGTTATCTATTATTCAAATAGGACAACAACAGTAAAACCCACAAATTTAATGAGACGAGTTTTCAAACCAAACAAAGGAAGTTGTACGAAACTACGTACACCAATCCTAAAACATTATTATCACAAATTATTTATCAGATAAAGATAATGGAAAAAAAATTATTATCACAAATTTAATCTGAATTTGATGAATATTCGGAATTAGCTGAATTTTGGTCATCAAACTCGCCAATCTCTTCTTCTGAATCTTGAAACACGTTGTAATCTTCGTTCGTGGTGTCATCAACAACAAGGTTAACTTCAAGAGAAGTGTCTATTGAACCTAAGTTACCAATTGTGCTTTGTTGCATAGGCTTTTGTTCGGTAATACCACATATCATTCCTCTAGGATGTATTGAGGTCACTGTAATCCAAGGATCTTGTTTGTTTCTCACACGAGGATATCGAATGAAATAAACCTGATCCGCTTGTGATGCAAGTATAAAAGGATCATATTTTTGATGTCGCTTACAAGAGTGGACAGATGTAACACCGAATTCGTCTTCACGTTGACCCATAACAGGGTCATACCAGTCACAATAGAACACAATACACCTCAAATCAATCATTTCTGGATAGTGAACTTCTAATATTTCAAGAAGAATACCGTTGTATACAATTTCTCCCGATTGAGATGATACACCATAATTACAAGTTGTTTGTAAGTTTCTTTCACGATGACTCTTAAAAGCATATCCACGAGTGCAGTACATTGGATAAGATTTTGCAGTAAATGTAGGACCACTCACCAACTCAACTAACCACGTGGGAAACGTTATACCCCAAGAAGGACCTATAGTAACCTACAAAATAATAGAATATAGTAAATTATATATATATAGTAAACTACTATTGAAAATTACATAATTTTGGTAACACTAACATAAAAATGCAACCATTTTGCAAATTCGCTTTTTTTAAGTTCGACCAACTCATTCTCGCTGTAATCTGAATAATGAACACGTATTTATTCCATGTATATCCTGTTAATTATGAAAAAAAATTAACAATAAATTATAATAATAACTAAAAACAAAATTAAATTGCATATACCTTTCATATTCCAAAACGTCATCGCAATTTGTGAAAATATACAAATGCAAGTGATTGTGTTCCTCTTCTGATAGGCGTCGCGTCTTCCCTTTTCCACTTAAACGTCCAATTTGTGCAAATATTTCTGGCACATACACTAGATAGCTTGGTTTTTCTCCTCCATCATCATGTCGTGAAGGTCGTCTATTTTTTGTTTGCACTTGCGATGGAAAATAGTAGCTGGCAAAGTTAGATGTTTCTTCATTAATACTTTGTGCGACGATTGAACCTTCAACCATGGCAAGATTTTTAACTTTTTTCTTTAGGTGGAACATATATCTCTCAAAAAGATACATCCATCGGTACTGAACAGGTCCTCCAAGTGCTGCTTCTCTAGGGAGGTGAATAGGAAGATGCTCCATAACATCAAAAAATGCTGGTGGAAATATTTTCTCTAGGTTACAAATGAGAACCGGTATTTTTTCCTCCAAATTTCGGATATCGTCTACAGTAAGTGATCTTATACATAAATCTCGGAAAAAAGCACCAATCCCTACATAAAAAAAATATATTTTAATATCATATAATATATGAAATTATTATTATTTATATATAAAATAATGTAAACGTCGTACCTGCAGTTGTTCCGTGGACGTTTTTAGGCAGTAGATCGCTAAAGGCAAATGGGAATAATCTTTGCATGACAACATGACAATCATGACTTTTCATCCCTGAAAATTTACCTTCAATAGTATCGACACAATTACGAAGATTAGATGCGTATCCATCTGGAAATTTGATACTATGCTTAATCTAGTCAAAAAAGTCATCTTTTGCATGCGCATCCAACCGAAATGCGGGAAACAATGATTTTCCATTTGACATTACATGTAGTTCCTTCCTGGAACAAATATCCGGCAAATCCAATCTAGCTTTCAAATTATCTTTTGTTTTTCCTTGCACATTTAGAACGGTATTTATTATGTTGTCGAAAAAATTCTTCTCAATGTGCATAACATCTAGATTATGGCGCAACAAATGGTCCTTCCAATATGGTAAATCCCAAAAAATGCTCTTCTTGTGCCAATTATGGTATTCGCCACAACCATTAACAGGATAATGTATGTCACCTCCACATGAAGCCGTTCTCAGCACCAAAATCTCTAAGTTGAATAATCATATAATTCCCGTCAAGAATAGGAGGTGGAGCATCAAAATGTTTTTTGTTTTTCCTAAAAAATGTCGTGCTCCGGCGATATGGATGATCTTACGGTAGAAATCGACGATGACAATCGAACCAACTACTCTTTCATCCGTGTTTCAGTTGGAACGCATCAGTATTATCTTGACAATATGGGCATGCTAATCTTCCATGCGTCGACCATCCTGATAACATACCATATGCTGGAAAATCACTTATCGTCCACAAAAGTACTGCTCGCATCAAGAAGTTCTGTTGGTTGGAAACATCGAATGCTTCGACACCATTTTCCCATAATACTTTTAACTCATGAATTAGTGGCTGCAAGAAAATATCAAGCGATTGCTTAGGATGCTCTGGGCCGGGGATGAGAATTGTTAGAAATAAAAACTCTCGTTTCATGCACAAAGAAGGAGGCAAATTATAAGGTGTAATGATAACTAGCCACAACGAGTATTGTCTCACATGCTTCCCAAAAGGGTTGAATCCATCTGTAGATAACCCGAGGTATACGTTTCTAGGCTCATATGCAATACTAGGATAAACCTCTTGAAAATGTTTCCATGCTTCTGCATCCGAGGGATGCACAATTTCTCCATTCGAATTATGTTCTGCATGCCATCTCATAGGTTTTGCCGTGTGTTCAGATTGATATAACCTCTTTTAACCTCTCTGTTAATGGCAAATACTACATCCGTTTATGCAGAAGAGGTACTCTACCGCTTGTCTCTTGAAATCGAGGTTTGTGACAAAATTAGCACTTCATGCGGTTTTCATCATTTCTCCAATAGATCATGCAGTTGTCAATACATACATCGATCATCTGATATGGCAATCCAAGACCAGATACAAGTTTTTGAATCTCGTAATATGAAGCAGGTGCAATATTATCTTCAGGTAATATATCTCTAACAAAATCAGCTATCGAATTCACACAATCTTCAGCCAAGTTGAAATCCGTCTTTATCGCCATCAACCTGCTTGCAGCAGATAAAGGCGATAATCCATCTCTACATCCTTTATACAAAGGCTGCTTGGATGCATCTAACATATCAAAAAATTTCCGGGCTTCCAAATTAGGTTCCTCTATTCTGTTAATATCTTCAATGTATGATTCTCTTTGTTCACGAAATGTATCATTCACCATGTGAACAGTACCTCCGTTTATATCAACTTCTGATGTCGGTTCCTCTACCCTAACATTAGTACTATCTATCCTTTTTAAAGTACTACCATAATATTGCATCGTTGCATTAGTTTCTCCATGTGAATACCAAATTTTGTAACCCGGCATAAATCGATTCCTATACAAATGATTGCGTACTTCTCTAACAGAGATTAATCTATGATTTCGACATTTAATATACGGACAATACATTTTACCGTATTCCGAAGTCATGCTATTATTTGATGCAAATGCCATGAACTCTTCAACACCTTGCGCAAATTCATCAGTCAATTCCCCCGTTATTGAATCATATCGAGGTTTATCCATCCACGATCGAAAATACTCATAAGAACCCGAAGAACATATTTTCTTAAAAAATTTTGTTCTGTTGAAATTGTGAAATATCATAGCTTATTTATAGTGAAAATTAGATATTATCACGAATTTTTAACAGATTATTAAAAATTTTAACAAATTATTAAAAAAATTTAACAGATAATTACGAATTTTAAGCAGATTATCTTCAGAATATTCTCCTTTTCCGACGGAATTCCGATGGTTTCCAACCACAAACGGATAATCACATATTTTGAATAGATTTTATCTTCATCACCCGATGGATTTCTGACGGTTTCCGACCACCGACGGATAAACACAAAATTTTAATAGATTATTCTTATGTTTCCGACGGATTGCCGACGGCATCCGACAATGGTCAGATACTTCCGATGGTTTTCCGGCGAATGTGGCCGACGGATTCCCGATGGAGTGTAAAACACAAATTCCATCGGGAAGTAGTCAGAATATTACCGATGGCCTGAGATACGTCGGTAACGTTCCGACAGTTTCAAGATGACATCCCGATGATTACGCTTTCGTTGGAAGTTCAACGGTTTACCGTCAAGTTTTACCATCGATTTACCGACGGCCTTGTGAGCGTCGGAAATTACCGACGGATCTCCGATGGTTGTAGTGCCCTCGGTAGTCCGTCGATAATCTGCCGCAAAAGCGTCGGAAAAGTTCGATGGTTTTATTTCCGTCGGAAATGCTGTCGGAAATGTTAATGTTTTCTTGTAGTGTCCATGTCTCCACATGTCCTCTTTGAGTCATGATTATAGGCCAGGTTTTTTCTTGGCTGGCCGCTTCTTTGTTAGGCTTGGATTCATGAAGATACACTCATGTATCCTTTTGCGCGTATTTGACCGCCTTTGTGTTCCTTGCGTCGGCCAGGCCAGGCAGTTGGGTGGGGGTTGGGCCGATAACCTCATCAGTGGCTGAGTGGGGCAATCGGCTGGTGGATCGATCACTCCAACTCCAAAGATTTGGCCATCTAGCCTGGTTTCAAATGATCGGTCGGTGTGATCAGCCAATGGGCGATCGCTTTAATTCCAGAGATTTGGCCATCTTACTTAGTGTTGGACGATCTACCAGTGTGATCGACCAGTGGGCCAATCGCTTCAACGCCAGGAATTTGGTCATCTCGCCTGGTGTTGGGCGATTGACTGGCACGATGTGCCATTGGTTCGTAGTCCAGGGGCATCGGCCAGTGTCATTGGCAAAGGGGCCGATGGCAACTTTGTTATGGTCACTTCTTCCTTCTTCAATCGAAAGTTCACCTATTTCCAAGCTCCAGCCTCTCTTTTGTCGTATTGCACTTAGAACCACTCCAGAAAAAATGGAAAGATGCAAAATATATGTTCTAGACCTTAACATGTATTTTATATGTGAATAATTGCTAAATAGTGAGAAAACGATGTTCTAGATCTTAACATGCATTTTATATGAGAATGATTGCCAAATAGTGAGCAAATAATATAAAATGCTTCTGAATGCAAGAAAAATAGTGGTAAAATTAAAAGTGAGATAATGCAAAAACCAACACCCCCGAAGTTGCCTTTTACTCGTCCTTGAGGAAAACAAGTAAAGAAAAACTGAAGAACAGGTTTAAAAGTTGGATCTCTTAACCAAAAGTATTCAAAAAGATTTAATTCCCAAATTTTTAACCAAAAGTATTATGATGCCTTAATCAAACCTACTTCCTAGTAATCTCTCAAACATGTCACAATGTCAAGCTTATGCCATGAACAATCAAATCTCCTAAATTTTTAACATTCAATTAAGTACAAATGTGAACATTATGATGGATCAATCAAGATAAGTTCATTTGGCTGGGGAGAAATGATTTTAAAGATGGGATGAGGCGATTCAGTTAAGCACAAAGATTCTCTCAAAAGGAATGTAACTTTCACAGAATATTGAGTTAAGAACAATGATGCATACAATGCAAGACTTCCATCCATCCATGCCTAGTATTTGAACTCTTATTTTAAACCCATCTCTATCCCATCCTAAGAAACTTCTGCGCTTTCAAGGCATTCTTTAGCCTATACTCACCTTTCTCTCACTTTGAACCTCTATTTTAGGCATTTGAAAAAACAATTAAATTAGGACACATAAGAATCAGTCTCTATTTTTCTAGCTCTTCTCATTTTTTTCTCGTCTATCCTTTTGATATCTCAAGTTTTACCCCAAAAAAATTTGGGGATCAAAATCCATAAGGACCAATTATTACTTTATAATTTTTTGAATAAAAAGTTTTGCTAAGAAGGAAAATATAAGAATTTTATGGGTAAAAATTTAATTGACAAGAATTTCTATTGATGTAAACTAATAATATGAAAAACACTAGGTTGAGAAAAGTTCGCAGAGAATAAGTATCGCTAATTTGGTTTCTATTGAAAATTTGATTAAGGGTCTTCTAGAACTTCGAACACTTCTATCTAGCCAACAAACTGGTGTTGCACTAAACTATTATGTCTAATAATCCTTCTAAAATGTTGTTCGAAATTCGAACACTTCTACCTAGACCGATCGGTTTACTCAGCCGCTGGAAGCTGGGATTGATCGGTCCCATCTGGACCGATCGATCTCCTCAGATCTTGGACGACCAGATCGATTGATCCTTCCTGGATTGATCGTTCTACTCGGTCTTTGCATGGCATGCTCGTACGCGGGTTGACTATATCGACTGGTCTCTGGACTGATCGATCTGGCCGGCTCCTAGACGTTTGGATCGATCTGTCCCTCCTAGAACAATAGATCTCCTTGGTCACTCCTGGCCTGCTCGATTGGTCCCTCTTGGACTGATCGATCCTTCGAGTTTTTACTCAGAATTCCTGTTTTTTCTTTTTTTCTACTAAAACCACTTGTTTTCAGATAATTTGACTTAAAACCTATAAAAACTCATAAAACACTAAAAACACTCGATAAAATTCAAAAACATCTGCAAAACAATGGTTAGAATGTGTCAAAATAATAACACATCACCTGTCATGAATGATTCAGGCATTTGCCTTTCTTTAACACTTAGAACAATTTAACTTCAACACTAAGAGCTAATTTTTCCAAATTTTTAAACTGATTATCATTCTCCTTTCTTATGCACAATTCTCACAAAAAATGTTTTTGGGTTCCTCTCATTCTTTTTTCCTAATTTATTTAACAACCTAAACTAACCTTGTCATATGAAGTTACCATCTATAAGAAATTCCTAGCTTTTCCGTTCTCAAAATTTAACATTTTTTGCAAAGTAAGAATTCAAGAAAAAGGCCTCAAGTATTCACACACAATAGTAATATTGGCTTCAAGTAAAGGTTTGGTTTGGGAAGTGGTATAGCTATCCCAAAGATGGGGTCCGACCATTCAGGTTAGCAAATAGTGATAAAAAGATGAAAAAAAATCCAAATGTGTATATTGGTAACTATGAACAAGTTCTATAAGAGATGTAAAGCAAGATAAATTCAGTTCCAATTCAAGTTAAAATTCATGGTAAGTTCAAATCAAACATATTTCAAGACAACAGAATGATCTACCAAGTTGGTTGTGGCATAATGCCAAATTTTTTTAAGTTTTAAAATGGTGCAAGCATCATAGTACTTTTGAAAATTGTTTCAGACCTAAATGCAACTTTACAACTTAGTTTAATCATTGGTCCCTATGCATGTGTAAATGGAAGCTATATGCTTTAGACTCAATTCTAAACAAATGAAATGCAAATGCAACTACATATACTTTTTCTTTTTACATTGGTTTTAAATTTTTATTTTTTGTGTTTTTCTATTGCATAAGTATACCCATTCACTCTTATTACATATTAAAAATCGTTTAAACAAAGTTCTTACACGACATCATATACTGACTCGTCACTGAAAATTCCTATCAATCCGTTCTCACTCACAACAACAGTTGTGTATTCTCTTTGTTCACTCACCAATTATGTATGAAAAGATCTCTTTTCCTCTCCAAGTGATCGATACCCAAATGTCCCCTCATACCTCTGTTTTTATATGAGCACCGTTATTAGATATATCAACTTCCTTTTTCTTATTGCACAAAATTTACCGTATGCAATATTCCGTTTAGTGAAGATTTTTTTCTTGCGCAAGACTTGTTAATTTATCTCCAATGGGAATTTGCCATGTCACTTAATCAATATTCCTCTTAAAAACTTTGCACAGACTTCACATTTTTCATTGTAAGAATCTAGTGCTAATATGTTCGATGCAAATGATGCAAATGAGAATGTAAATATCTTCTCCTCTAGACTTATCTCCCACAGTATTAGTGAAAAAATAAATACAAAAGAATGGTAAAATTAAAACAAAGAAATAAAATGCTATATTTATAATTGTGAGTTATTGGTATCCTTTATTGTTACGAGGCATTTGGTTCTCCCATCTTGTCCTCTTGGCTTGGCAGAGGAACTCTATTATCGAATCATTGTCCTCATTATTTGCTTTTCCTATTTGCTCCTCTTCTTGTGCTTCCCCATCGGTTCCTTCGTTACTATGTTCATCACTTTCTTCTCATATCCTCTTCAGATGAGACGTATCCGAGTTTTTACCTCAACTTTCTATGCAGCTTCTCAAGAAGCTTTCCGGTCCATTGTTGATGCGTTGTTGAGTTTTATATGCTTTTTCCAACGTGAGGCATGATAGAGCTAGGTGACGTGATGATTTGTGGTGGCCTGTAGGAGCCACTTTGTCCTATCCGCTTTGTTCACTCTTCCATCTTTGATAAGGGTTCGTGTTGTTGGAGTTAGAGGTTGGTCGTCGTGTTGGAAAACTATTTTTTCAAAACTGTGGATGTTCGTTTTTCTAGATTTGGTAGTTGGAAAATCTTCTTGCCAATATACTGCTCTTCTAAGATGAATGGTTAGATGAATTCATCTTTTGACGTCCTTCAAAATCTCATATTTTACCATGTACGAGTAATTAATTGCATCTCTCTCTGGATGCTCGTTGTGGAACTCGGTTGGCACTATACCCCTTTCAAAGATCGGTGTGAATACGCTACCGATGTAAAAATGAGGGTCTGTTGTGTCTGACCATGTGTGGTATGCTGTCAATTCTTTGGCAAAGATGCACCCGATGTTTATATCATCGTCCAAATATTCTGCCAACCTCTCGTTGTCATTGTCGATGACAATATCTTTCACCCCTTGGGATAAGAGGCATAGTTCACTAATTCGTAATGCTCCTGCGTTCTTCCTCGCAAACAAAGTATTGACCATAAGTTTTAATATAAACCTCTCGGTTTCTCACCTTAGCCATCTTTGATACCCTTCCTCGGTAGGGATCGTGTGCTATGGTATCCCAGAGTAAATTTGCCTTCTTGAAGTTTGGGAATCACCATGTTCCCTTTCGGGAATTCATATTTGTAAGATGGAGATTATGTACTCGTTTTGGTCTACTTTGAACTTCAAACAGGCTTCGCTAGCCGTCTTTTTGTTTAGGTGTAGGTAGTGAAGTTGCACCGTGGCCAAGAAGTGTTGCGTAACCTCTGGATAAGGGGTGGGATTTGATAGGTCCCAAAGTGGTTAAGTCCCATTTTTCCTAATAGTTCCTTTACATCCTCGAATATGCACATCTCCCTTAGGAACTTGCGAGCAAAGAACCTTGTTGGCTGAACTTGGATTTTATTGAGATGTTGAAGTGTGTTTTCTTCGGCTTTAGTGAGCTCTACATTTGTGAGATTGTCCACACTGGGGATTTGAACTATCTCCCTAGGTATTTTAGATAGATGGCCATTTTGTTTTGACTTGTAAAATTCATCATCTTCTTACCTTGTGCCTTTGAGTTTGATGGACCCTTTTTTGTTGCAGCACGTGGAACCATTCATCTACAAAAATTAAATAGACAAGTGAGTTGCAACACCAAAATTATCGCAAAAGGACATTTCTATCATTAAAGCTCATGGGTTACAATCACAAGAGTGTTAAACATTGAAGCAAATAAAATTTTAATGATCCATTCTCTTCCAATATTCTAAACATATCCCAAATGTTCGATGATGGAATTATTGTCAACAAAATTATATTATGTGAGCAAGTGAATTTCACATCCGTCATGTACACAATCAGATTATCATATTTAAACTAATTCATCATCTTTTCAAAAAGAAACCCAAATTTTTCTAAATTCCCAAATTTGCTCAAGAATTCTATTTTTCCTAATATCAATTTTGTTCTTTTATACATCAAATAAGGGGTTAGATTGATGAACCCAAGCCTAAAATAATAATTTCGAGCCTAAAATCATAACTATTCATGGAGAATCGTCATTTAAGTGAGGAATTTGAAAAAAATTAAAAGGAGGGGAATAGTTTGTACATACTTTGGATTCTGATGAAGAAGGTGAATGAGTTGAGTAAATTAGGGATTAATGAAGAATTTATGTTCAAAACTCAAGAAATTTGAGGTAATGGTGAGGTGAGCAGTTAGGTAACAATGGAGAACGTGTCTCTTTTATTTGAACTTGCAACAATGGATAATGAGGAAGAAAGAAAAAAAATTAAAAAGGAGGAAAATTACACATGCCGCAAGCGAACGGGTTGATCACTCAGTTTCCAGAAAATCTGCAACAATATTGCATCCATGCGATCGGCCAACTGGCCGATCGCTGAAGTTCCAAAAAGTTGCCCGCATTTTTGACCCTCGTGCGATCAATTCAAATTCCAGAAACTTTCCTGACATTCGGCCCTTGTGCAATCGGCTTGGATGATTGGTCAACCGGCCGATTGCTAGAATCTAGAGACTTGGTCATTGGAATCGGCCAACCTGTCGATGGCTCATGCACTGCCTTAGGTCCTTTTTACTCCTTCCTCAATTTAAAATTGCAAAGAACTAAAAAAAAAAGATAAAACATCAAATGGAATGAAAATGAAATGTTTATTTTACAATGATAATATAAGGGTGCCTCCCAACCACGCTTGTTTTACGTCTCTGAACTTGACATCAAGTTTTTGGTACTTAATGATAAAATTGAAATAACTAATCAATTTCAGACTTGTGATATTTTTCGTGCGAGAGGTGTTCGACAAAATATGTAAATGAAGCCTAATCATGTTTTTCACATCCTAACCAGCGATAGTTGATGTTTAAAGTGATAAGTAGACTAATGTAGCTTTGAAATTAAGGATTTAGTCAATTGATTATTGTTCAAAAAAATTGATTAATCAATAGACTAGTAAATTGACTATTATCACGAAGTTGATTATTTTATTAGGAAGTGTTCCACGTCTTAAAAATGTATTTGATTTGGCATGTAAATATCGTTAGTTAGCGGATAATCACCATGAACCAATTTCCTTACCCATGTTTCATATTTTACTTATAACTAAATCAAACTTGTCATTTTATTTCCTGCTTATTTGCAATTAGATAATTAAATAACCAACCAAACCCCCCTCCCCAATTAGAAGAAAAATTGGACTGCAAAGCAAATGACCAGCATGACCGGTCGTCAAGATGATTGCCGGCTGACCAAGTTGGCGGTATGTGGGTGATTGGATGAACGCTGGGCCGATCACTGGAACTCCAAGGTGGCACGCGTGAGTGAGTCACGCGTGTGAGCGGCCGATAGGCCAATTGCTCCAACTCAAGGGATTTGGCAATATCTCTTGGTGTTGGGCAATTGTCCGGTGTGATCGGCCAATGGGATGATCGCTCCAACTTAAGGGAGTTGGCCATCTCTCCTGGTGTTGGACGATCGGACGGTGTGATTGGCCAATGAACCGATTGCTTTAACTCCATGTATTTGGCTATCTCGCTTGGGGTTGGACGATTAGAAGGAACGATCGGCCAATGGTCCGATGGCTCGTAGTCTAGAGGCCTCGGCCAACTCGCCCAAACAATCAGTCAGCTCGTCCAGGCGATCGACCAGTTCCATCGGCCAAGGGACCGATGTAAACCCTCCTATAGCAATATATTCCTTCTTTAATCGAGCGTTCACTATTGCCAATGTCCAACCTCTCCTTTGTTGTATTATAACTGAAATCACTCAAACATGAAATGATACAAAATGTAATTTCTAGACTTTAACATGCTTCCTATATGTGAATGATTGCCAAAAAGTGAGCAAACGTTCTAAAATATTTATGAATGCAAAGAAAATGGTGGTAAAATGCAAGGTGAAATAATGCAAAAACTATGACTATCAAACTATAAGTTTATATACCTTATAGAACGAAGCTCGTGAAAATTTATTTTTTGGTAAAATGTCTCTCACAACAGCTCATTTATCTACATAATTTTCAACCAAATTGAAATTTATCTTTTTGATTATCAACCTAGTTGTAGATGAAGATGAATGTCATTCTTTATATCATTTGTGTACAGGATGCTTAGATCCATTGATGATGAAGATGAATATTCCTCTTTACATCATGTTTATATGGGTGCTTAGATCTTTCTAACATATAAAAAAATGGTGCTTGTCATTTGGGTTCGTTTACTATATTTCCATCTCAACGAACACCTACATATTTTCACTAATTTCATCGTTCACCATTTTAAAGTTCTTAACGTTTTAACCTAATCATGTTATTGGTTCCTCTTGTTAAAACTCAGTTTTACGGAAGTGGTTTTCGATTTTTTTAAGGTGAGTTTTCTAGCGAAAACATTAAAACTAAAGTTCGTTTAAATGAGAAATGAATGTGTAAAATTGGTTGTTTGATAAGAATAAAATGAACAAATGTAATTTGTCCCACAAAGAAGTTAGAGGTGAAAACTCTCTTGTATATCAAGCGGAGAAACTATAACAAAACTCAAAGTTTTGGATACACTTTGGTGTATCAGTGGAAAGAGATAACCGAACTTGAGTTTAGAGTTTTCAAAATTTATCAAATGAACCAATGGTCGGTACAATTATTATTGTGGTTTGGTTCAAACCTAATTTGTTATTTGTTGACTAAGTCAAATAGTCAATATCTCATTAATTGGTTAAGTTACAACTTATAACCAAATTAATTTGGTTTATTATTTTGTATCATAAAAATCATAATAATTTTTAGTGGAGAATCAATTCTCATTAAAAATATTGTAACCTCTTTATAAGCTCATGTGGTGAGCATTAAGAAAGATGAAAAAAAGAAAAAGAAACATTTGGCTTTCTCATTTTAACAGTGTAACATTTACACACACAAATCCTTCACATATTGAGTTTGAGAGTGCAACATAAAACAGCGTTCGTTTGATTATGTTCTTGGGTTGTGCAAGACAAAATAGTTTTAGTTGTATCATGAGATTCGGAACGTTATGCAAGTGTTACATTAAGGGGTGTTTTCAAAATTAAGGAAGAGTATCTCGTCTTTACAAATCCGTTATTTCTGAATTCTTGTATCGGTATTTTATATTTTATTATATGTAATTTTATTCACAATTATTCAGTTATCCACATTGTATAAATCACGTTCTTACAATCTTAATTCTGAAAATTTTGTTATGTTTATTAAACTAATAATGTTGTGAAGTGATTATATCATAAAAATAGGAATTTGTATGTACGATAATTTTTCGTTCACTCTCAATATACTTTTTGGTTTTGAAATTGTGCAAAACGAATAAAAAGTATCAATAAAAAAATGTTAACAATAACATTTATGATGACAATAAGTATAGTTAGTCGATAACCCAAATTGGGAACAGTGTACTACTAATGACTTTGTTTGCAATATGAATTAGAATTTTGATGTTTATTTTAATGTCGGAGTCTTATTGATTTAGAGATAATATTGGCTATGAGTCTTGTTAGTCGATGCACCAATTTCGTATTGGTAGTGATCTGTCGCATGTGACTATGCCAATAACGTTTAAAGATATCTCTAAAATTTATCATTTATTTCAAAAGCAAAATGATTAAAAGAAGTTCAGTAGAAAATATCACAAATGTGATATGTCAAAAAGTGATGTATGTCTAGCAAAATTGATATCTATTTTAATAGATATATATTTGCCAAGACGCAAGAATGTGGCTTTAAAAAAAGTAAAACAAAAAAAAGTTGGAAAATAAAACTCTACTTGAGAAAACTATGAAATTAGTTATACGAATAATAATGCGTTATTTTGAATAAATAACATTATTTATCAAAAAAATTCTTCGTGATCACTCAAATAAAATAGAATTGCAGGATAAAAAAAATCTCAAACTCATAAAAAATGATGAATGCAAATTGCATTACTTTGAGTTATCTCAGAAAATATAGAAGAATCGTTGCTTAGCAGATAAAATTATTGACAAGATGTCATATGACTTTGAAAAGATAAAGTACATTAGTAAAGTACCTAAAAATATGGGAGTGTCTCCAAAAGGTGCCGTATAACCTTCTAAATAGTAACAATAGAACCAAAAAGATAAATTGTACATAGTGGTTAATCATATTTTTTAAGAAAACAAAATAAAACCATTATGCAATTGATTTCAAATGGTATAATCTTGATAGATTATATCCAATTGAATGATAAATTAGGATTCATATATTAAAGGTTTCATGAGATTAAATTATAAAATTGTCAAGAAAAATACATTAAATTAACATTTTTTCAAAAACATTTTCCAAATATACAATATTAATATTAAAATTCCAAAAATAACAAAAATTATTATTTAAAAATAATTATTTATTTTGAATAAATTATGAATAAAACTAATACATTATGTTTGGATTACTCTTTTCTAATTTAAGGTTTAGACTTTTTATTAAAAAATATTTTTAAGATATTTTAATATTAAATTAATGCTATTATTATAAATTTAAATATTTGAAGTAAAACTTAAAAAGTATTATTTTGAAAAATTGCTCTTAAAATAAATATTATGAATTACACAAATTTTAATACCCATAAAGTCATCTAAATAAAAAAGAAAAATAAATAAATTCTTATCATTGACAGAAATATTTTTTGTCAACAGCATATTCATTAGAAAAAATTGGAAATTCAAACCGGTGAAACAGTGTTTATAAAAATGAAATCAAAACTAATCTAATGTGCACTGCGTTTGAATCTGTACTCATAGATTCCTCCAAATGTAGTGTAAATGCTATCCACTCCTTTGATAAAAAAATATAGGTCTTTAAACTATTAGCAACCAATGCTTGTAAGCATGCAATTATTGATAAAGGAATATGAAGGCTGCCAAATTTAATTCATCATTGTTGAACTTAGGTTCTAAAACTTAATATTCAATTCAGAAATAATTATTAGTTGGCTAAAAATAAAATGTGATTTATTTATCAACTCGGCATAAAATAATTAAACGAATTATTAAATAACAACCTTTTCGAGTTTTCATTTTGTCTTAATGTCCATTTATGACGTCAACAATTTTGTTTTATACATTTTTAATTTATTAAATCTTTAAATTCTTTATTATAAATACCATATTAATGTTCATTAATACTCCTCTTTAAAAAGTTTATCGCCGTCTTCGGTATGTGACGAGATCGGACGTTTTAGAAAATCTTATCAACTCCTTGAAAATGATGGAAATCTCTCATTACGATGGAACTTCGTGGTTGTTGGACCTATTTCTTCTTAGATCGAACTCGAAATTTGGAGGGAGAGGGATGAAACACACCTACAACAATCATCGATTAAATTATTCTAATAGCCGAACATTAAAAGCAATCATTAATAAGAAACTAAGCAATTAGTATAAATAAGTAGGTTAGGTAGCATGAAAAAGAGGCATGGGTCGCGACAACCAGCATTGTTTTATTATTTTTTCATGCTCATGATTTTTTCAACAGAAACAAAATGATTAAAGTGAATTTATATTAGGATAACTCTCTAAATTATCAAAGGTTTTTTGTTCCATATATATTTCTATAAGTTTTTTTCCATTGATACTACAAATTTGATATAAAAATGATTGAAATCCATTTATTAATTGGGGAAATCTAAATTCTAAATTACAAATAGAGAATCCAAATGTAAATTTTAACTCTATTTATCATTTATTTAAGATAAAAAATATTTTCAAATAATAATTTATAGCATATTAAAAAAATTAGTGATGGTATATTTGGAGTTTTTTAAGCATTTCTTTTATTTGTAAGTCATTTAATATTTTTGGTTTTATATACTCAAATTTTCATTTGATATAAAAAATACAGTAATATTTTAAAATAATACTTTTTAAAAATTTTATTCCAAATCTAGCACTATAAAATTTAAATTCTAAAATTAGTAGAAATAATTATGTAAAAGTACTTATTTATTCTAAAAATTATACATAAACTTAAAACATTCTATTTTGATTTTTTTTTCCAATTTAGAATTTAATTTTTTTCTGTTAAATAAAGTTTTAATGTATTTTAATTTTAATTTATGGTATTATTAGAAATTTAAATTAATGATGCTATTTTTGGAACAAAAACTTAAAATGTGTTATTTTAGATAATTGCCCAAAAATATTTTCAATTACCTGGTGTTTTTTTAAGCTGAATATATAAATATATGTTAATTACTAGAGTAATACCCTAAAATATCATTTTTTAAAGTTTTTCTTCCAAATCTAAAATCCTAAAATCAAACTCTCAAAAATAGCACAAATAAGTATGTAAAAAATACTTATTTACTCTAAATAAATTATAAACAAACTTAAAGTATTATATTTGGGTTCATTTTTTTAATTTATGGTTTAATGTTTTCTATTAAAATATAGTTTTAATGAATTTTAATTTTAAATTTGTGTTATTATTGAAATTTTAAACTCATGATGTTACTTTTGGAATAAAAACTTAAAAAATACTATTTTAAACAATTGGCATGATTAATATTCTTCGAACAAATTAACTATATAGGCTTTGTTCAAATTCCCTTGACCTTCACAAAAAAAAAACAAAAAAGGAAAGTTCAATGATAAAGACAATCAAAACGCTGACGTTTCACATGCTTTTCTATTTCTATTGAGTATATATATATATATACGTAGCTTTATGTGTTTGATCGATAGTTCTTACAAAAACAAAGCATCTCGTCTGTGTAGATTTTAATAAACCTCCGAAGAAAACCAATCATCTCCATGGCTTTATCATCTCCCCTGTAAGATTCTTTGTTTTCCTCAAGATTTTTCATTTTGCATTCTTGTTTTCTCTTGTTCTGCACTTTTAGTGGAATCTCTTCTTCTTCTTCTTCCTGAATTCAAACTTTTTCTTTCTTTACTTTATGATGAGATTTCTGGACTATATAAGACTTAATTATCATACAGTTAATAATGTAGATCGATATAGGACTGGAAAAATATTCGAAATCTGATCGAATCCAATCCAAAAACAAGGTATCATGAGATCCGTAATTATAATATTTTACAAAATAGATAAATGTTAGAATATTACTTAAAATATTTACATGAATTGGAATATTTTTTAAACATCCAAAACGAATATTTCGTAAAATATTTATGAAAATCAATTTGAAAATTTTATACATAATACTTTATCAACTACGAAAATTACATGAATTGGAATATTTTAATATAACAAAACATAAAATGTGGAAAATAAAAAAAAAATCAACAAAAAAAACCATAGCCATTTTGTAAATTTTCTCATTAAACTTATTTATTTTGTGAGATTCTTATTCTCATGTCATATCTAATTTTATTTCCTTCTTTCCTTTATATATTGAGGAAAGTTTGGTAGAAGATCGTCAAGTTCCCTTGGATGCTAGCTCTGATCCACCAGCTTTGTGCGATGGAACCACCAGGTTAATTTCTCTTTGTTTTTATAGCTAACAATTTTTCTTATTTTAAAATAAAATGTTATCTTAAAATCTTTTAATGGGGTTTTAAAATAGAATAATGATTGTGAGCTACAAAAAAGTATGTCTCATCACATGGTCACACATTTGGAGTTTCAAAATGTATTTAGAACTATACAAAATATATGGATAACATGGTGACATGTATGAATTATTATAGAGTATGTGTTTAACATCATATTTGCGATTGGTCAAAACCTTAATCGATATTGTTAATCAAGTGAGTTAAAAAAATCCAATCAGACGCGTGATCGACGACTCTATTTATCTAATAAGCAGTGAGTTTTTTTAACCCATCAAATTAACATTGTCAATTAAAATTTCGACCAATCGAAAATCAGATTATAATGTTAACCACATGTTCCATTATAATTTGTATGTGTCACCATGTTATTCATATACTTCGTGTAGTTTTAAATATATTTCAAACTGCAGATGTGTGACCATGTGATGTATATTTCATAGATCTACCAATCATTTTTTCCTTATAAAATAATTAAGTATTGGTCTAAATTTCCAATGTAAACATCTTTTGTCACATATGCTATTTTAATTTTTGCTAAAATAATAAAATAAAACCCAATTGCAAGAAGTTATAAGTTTCTTCTCTTAATTTATAGAATTAACTGCTTTTTATGGAGACATATTAATTAATGCTTTTAGTAAATTTATAAATTATTGCTAATAATTTTTTGATGAGTTGAATTAATTATTTTTTATTATTTGTTGTTTTATTAAATACTAAAAACCGAAACAAAATAAAGGTTGTACATAGGCTACACTTGCCCATTTGCACAACGTGTTTGGATTACGAGAAACCTCAAGGTACTTTGTTTTCTTATCTTCTTTCTCTTGTTTAGTTTATGATATGACTAATTGAAATCTTTATGCAGTCTAAAGTGTTTTAAATCTTCTTGTTCTGATTCACAAAGATGGAAACCAGAGTAAAAATGGATTGTGTTAAACAATTGGTTATAATCTAAATTCCGAAACTTGGATAATTCAATAAAGATATGTTTGAGTTTCGTTCGACGGAAACCGAATTTATAAACTTTAGGATATAATTTGTTCAAATATAATGTCTAGGGAATTTCATCTCAAACAGAACTTATTAACCATAAGTTTAGTAATACATAAGTTATGTGACATATTCATTCAAGAGAAAATTATCCATTTGATAATGTGTTTGTTGTTGTATGTATGTATGTAAATTGAGATTGATATGGCTATATAAACACAAGATTGGTTTTAATTCTTCTGATATTATTGAGTTTTAGGGTCTACAAGAAGAGATCAAATTGGTTCCTCTAGACCTTGCTAATAAGCCAGCTTGGTTCAAAGAGACTGTAAATCCTGAAAACAAGGTATATACCCTCCTAAACTAAGTTTTTTTTTCATGTGTAAAAATAGAAAACAGGCTGAGAGAAGGTATATTCAACTAAATATTTTAGAGAACAATTGTCTGAATAACATTCTTTTAAATTTTTATTTCAAATATAACACTAATTATTTAAATTTTTAAAAATACTAAAATAACTAAAAATTCTTCCTAATAAAAACAATTTAAATCCTAAATTAGACAAAGTGAACTTAAATATTATATTTTAATTTTATACATAGTTTATTTGAGATAAATAATTATTTTTACATAATAACTTATGATATTTTAGGAATTTATTTTTAATATGTTAGATTTGGAAGATACACTTAAAAATATGCTATTTTAGGGTATTACTATATTTTAAACGGTTTGAGATTTGAAATGATTTTGGTTATATTAGATGAATATAGAGAAATTGTGGTTTACTATTAAAATATTCGGTAATCTCTTGAAAAGCATAGAATTTAGATTTTGTATTTTTAATGAAAATTGTGTAAAATAACACCTTTTAAGTTTTATTCCAAAAAATAATATTATTAATTTAAGTTTCTAATAATAACACATATTTAAAATTAAATTACATTAAAACTTCAAATTTAATACAAAATAATTAAATTCTAAATTGAAAAAAACTTAAATATAATGTTTTAATTTTATGTATAATTTATTTAGAGTAAACAAGTATTTTTATATAATTGTTTGTGCTATTTTAGAATTTTAATTTTATAGTGTTAGATTTGAAACAAAAACTTTAAAATGCGATATTTTATGGTATTATTCTATTTTTTAACTAATAAAATTCTTTTAAATGCATTGAAATCATTAAAAAGCAATGCCTAAAATTTCCTAACAACAACAAGTCTTCATATAATTTTCCAAATCACTAGCTTAATAATCTTAGATTTATGTATTTAAAAATACTATAACAAAACACTAAAATTTTAAAGATATGTAATAATGATACACAGGTTCCTACACTTGTACACAATGGCAAAATCATTGCGGAGAGTCTCAATTTAATCAAATATGTCGATAGCAATTTTGATGGTCCATCACTTTACCCTGAGGTAATCAAGACCTTATTAAATTTTTCCTTCATGCGTTATTTCATCATTTAATGTTATAGAAAACTTGTTCTCTTCATGTTATGTAATATTCTTTTGGTGAGACATGTTTCTAGGATCCTGCAAAGAGAGAGTTTGGTGAAGACTTATTGAGTTATGTTGATACAACATTCACTAAAACTGTGTTTGCTTCTTTCAAAGGTGATCCGGCTAAAGAAACTGGTAAGATTCAATTCTTATGTGTCTAAAGTAATTCGGTAATTGTATTACACTGCAAGAAAACATCGGATTTCTAATAAAAATATTCTTTTAAATCTATTTTGTCAAAAATTAGATTTTTGTTAAAATTCCATCAAAAAATTTTCTACGGTGATCTAGTAGATTTTCAGTCATATTTCGATGTCGATAAATCCTAAAAAATGAAAGTATATCCTTTTCAACGAATTTTCAACTGATTTTTTTGTTTACGTTTATGTTTGTGGTTATATTTGTAATATATATTTGAAAAAAAAAATATTTTATATTTCAAAATGTGATTTTTTTTAGATTTTGTTTATTAATATAAATTGCATTTGAAACAAAAGTGGTCGTATTGGTTATTTACATAATTAGAAATTTAATTTTATAATTATTATATATGATTTTAATATTAAAATTTTAAAAATAACACAAATAATTATATAAAAAAATATTTATTTACTATAACTAAATTATACATAAATTCAAATATTATATTTTTGATTCAGCATCAGTCTTCGATCGCATCGAAAACGATTTACAGAAGTTTGATGATGGACCATTCTTCCTCGGTGCACTTAGCTTGGTATATAAATCTATTTTGTTTCTTAATATATTCAAAATTTGAGCCTTTGGCTTTGAAATGGGTATAACATTTCTCGATGTTTTAGGTTGATATTGCATATATCACGTTCGTCTTACGGTTTGAAATCTTCCTCAACGAAGTGTTTAAGTATGATATTACCGTTGGACGTCCAAATCTAGCCTCTTGGATTGAGGTACACACTATATGAACAACATGGTAAGACTTTTTATAAGGCTAAGTTGCATTCTTTAACTTCAAAAATGTATTTTACGTAGGAAATGAACAAGATGGTTGCATATACGCAGACGAAACCAGATTCTGAATATGTTATCAATTTTTTCAAGAAGTTCATGGTAATAGTTTCTATTTTTTTTTAAAAAAATAGAGTGAATCCGTGGAGAAATTTTAGGCAACAACTATAGTTATCGAACAAATTTCTACTTTCCTTTTATAGTGAAGTAACAATCGGATGGATGGAGTCGTCGGTGACAATACCAAGTTGATTTATGAAGAAGATTATGAGAACGTTACTGCATGTGAGTGCTATAGATTTATGTATTTGTGATCGTTTGACATCGTACTTAATAAATAAGCTTTTGTTTGTATCTAAGCAAAAGAGATATATGGTTCTTGCATTCGGATTGTAATGTCTTTAATAATATTTTCGTGTTTATGATTTTTAAGTTCCATAAAGAATGCATACGTTGTGATATCTGTGGTTTACGATTAACTCCCTCTTTTTAATTTTATTAGATTTTCTGCAAAAAAACCGTACGGAATAGAAAATTTATATTTTTTCATATGAATAGTTTTTAATATTTTAGTCTAAAACAATTCAATCAATTATAAAAAAAATACTGAATAGAGTCGAATATTTTTAAGAAAGATTGTTTGTCAAGCTGAGTAAAGAGAGAGTGTTTTTAGAAGGAAGGAGGACGGGGGAAATGAGGATGAGTGTCTCTTTCGGACGATTCCCTGGACCTGAAGTAATTTGAAATCCCTGATATTGATATTCTAGTAGATATTGATATTCTAGCAAACTAGTGCTACGTGAAAATGTAAAAACTATTAAAATAGATAACTAGGTTAACTAGTAATATAACGATTAGTAAAATACGTGTTTTTATTAGAAGATTTTTTAGATTGTATTTTTAAGTTTCACCTAAAACAACCCTGAACAAACTCAAGATTCTATTGACTTGTTACATTTATCTCTCACGTTCACAAGATTACATACAATTTTATAACACCTCATCAAAACCCTTTTACTCATCTAGTTTTGTCTTCTCTTTTAAAAATCCAAAATCATTGAATAAAATCTCTCTCGCTCGTGAGTGTTAGATTGCCACAATGTTATGTCTCCTTATTTATTCTTGCTGGTTCGTGCAAAACCCTAGATACAACTTTTTTTTTTCTGTAATTTCCATATCTTTTTTTATGGTAAAGTTTCCACCTCCCTTAATACTCGAATATGCTCCCTTTTTGCAAACTTCTCCTCTTAATCCAGGTCTGTTAGGTCATTCTAGATGGGCTTCACGAAATCCAGCTTCTTCCTTTTTCTCTGTCATTGCATGATGTTTTGACTCACTTCCTTGTACTACTTCCCAGTTACCTCAAGGATGTCTGCAACCTATTGCATCTCCAATCTCCCTCTTTTTGACTTGTGTGCCTCATAAGCACCTGAACACAAGATTCAAACCAAGAAGACACAAAAAAACAAAGCACATACCACACAACAGCCACAAACACAAATCGAGTTAATCATGAAAGTTCTTTTATAGATATCCAAAATACTTGGTTAAGAAGACGACATGAATTGTTTACAAGCAAAAATCTCCCCCCTAGATCAAAAATCTCCCCCCTAGATCAAAAATCTCCCCCCATGATTCTAACCATATTAGTTATCAAAGCCGACACTTACAGAAAAGTCTAGTCATATTAACCGCTATAACAAGTGAAATCCCAAAAAAAACTTGTTCTAACACAAACTGGTACACTTTTAGAATGACTCAAAATCAGTACCAAGATTCTCTTCTCCCCTTGCTTATGAGCACAGAAGTTAAAAACAAAATATTAGTTAAAACACAAAAGAAACTAAGCATGGGACACAATACCTTTGAAGGCATGTTGAAGCTCACGAACAACATCACTAAGAGCCGATAATGCAGCAGTAGTGTCAGCAAGCGCGTCACAAACTACAGCAGGAGAAGCAGGTCCAGTGGGATCACAAACAGAGCCCAACTAAATTAGTCGAGACACACCACTATGAAGCTAAGGAATAGTAGGAGACATTGGCGCCTGGTCTTGTTCGATGGACGAGAAGTTGAATCTTTCTTGAGAGATTGCTCATCACTCCGAGCCTCCTTTTTGTATAGGACATGTGGAATGTATGTTTCACCAGTGAGGAGTCGAGTAGGGTGCTGTAGTTGGAGAAGTCAAAAGATGAGACGAGGGAACAACATCTAACGAGAGTCCTTCTTTTGAAGCACACCGAGACCCATGATCTGTTTGTAGACTAACAGTCCAAAATCAACACGAATCCCATGAACCAGTTTGCAAATAAGACGAGCTCGATCAATAGAAATATGGTTCTTGTATGAAATCCAGTTGTAAGCTGCGATCAAAACAAGAGCCGCAAACTTAGATGGAAGATCAATTGTACTCAACCCAGCCCAAGACTGCTTGCATCCTTCA
This sequence comes from Pugionium cornutum, assembly GCA_018901935.1. NCBI lineage: Eukaryota > Viridiplantae > Streptophyta > Magnoliopsida > Brassicales > Brassicaceae > Pugionium > Pugionium cornutum. Next base: position 4,271,870 of record CM032165.1, read on the forward strand.
GTCATAAGGCCAGTCATTGTATCAAGCCTGACGAAGTCAGATGTGCCAACGAACAAAGATAGAGACACCTGAATTAGAACGAGCCGGAGAGCCAGAGGGAAGATTTGCATAGAACTTCAAAATAACCTCCTTAACAAGCTCACTATATCAACCAATGAAAAATATCCTCCTCACGAGCTCAATGTATCAACCATTTAACAACAGATTAGTAGTACAACATCAAGCACAACACAAGAGAACATCAACCATATACAATATCCAATGCTATGGGGAACCAATTTGCACGGTTATCACATACATCACCAAGCAAATTGGTGACTCAATCAAACAGGAAAAAATAAAATAAAAAAATATGCCACACAAGTACACAACGAGATTGCTCAGTATGACTAACCGATTTTGTACCAGATCAAGATATACTCTGCTTGGCCTGATTTGTAGTGTCTGGTGGTTAGTGCTACCGTGAATAGCTTTCACACACACTATCATGTTTTTATCATGCACTGAGTCAGTTTTCAACCTTTGTTCAATGAGTGACAGCAGAATGAGATACACAGTTTAAGCTTTGTGTTCTCATGTTTGACTTTCTTTCTCTTGTTTTCTTTTCTTTTTGTTTTCTTGTTTTTTCTCTTCTTTTTTTTTGTAACAGCACGTGAGACAGCTCTATACTAGCACCTCTATGATACGTCACACCATGAAATCTGTATTGAGAGTCAGAGATGACGACATGATAGGTAGCTCTTTTTCACAAAGCGAGCGATCCAAACTAAATTAAAACTTTATATGCTTCTTGATTAGCACACAATTCAATCCTACATGCTTTAGAGCAGAGTCATATCTTACAAACACCAATTGCATTTTTTTAATATGACAAAAGGAGTAAAATCTAATGGTTTTTTAAATAAGTCAACCAGTTGCAAATCAGTGACAATGTGTTCAACCACTATATATTTCTCTTCCACTAGATCGCGGATAAAGTGGTGCCGAATATCGATGTGTTTTGTACACGAGTGTTGTACCGGATTCTTTGATATACTGATGGCATTTTTGTTGTCGCAGTGAACTAGGAAGGGACCTGAATCAATTTGATAATCTGTAGACATTTGCTTCATCCATAGAAGTTGTGAGCAACAACTACCAAAGGCGATATATTCTACCTCTGCTGTAGAGAATGACACATAATTATGCTTTTTGCTCATCCATGCGATTAGATTGTTTCCAAGAAAGAAACAACCTCCACTCGTGCTTTTCCTGTCATCCACTCCTGCCTAGTCAGCATCGCAATATCCAACCAAATTTTTGTTTGACCCTTTAGATTACCAAATACCAAGGTTGGTCGTCCTTTTGACGTACTTAATGATCCTCTTTACAGCTTCTAGATGAGACTGCTTTGGTGAGGCATGATATTTTGCACAAATACCGACACTTAAGCATAAATCTAGCCTTCTAGCAGTAAGGTACAGAAGACTACCAATCATGCCACTGTACACTTTTGCATCAATCTCCTTTCCTTCAATATCTCTTGATAGTTTGAGCGTTGTGCTCATAGGGATATTTCCTTCCTTGCAATGATCAAGCTTGAACCTTTGTATATGGTTCTTGGCATACGTGCTTTGAGAGATGAATATGCTTTCTTTTCTCTGAGTGATCTACAATCCCAAAAAATATTTTAGTTCACCAACCATGCTCATTTCAAATTCTTGAGTCATATCCTGCACAAATTGATCCACCAATTGTTGAGATGTACTAGCAAAGATGATATCATACACATAGATCTGTACCATCATGATGTGGGTGTTCTATTTCAGAATGAAGAGGATTTTGTCAACACTTCCTCTGGCGTAGCCCTTTAAGATTAAGAAGTGTGTCAGTCGCTCGTACCAAGCACGCGGAGCCTACTACAGACCATACAAAGCCTTGTTCACTTTGTACACGTGATTGAGCTTCACTGGATCTTCGAACCCCTTAGGTTGGCTCAATATAAACTTCTTCTTGTAATATCCCGTTTAAGAAGGCACTCTTAGCATCTATTTGATACACTGTGAAATTCATGATACATGCCATACCTAGGAACAGCCTGATAGACTCAAGACGACCATTGGAGCAAATGTTTCTTCAAAATCAATTCCCTCAATATGAGAATAGCCTTGAGCTACAAGTCTAGCTTTGTTCCGTAACATAGTTCCATTCTCATCAATCTTGTTTTTGAAGATCCACTTTGTTCCAACCACATTTACTCCATAAGTCGTGGAACCAACTCCCATACATCATTTTGCACAAACTGTTCTAGTTCTTCTTCCATCGCCACAATCTAGAATTCAACTTTAAATGCATGAACATGAGATTTTGGTTTAAGAACTGAGACAAATCTAGCGACGAACCATTTCTCTGAAGTTGATCTTTACACCACGAGTTTTCCTTCCATCCATCACATCTCCGATTACATCATATGAGGAGTGGTTTCTGTGGACTTGTTGATTTAAGTCCTGTTCTGACGGATCTTGGCCTGAGTTACTGTGATCCTCTGAACTACTTAATTCCTCAGTGGTAGTGATTTGTTCCTTATTGTTTAGCTCAGATTGATATGTCTCAGTATCAGAATTTTCCTCATTCCACTTCATTAAATGCTGGTCATCAAACATCACATTAATCGATTCCATAATCACACACAACCGCATGTTATAGACTCTGAATGTAGAGCTACTTCTTGAGTAACCCAGAAACATCCCTTCATCACTTCAAGAGTCCAACTTTCCCAGATGGTATTTATCATTGAGAATGTAACACCTACATCCAAAGACACAAAAGTACCTGAGATTAGGTATTTTTCCCTTCCATAATTCATATGGAGTTTTCGTTGTTTCCTTCCTGATGTATACTCTGTTAACTGTGTAGCACGCAATATTGATCATGGCACAAGCCATCTCCTGAAGAGTTCTATTCTTCTTCTTTATCACTCCATTCTACTGAGGAGTCCTTGGAGCAGAAAATTGATGGGCTATTCCATGATTTTCACAAAACACCTTCATAGTATCATTTTGGAGTTCTCCTCCATGATCGCTCCGCATTTTCTTGATGTTTCCCTTTTCATTATCAACTGGAGTGATATCTTGAAATTGTCTGTTGTTTCTGATTTTTCACGAATGAAGCTAACCCATGTGAATCTGGAGTAATCATCCACAAGCCCAAAGACATAATTTTTACCACCCAAACTTTCAACTTGCATTGGCCCCATCAAATCCATGTGAACTAACTCCACTACTGCTTTGGTTTGAACGTCAGAGACCTTCTTATGTTGAATTTTGACTTGTTTTTCCTTGTTGTATGGTCCACAAATTCTACAATTTTTTCCCTTGATTTTGGGTACTCCTCGTACTATCTCGTTTTTAACTAGAGAAGTTAAATTTTGAACATTCATATGACCCAGTCGTTGATGCCACAAGTGCATGTCATCCCTTGCACTGATGCATTTGATTGAATTCTCCCACACATAGCAGTTATTTTGGGATTGAATTCCTTTCAACGAACCTTCTCTATTCTAATTTACTGCTTGACAGTCTATACTAGTGAAGGTTACTGTGAGTTCTTCATCGGATCAGAGTTGACTCACACTGATCAGATTGGCTTTGAGACCTTTAACAAGATAAATATTGTCCAATTGTGGTGTCCCATCACATTTTTTACCTTTCCCTTGTATGACTCCACAACCTCCATCACCAAAGGTCACATTTCCTCCCTTAATTTGCTAAACTTCTTGTAAACTTTTTGTTGAACCTGTCATGTGACGTGAACATCCACTATCGAAATACCAAGGGCCAGCTTCATCATATTTGTCTGCAACCAGAGCCATATTACTATAATAATTTTCCTCTAATGTACTCCCTGATGTGCTCTCTTCTGCACTCCCCGATGTATTCTCTGCTGCACTTCTGCTCATTTTTTCTTGAAGATCAGATTTCTTCACCAAGATTTGACTTCGCATACAACTCCATGTATCTATAACAGTAGGCTTTGATATGTCCCGCTTTTCCACATAAGTAATAGTGAATTCTACGTGTTGACCTACTTTCAGTTGCATCAGCTGACTGAAGATACCGACTAGCTGACACAAAACGAGTTTCTCCAAGGTAGTTCCCTTCTCTTCTACTGTAACCCAATCCTCTATGTGAGTTCGTGGTCTTTCAATAGCTTAAAATCTTATCCAGTTGCCTAGTGCCAGCAAACATGTGGATCGTATTGTGTTGCTCGTTGAGTTCTGATTGAAATCGAGTTGATAACTCTCTTTCAGACTAAAGCTCTTTTTCCATTTGCTCATAATTGAATATCATTCTTAGCTTTTCTCTTGTTATTGATAAAATTTCCTGACCTATCTTCCTTTCAGCTTCAAGGTCACTTCGGAGTGACTCAACAAGTGCTTCAAATTGGTTTTTCTCTTTGGTTAATATTGAATTTTCTCTCCCAAGTCTGACAAATATCTCTCGAACTTCCTTGTAATTTTCTATCAGATCAACTTCATCATCCTCATCATCTAATTCATGCTCCATAATTCCCCCAAACGCAAAAATTGCTCACTTCTTCTTTAACAACATCATCTGAGTCATCTTCAACTAACATGGACTTTTCTCTCCTTGATTTTTGATTGTTCACACATTCTGTATGAATATGAACGATACCTTTGCATTTGTAGCATTTTAACTCTCTTCTCTTAACAGTAGGACATTCAGCTTTGAAATGACTCAATCCCTTGCATTCATGGCATTCCATATCAAGTTTCTTTACTGTTTTATCTACTTAGCATATTTCTTGATGGAATCAAATTTTTTTGAACTGTCGTCTTGTTCCATCTTCCTTAGTACACGACCAAACCTTCGTACTAACAAACTCATGAAGTCTTCTCCATCAAACTCATCTGCCTGAGCTGCAAATGCAGTAAAGGCCAAACTCTTTGGTTTCTTAACTCCTTCAAGCTCTAACTCATGAGCTTGTAACATCCCAACCACTTCACCAAAGCTGATTTCATCAAGATTTTGGGATACACTAAGCGTTGATTTATATGCCATGAATTTTACAGGTAGCCACCTTAGAATTTTTTCGACCAACTTGGTGTCTTTATATTTCTTACCAAGCATTGATGTTTCTTATGCCAGCGACCTCAGCTTCGAGCTAGAATCTGAGATAGACTCGTGCTCTTACATTCTCATATTCCCGAATCTGGAAGCCAGTAGGTCCTTCCGTGAGCTCTGAACCTTCTTGGTTCTTTCAAAGTGGGTTTGCATAGTGTCCCATGCCTCCTTTGCAGTTTCATAGCGTTGAATTAGTTCAAACGTTTTCTTTGATACACTGTAGTGTATCCCTGTAAGCACCCTTGAGTTAAACTTAGATCTCTTGAGTTCTTCCTCTGTCCAGTCTTCCTCAGGTTTCACACTTACTGTTTCTTCTTCATTCTTGGTCGTGGGTACTTCCCATTGAATAAGAACAACCTTCTAGACTAACACATCTATGCCCTGAATCAAGGACTTCATCCTTGCCTTCCAAAAGCCATAATTTCCCGAATCTAGTATCACCCTCGAGCTGTTAACTAGATCTGTATAGCTTTCTATCTTTTTTCCAGAATCACACTTGTATATAACCCGCCAAGTGCCCACTCTGATACCAGATAAAAATGCAAAAACTACTAAAATAGATAATTGCGTCAAACAGTGATACAACGACTACTACAATACATGTCTCTAGTAGAAGATCTTTTAGGTGCACTTTCAAATCTCACCTAAAACAACCCTCAACAAGTTCAAGATGCCCTTGACTTGTTACAATAGCCTCACACGTTCACAAGATTACACACAATCTTGGAACACCTCACCGAAACCCTTTTACCCTTGTAGTTTTGCCTTCTCTCTTATAAACCCAAAACCCTTGAATAAAAGTTTTCTCTCTCGTGAGTGTTAGATTGCCTCAATGTTTTGTCTCCTTATTTATCCTTGATGTTTCGTACAAAACCCTAGATAAACTTGCATTTTTCTCATAATTCTCATATCTTCTATTATTGTAAAGTTTCTTTACATAAGAATAAAAACCTCTTTTAAGACTCGAATATATATGCTCCCTTTTTGTAAACTTCTACTTTTAATTGGCTTGATAGGTCATTCTAAATGGGTTTAACAAAATCTAATTTTTTCCTTTTTCTCTTCCTGATTGCATGATATCTTGACTCAATTCTTTATATTATTTCCTAGTTATCTTAAGAATGTTTGCAACCTATTCGATCTTCACTTGGCACGTCCAATTTAGGAAAATGGCTTTCGTTGAACTGTGTCACTAGTGACACTGGTTGAGGGGCAGCTCTTAGGGAGCCCGCACCAGTGATGTTAAGCTCGTTCCAATAAAATATTGAATTTTTTCAATTATGCACAAATTGTTCCAAAGTTTGAATGACAGATTTGGGAACACATAAGGGATCTAATTTGGTGGTATGGAGCCTGAACGAGAGCAGGCGACACTGCTGGCTTTCGCATATGATCTAAATGTGTAAATTTGAACTTGCACCTACTAGGTGACATAGGTTTGGGAGATCGATCCATGGGATGCAAGTATCAGAGGGACATGTTCAGATATTCTCGATCTGGGTGGGATCTGCATTGGGATATTAGATATATTGTCTTATGTTAGAACTCGGTTTTACGAAAATGGCTGTCGATCACTTTTTGGTGAGTTATTTTGGGAAGACGTTAAAATCGAAATTCGTTTGAATGAGAAATTCGTTTGGCTGTCATTAACATGGAGTAACCTCTTTATAAACTCATATATTGATCATTAAGAATGATAGAAAATGAAAAGAGAAAAAAGAAAACAAACCTTTGGTTTTCTCATTCTAACATTGTAAAAAATACACATAAAAAATCCCTCACATGTTGAGTATGAGAGTGCAACATAGAAAAGCGTTCGTTGGATTCTGTTCTGGGGTTGTGCAAGACACAATAGTTGCAGTTGTATCTTGGGATTCCAAAATATCATGCAACCATCATACTACGGGGCGTTTTCAGAATTAAGAAAAGAGTGTCTTGTCTTTGCAAATCCAATCTGTCCAAAATTCTTATATCGGTATTTTACATTTTATTATATATAATTTTATTCACAATTATCAGTTGCCCACATTGTAAAAATCGCGTTCTTATAATTTTAATTCTGAAAACTTCGTTATGTTTGTTAGACTAATGAAAACTGATAATTTTGTGAAGTTTTTATGTCATAAAAACAGGAATTGGATGTACGATAATTTTTCGTTCACTCTCAATATATTTTTTGGGTTTGCAATTATGCAAAACGGAAAAAGTATCAATAAAATAAAAAATTAACAATAACGCTTTATGATTTGACAACAAATATACTGAATCGATACCCCAAATTGTGAGCGGTCTACCACTGATGACTTTGTTAGCAATACTGATAAAATTTTGATGTTTATCTTAATGTCCGAATCCTATTGAATTAGAGATAATATTGACCATGAGTCTTGTGAGTCGACGCACCAATTTCGTATTAGTAGTGATGTGTCACATGTGACTATGTCAAAAATGTTTAAAATGAGACCTCTAAAAATCATCACTTACTTCAAAAGCAAAATGTTTAAAAGAAGTTTAGTGGAATATATCACAAGTGTGATATCTCAAAAGTTGATGCATGTCTAACAAAATTGATATATATATATATATATATATATATATATATATATATATATATTAATAGATATATAGATTTGCTAACACACAAGAATATGGTTTTAAATAAAAATTAAAACAAAGAAAAAAATAAGATTGGAAAATAAAATCCAACTTGAGAAAATTATGAAAATAGTTATATGTGATAAAAGAAAACATTTTTTGATAAAAATAATGCGTTATTTTGTAGAAATAACATTATTTTTCAAAAAATTCTCCATGACCACTCGAATCAAATAGAGTTGTGGGATAAATAAATAAATAAAAAAATCTCAAACTCATAAAAAAAGATGATGAATGCAAAATTGCATTACTATAAGTTATCTTAGAAAATATGGAGAAATCGTTGCTCACCACATAAAGTTATTAACAAGATGTCATATGAACTTTGGAAGGTAAAGTACATTCGTACAAATACCTAAAAGTGTAGGGGTGCCTACAAAAATTGTAGTACAACCTTCTAAATAGTCACAATCTAACTAAAAATGTAGATTGTATACAGTGGTTTAGTCATTTTAAAAAAAAAACCATTATAAAATTGATCTCAAATGGTGTAATTTCAATAGATTATATCTAATTGAATGACAAGCTATGATCCACATATTAAAGGTGTCATGAGATTAAATTGTAAGATCATAAAAAAATGAGTTTAAAGCCTATGACTAAAGATGAAGTTTGATGCTAACCCTACCTACGTGACTGAAGATCCCAAGATGTAGGTTCAAAGATACAACTAAGTCAAACGGAATCTGAAAGAGCACTGTGAGACTTACGTCTCTACCCAGTTCCTAGGATGATGCACAATGCTTCCTGTATGTGTCTAGGATAAGCATTTTTTTTAATGATTTGAGACCATACCTTTGAGATATAATTGGAGTATTACAGGATGCTTCTTAAATCAAAGCTAATGGCGAATCACCTTGTGAGTGTGAAATGGGGCCGTTGCTAGGAGAATGAAGGAAAGGCTATATTCTCCAAATTCACACATGATTAACCAGGCATGTTCACGGCCAAAATGAACACAATAGAGAACCTAGTTCTATGAGAAAAGAAACTGTTTTATAGTTATTGTCTCGGTTTACATAAAAGTCCAGAAGGTTCAAGACATCATGTTCACCTTCTGGTCGAGTAAATCCGATAGCTATTAACAATGATTGGTTCAAGGCTAAAAAATGCTACCAACTCATATACAGTGGAGTTTTCGTTTGTACTCTCGAAAGTCTTTCTGTCTAGTCTTATCCAGTCTTGTCTAGATAGTTAGTTTTGTTAAGTCTATCGAGTCATCACGTGTTTAGTGTCATTTCTATTCATGTGGGGGGATTGTTGGAACTTGGTTTTATGGAAGTGGTTGTCGATCACTTTCCGGTGAGTTTTCTTGGGAAGACGTTAAAACCGAAGTTTTTTTTAATGAGAAATGAGTGTCTAAAGTGGGTTGTTTGATAAGTATAAAATAAACAAATATAATTTGTTCCACATTAGAAGTTAGAAGTGAAATCTCTCTTGTATATCAAGCGGAGAATTAATAACTAAACTCAAAACTTTGAATACACTTTGGTGTATTAGTAGAAGGAGATAACCGAACTCGAATTTAGAGTTTTTAGAATTTAGCAAATGAACCAATGGTCGGTACAATTTTTATTGTGGTTTGGCTTAAACCTCATTTGTTATTTGTTGATTAATTCAACTAGTCAATATCTCCTTAATTGAGTTAAATTACAATATACAACCAAATTAATTTGGTTTATTGTTTTGTAACATAAAAATCATAATGATTTTTATTGAACAATCAATTCTCATTAACATGGAGTAACCTCTTTATAAACTCATATATTGATCATTAAGAATGATAGAAAATGAAAAGAGAAAAAAGAAAACAAACCTTTGGTTTTCTCATTCTAATAGTGTAAAAAATACACGTAAAAAATCCCTCACATGTTGAGTATGAAAGTGTAACATAGAAAAGCGTTCGTGGATTCTGTTCTTGGGTTGTGTAAGACAGAATAGTTGTAGTTGTATCATGGGATTCGTGATGCAGGAACAAGAGGACTTGTTCGAGCAAGGGGAACTGCTGAAGAGACTCTAGCTGGCTGTACAACACTTTCTAGAGACTCAAGAGTGATGGATTGATGGTGACCCTTCAGCTGGCTGTAGAGCATTTTCTGGAAGATCTAAGTGAGGATTGAGTAGAGAGGTGGATCGAGAGACGCCACACAGATTATGGAAGGTCTGTGATAAGTGTAGAGCACTCAAGCTTCAAGGATTCTCACACAAGAAGGCTGGAGGCATCAACTCCTTTCAAACGAAGAAAAATAAGGTTTTTATTTCATAAAACTTAAGTGATTACATGCTGAGAAGGGACTTTATATACTAGTCCAGCAACATGTGCCTTCTAGTGCTGAAATACATTATAATGAAAGGAGTAAAGAAAAAATAACAACAAGACATTAGGACCTAATGACAAATAAAAGACTGTTAAACTTAACAGTCACATTCTTGCAAAAACAAGCAAATAAACTTGTTAATTCAAACATAAGAATTTTAAATACGCATCTTGGTCTCTTGTAGCTCCTTATAATGCCTTCTTAAGTTTGTTTAGCAATGATGAACAAGGTTGTATCTCTGAAGCCTTGTAAAACTGGAAGGAGTGAAATTATGGTAGTCTTTAGTTGTTCATAGTCTCATTCTTGTAACTCTTTAGTAAGTTCAGCTTCATGGAATCCTCCATATTCTATGATTGTTATGAGACTCTCGACAGATTTGTTGAACATTTTACTAAAGTTTCTTGTGCCTGATCTTGTTCTTGGAGCTTGTCTCATAATAGGTATATTAATGGGCTCTTCCTCAGCTTTTAGTGAGCTAGTATTGATGTCCTCATCATCTCCTCCCTCTTGAAAAGGTTATGTCCTCAGAACAGATACATCTGCATGAAAAGGAGCAAGATCACTAATATTAATAGTAGGAGATATGGTCATCTCACCTGGCAGCTCAAGCTTATAGACATTGTTGTTGATCTTCTCTAAAACACGAAAATGACCATCTCCTCTTGGGGAAAGCTTGGATTTGCTTTGGTTGGGGAATCTTTCATGTCTCATCTACAGCCATACCCAATCTCTAGGTTCAAATGACATGTCTTTTCGGTGTTTATCTGCATTTCTTTTGTACTGCTCGGTTCTCTTTTCCAAGTTGTCTTTGACCTTTTGATGAATCTTCTTAACATAATCTGCCCTGGTTTCTCCTTCACTAAACATAACATCTTGAGGTAAAGGTATAAGATCCAGTGGGGTAGTGGGAGTAAATCCATAAACCACTTCAAAAGGAGAAAGTTTAGTTGCTGAATGTTTAGCATGATTATAAGCAAACTCAATGTACGGTAAGCAAGACAACCAATTTCTTAGATTCTTACCGACCGTGGCTCTCAACAATGTTGAAAGGGTTCGGTTTATTACCTCTGTTTAACCATCGGTCTGTGGGTGAAAAGTAGTTGAGAAGAGCAGCTTAGTTCCCAATTTTTTCCATAATATCTTCCAGAAATGACTTAGAAATTTGGTGTCACGATCTGAAACGATTTTTCTGGGAACTCCATGTAGGTGCACTACTTCTTTAAAAAAATATCAGCTATTTGTGTAGCATCATTAGTCTTGTTACATGGTATAAAATGAGCCATCTTTGAGAACCTGTCTACAACTACAAAGATAGAATCCTTGTGGTTGATTTTCGGTAGACCTAAGATAAAGTCCATAGAGATATCTATCCAAAGTAGGTTAGGAATGGGCAAAGGCATATAACAACCATAGGGGTGTAACCTGGATTTTGCTTTCAAGCAAGTGATGCACTTAACACAAAATCTTTCAACATCTCGTTTTAGATGTGGCCAGTAGAAATGTTCCATAAGTACACTCAATGTCTTATCTCGGCCAAAATGACCCATGAGTCCTCCTCCATGAGCTTCTCTAATCAATAGTTCTCTCATTGATCCCTGAGGAATACAAAGACGCTTTTCCTTAAACAAAAATCCATCATGTTGATAAAACATACCAGATGCAGCCTTGTTGGTCTCCTTAAACAGTTCTTGAAAATCTGGATCAGTTTCATAGATTACCTTGATGTATTCAAATCCCATAATCTTAGCTTCCATTGTGCTGATGAGAGCATGTCTCCTTGATAAAGCATCAGCCACAACGTTATCTTTACCTTTCTTATATTTGATCACATAGGGAAAAGTCTCCACAAACTCAAGCCACTTTGCATGCCTCTTCTTAAGCTTAGTTTGTCCTCTTAAGTGCTTGAGCATCTCATGATCTGTATGAATAACACACTCCTTTGACAGTAGATAATGTTGCCAAGTTTCAAGAGACTTTACCAAAGCATAGAGCTCCTTATCATATGTAGGATAGTTAAGTGAAGCTCCACTAAGTTTCTCACTGAAGTAAGCCACTGGTTTTTCTCCTTGCATTAGGACAACTCCTATACCTGTTCCAGAAGCATCACATTCAATTTCAAATGTTTTATCAAAGTTAGGAAGTACCAAAATAGGCGCATGTGTAAGGCTATATTTCACCTTGTTGAATGCCTTCTCTTGTGCTGGTCCCCATTTGAACTCCACATTCTTCTTAATTACTGAAGTGAGGGGTGCAACAACAGTACTAAAGTCTTTGACAAATCTTCTATAGAAACTAGCCAATCCATGGAAACTCCTCACATGTCCGATTGTTGTTGCGGTTGGCCAATCTTGAATTGCTTTGATCTTTTCTTCATCGACCTTTAAGCCCTGAGAACTGACAACAAATCCTAGGAATACAACTTGATCAATGCAGAAATTACATTTCTTAAGATTAGCATAAAGGTTTTCAGCCTTAAGAGTTTCAAGTACCTACTCAAAATGTTGTAAGTGATCTTCAAGATTAGAGCTATAGATTAGAATGTCATCAAAATAAACTACTACGAACTTACAAATAAATGCTCTTAGGACGTGGTTCATGAGTCTCATGAAAGTACTTGGAGCGTTTGTGAGTCCAAATGGCATGACTAGCCATTCATACAATCCTTGTTTGGTTTTAAACGCTGTCTTCCATTCATCACCTTCTTTCATTCTCACCTGATGATATCCACTTCTTAGATCAATTTTTGGGAAGATAGTTGCTCCATTGAGTTCATCTAGCATGTCATCAAGTCTTGGAATTGGATGTCGGTATTTGACAGTGATATTGTTGATTGCTCTACAATCAATACACATTCTCCAAGTTCCATCTTTCTTAGGCACTAGAAGAACAGGAACAACACATGGGCTTAGACTTTCTTGGATATAGCCCTTAGACATTAGGTCTTGTACTTATCTTTCCAGCTCATTTGCTTCTTCTGGATTCACTCTATAGGCAGATCGGTTTGGCAATGGTGCTCTAGGAAAAAGATCAATCTGATGCTCGATTCCTCTTATAGGTGACAATCATGGTGGTATCTCTTCTGGAAAAACATCAGTGAATTTATCAAGAAGCTCTAGAACAACAGCAGGGAGTTCCTCCTTTTCTTGTCCTGAAAACAACACTTCTTTAAATATCATTAGTAGCACCTCTTCTTTAGAATCAAGAGATTTCAAAACAGTGGCAGGTGTTAAATAAAGATTAGTTTTATTTAGCTTTTCTCCTTTAGACATAGTTTGTTGTATCTCATGCACTTCCTGTGGAGTTAAAGGTGCTAAACTATGTTTCTTGTTATTGTGCATGAAGGTATAGTGATTGGTGCGTCCATTGTGTAATGCTTCTTTGTCAAATTGCCATGGACGACCTAGAAGTAGATTTCCAGCTTGCATAGGCACCACATCACACACAACTTGATATTCATACTTACCTATGATGAATGGTATGGTGACTTGTTCTGCGATTTTTATCTCAGTTTCATCATTCAGCCATTTGAGCTTGTATGGTCGAGGATGCTTTGTCTTTTGTAACCCTAGCTTATCAACCAAATACTTGTTGGCTACGTTAGTACAAGAACCACCAACTATGATCAAGCTACATACCTTAGAGTATATTGTGCACCGAGAATGGAAAATGTTTTCTCTTTGTATAGTTTCTGGTTCAAAAAGAGCACTGAGGGATCTCCTTGTAACTAGAAGCTCTCCGGTATCAAGATAGTCCACAACTTCTTCCTCAGAGTTTTCTGGTTCATACTCGTCTTCATCTTGAGACTCATATTCGCCATTTGATTTAAGGATCATAACTCTCTGTTTTGGGCATTCTCTTGCATAATGGCCTTTTCCCTGACATTTAAAACATGTTATATCACGAGATCTTTAAGTTGGAGTTTTACCTTGCTCTGGTTTATTGTTTTTAGATGTTTCAGCAATGGAATTCTTGAATCTCGATTCTGTGTCGATGGCCTTTCCTTTGTCCAGAGCCTTTTGAGGTTGTTGATTCCAGGTAGACTTGCTACGATTTGGTGAGATAGTCTTCCTTTTATGTGCTGCTCGGCCTGAACCGCAAGATGTAACAACTCGCCCAGATCATGATAGGTTTGTCTCTCCACTTTTCTAGCAATTCGATCTTGTAGACCATCTAGGAATTGAGCCATCAAAGTTTCTTCTGAATCTTTGGTCTCCAACCTGTTTCTAAGCATTTCAAATTCATCAAAGTATTCTTCAATAGATTTAGAACCTTGAGTTAGTTTTTTCTAAATTTCTTCTGCAACTCTCTGTAGTAGTATGGAGGGACATATGTTCTCTTTAGTTGGAACCTCATGTCTTCCCAAGTAGTGATTTGACCATGTCTATGTCTTCTTCTTTCAAACACATCTCTGTCCCACCAAGCTAGAGCGCTTTCAGTGAGTTGAGCAGCTGCTAGAGACACTTTTCTCTAATCTGAGTAGTTGTAATACTCAAATATGTATTCCGTACGCCTTTCCCAATCAAGATAGGCATATGGATTAACCTTTCCAGCAAAGGTTGGTGCCATGAGCTTTACGTCTCTGTTTCCATGCCAAGATTCTTCTGCTCTATCTCTATCACGTTGATATTGACTTCTTGGTCTATGATTATGATCAGGTTCTGGTGGAAAATCATCTCCTAAGTCAGGTATTTCATCCTCCTCATGATTCACACGTTGGGCATTTGCATTTCTGATAGGATTTCTACGAATTAGTGGTGGTTGTTCTATTCTTGTCATGCGATCTCCTAGGTTCTTAAGTTGAATCTGAATAGCAGCAAGCATCTGAGCATCATTCACATCTACTGGTTCTCCCATAGTCACACAATCTGTCTCAAACTAAACAAACAGATCAAGTGCAAAAGAAGTCGAATAAACACAATAAAAAAACTTAAAATGGACCGAACTAGTTGCAGCAGCAAAGGAAGTCGAATAGGCACAATCAAAACAACTGAAAATCGACAAATCTAGTTGCAGCAGCAAAGGAAGTCAAATAGACACAATCAAAAACAACTAAAAATTAACAGATCTAGTTGCACCAGCAAGGAAGTCGAATAGACACAATCAACACAACTGAAAATCGATAGATCTAGTTGCAGAAACACAAGTTATCAACAACTAAGGATGTTACTGATTTCTAACACACAAAAACAACATATTGGGGTTCGATTTTTATGGGTTTTATGAAGAGATGCAGTTTGACAGCAAGTTAACAAAGAAATGACAAAGTAAAAAAACGAAAATGAGGGTAGATAAACTTGAATTGGAGCGATTAAGTTGTGATACCAGATGATGCAGGAACAAGAGGACTTGTTCGAGCAAGGGGAACTGCTGGAGAGACTCTAGCTGGCTGTACAGCACTTTCTAGAGACTCAAGAGTGATGGGTTGATGGTGACCCTTCAGCTGGCTGTAGAGCACTTTCTGGAGGATCTAAGTGAGGATTGAGTAGAGAGGTGGATCGAGAGACGCCACACATATTATGGAAGGTCTGTGATAAGTCTAGAGCACTCAAGCTTCAAGGATTCTCACACAAGAAGGCTGGAGGCGTCAGCTCCTTTCAAAGGAAGAAAAACTAGGTTTTTATTTCATAAAACTTAAGTGATTACATACTGAGAAGGGACTTTATATACTAGTCTAGCAGCAGGTGCCTTCAAGGGCTGAAAATACATTATAATGAAAGGACTAAAGCAAAAATAACAACAAGATATTAGGACCTAATGACAAATAAAAGACTCTTAAACTTAACAGTCACATTCCTACAAAAACAAGCAAATAAACTTGTTAATTCAAACATAAGAATTTTAAATACGCACCTTTGTCTCTTGTAGCTGCTTATAATGCCTTCTTAAGTTTGTTTAGCAATGATGAACAAGGTTGTATCTCTGAAGCATTGTAAAACTGGAAGGAGTGAAATTGTGGTAGTCTTTAGTTGTTCATAGTATCCTTCTTGTAATTCTTTAGTAAGTTCAACTTCATGGAATCTTCCATCTTCTATGATTGTTATGAGACTCTCGACAGAATTGTTGAACATCTTACTAAAGTTTCTTGTGCCTGATCTTGTTCTTGGAACTTGTCTCATAATAAGTATATTAATGGGGTCTTCCTCAGCTTCTAGTGAGCTAGTATTGATGTACTCATCAATTTAGAATGCCACGCAACCATCACGGTACATGGCGTTTTCATAATTAAGGAAAGAGTGTCTCGTCTTTACAAATCCAGTCTGTCCAAAATTTTTATATCGGTATTTTACATTTTATTAGATATAATTTTATTCACAATTATCAGTTACCAACATTATAAAAATCGCATTCTTACATCTTTCATAGGAGCCTAAGATTGGAGATTTAAAGGTTTTGAAATCTGCAAGCATGGGCCATATCTCACTGATGTTTCGGCAACATAAACTAAATCATGTCTAGGAGAATTCATCTTCGGTTAGTAGTGTTAGAGATTCTAATTGTTTAGTCCTAATAAACGACATCAAAAGTGTCGGAATCAGATCTCACACTCAAGCTATTAGAAATTAAGTTAACAAGGATTTGATCTCGTCAAGAGTTTTGAATGAACACAATTACATAAGAATGTAAATAAATGGATTGCGTAAAATGAGTACAGAGTAGCTCCCATGAGCTAAGTTTCAAGTGATATTTTTTTTAAGTTTCAAGTAATTAAGTATTAGAAAAAGTGTTTCACTGATAACATAATGTTTTATGTTTGGCGAATAGATCCAAACTCGGCCAATACATACTTAAATAAATTATATACGAAGATGCAAAAATATATTTTATTGTTGTTTAATTCAAATTCTATATATTAACTTTTTTATATTAATATATAAATTCGCATAATCGACCTCAAAAATTCGTTAAATTATGTTGATATCACTGCCACATGTAAACCTATCTGAGATAAAGTTGTAAGATAAACTTTTATAAATTAACATTCAAAAAGAAATCGTTTTATTAAAAAATGGAAAAAAATAAATTACGAAAACAATGTTTATTCGGTTTATCCAAATAAACGACAGATTGAAAACGATGTCAGTTTTTTTTGTCATTAGATCACAACGCACCAATTCAATAGTCCAATATTTTTATACGAAAATTTTAGCACCCTGCTGCAAAATACAATGAAGTTAAACTCTACACATTTGGAATGGATGTACATGTGGTACAGTAGAACATTTGCTCATCACATAAAATAATGTCAGTTTAATAAAGAATATTAGAGAATTTTTTATTTAGGTGATTTGAATAAAAATTCAAACTTTTCTTGGTTTTTGCAAGTAAAAACGAATTTGGAAGCGATCATGATTGTTGTGATGAGGAGACGATGTACATTAGTGAGACTGATTCAGAAACCTTGATTATTCTGACAGAACCAGTCAATGTATGAATAAGCCACGACGTAAACCGATGAAAATGTTGAATTATAACCATATTTAGTATAATTCAAATTCACATTTGTATAAATTAGCTATTAATTAAGAGTTATGAATTATTAATTCGTATTTGTGTTTTCTCAATTATACAATCGTGTTATTTTAACACAATGAATTATGTATTTTCAATTATAAAATCACGTTGTTTCAACACAATGGGTTGCATTTTTTCGTTATATATAAATATAGATTGAGTATAGTTTTCAAAACAACAAGTTGAAAAGTAATACAATCAAGTTAATAAAATGCTGATTACATTCAATATATACTATCTTTTTTCTTAATAACCGTAAAAACCTTCCAAATATCAACATGGTATTAGAGCTTTACGATTGAAGAGGAGCACTAGTTTACAACTCATCGCAAGAACAAAAGCAACAAAAACATATCACATACGTTAATCACAAAATAAACCGAGACTATGCAAGGCTTTTCACATCAAGTGATCCTTATATTCGATGGGAAAAGTACGCCTTCTGGAGCATTAAGATGACAACCATTGTCAGGACTAGAAAATTGTGTTCCGTAGTTGAATAAGGCATGTCGTTCGAACTGGTATAAGAACCAAAAAGCCCTGAAACAGCAAGGGCAAAATCGCTTACAGAAGAAGCGATGTCGAACGATACGATAGCATTGAAAATTTTGCAAACTATCGTGACTAATCAAATATTCTCACGTAATGTGACATCATCAACATCAAAAGAGGTATGGGAAGTACTGAAGACTGAGTATCAAGGTTCTCCTCAAGTCCGATTGGTTAAACTTCAATCGTTGTGTAGGAGTACGGAAATTTGAAGATGTATGATAACGAAGACATTAAGACATTCACCGATAAGTTAATTATTTTGGAGAATCAATTAACTTATCATGGTGAAAAGAAAACCAACTATCACCTCATACAGAAGATACTCATCTATCTCCCAGCGAAGTTCGATAGCATTGTTAGCGTTTTAGACCTAATCGGTATTTTGAAAGCACATGAAGCAAGAGTGGTTGCAAGAGAAGAAAGCACTAATGAAGGATCATTAATGCTTGCACAAAAGGAAGCAAATCCGGTTTCAGATGAGACAACACCAAGAGCCATGTCAATCAAGGCAATAAGTGGTGTGAGTTTTTCCAGAGAAGCAATCACACATAAAACAAGTGTTGGAAGAAACCGAAAGAAAACAATCATGATAAGAATAAAAGAAGTAACAAGGAGTGTTACAATTGTGGTAAGATTGGTCACTACTCAAATATGTGTCGCTCAAAGAAAAAAGAAAGATCACATGCAAGTCTCGAAGAGGAAGACTTTGGTGAATACTACATGTTGTTCAATGCAAGTGAAGAACCAATAACAACATTAAGAGAAGACATTTGGTTATTAGACAGTGGGTGCACTAATCCTATGACGAAAGAAGAGAGATACTTTTCTAAGATCGATAGAAGTATCAAAGTTCCGATCAAAATCGAAAACGGAGAAATAGTAATGAAAATCGGTAAAAGAGATATTATCGTCATGACAAGTTATGGCAAAAAAAATCATCAAAAACTTTTTTTTGTGCCTGGTTTGGAGAAAAATTTGTTGTGTGTTCCTCAAATTATTTCAAACGGGTACCGAGTATGTTTTAAAGACAAGAGATGCATCATTCTAGATGCAAATGGCAAGAAGATTATGGATATTCTAATGACTCACAAGAGCTTTAGAATCAAGTTAAGTTCAGTACAAGAAAAAGCCATGACCAAAAGTGAGCAAGAGGAAATGGAAACATGGCACAAGAGACTTGGTCATGTAGACAACACACGGTTGCAACAAATGCAAGACAAAGATTTCGTAAATGGGTTACCAAAGTTTAAAGTCAACAAGGAAGTATATATGAGACGTGTAATTTTGGAAAACAATCACGCAAAGTTTTTCCAAAAGAATTTCAAACTAAGACAAGAGAAAAGCTTGAGATTGTGCATACGGATGTATGTGGACCGATGCAACACAAATCGCTTGATGGAAGCCGTTAATTTTTGTTTTTTTTTGGATGACTATACTCACATGTATTGGGTATACTTCCTAAAACAAAAGTCTGATACCTTCTTAATATTCAAGAAATTCAAAGCAATGATCGAAAAATAATCAGATTGTACCATCAAGACGTTAAGATCCGATGGAGGTGGTGAGTTCACTACACAAGAATTCAACCATTTTGTGAAGGGAATCAATAGGCAAGTTATATTGCCTTATTCATCACAGCAAAATGGTGCAACATACCGCAAGAATAGATCTTTGGTGGAGATGGCGAGAACAATGCTTGTGGAGCAAGACTTACCGCTCAAGTTATGGACAGAAGCGGTATACATCTCGGCTTACCTACCGAATCGTCTACCATCAAAGGTAATTGAAGATGATGTGACGCCTATAGAGAAGTGGTGGGGATACAAGCCAAACATATCACACTTGAAAATATTTGGGAGCAAATGCTAAGTGCATATTGCCGATCAATAAAGGAGAAAGTTAGATGCTAAGGCAAAGCATGGAATCCTTATCAGCTATAGCAATTGATCCAAGGGCTATAGAGTTCTCATCTTGGAGAACGAGAAGATTGAAGTATCAAGAGATGTTGAGTTTGAAAAAAATAAGAAGTGGGATTGGGATAGACAAGAAGAAGTCAAGAAGACTGTTGTTTTATCCCTGAATGACCTACGAGCATCAAGAGATCACACCAAAAGTATCTCCAGCCCTGTTTCTCTTGAAAATGGTGACCATGATAACAATGAAAAAGGAGAAACTTCTGAACCACCAAAGAAAGACAAGTTTATGAGTGAAATCATGCAAATAGCACCAAGAGTGGAGATTGAAGAAGTGGCTCAAATTATAGAAGTTTGCCTTCTCGCACATGAAGAACCACAAACTTACAATGAAGCTTGTGGTAGAAATTTTGGAATGAAAGAAAGCAAGAGTGTAAACACTCCACTTACACAACAAGGAAAAGGAATAGAAGATGACAAAGAATATGGAGATCCGACTAAGTATAAGACTATTATTGGAGGGTTTCTATATTTATGTGCATCAAGACCTGATGTAATGTACGCAAATTCTTATCTCTCAAGATATATTTCATCACCCCGTATGAAGCACTATCAAGAAGCCAAAAGGGTGTTAAGATACGTCAAAGGAACATCAAGTTTTAGAATATTTTTTACAAGCATGGAGACACCAATATTAATAAAAGCACATCAGGTTATGATTTTAGTCTTGGATCGCCTATGTTTTGTTGGCAGTCAAGTAAGCAGCAAAATGTGGCTCAATCAATGGAAGAGACAGAGTATATCGCCGTATGTGCAGCGACAACCCAAGCCATATAGTTACAAAGACTTTTTGAGGGTTTTGGACTAAAGTTTGAAGAAGGCATCCCCATCTT
Source organism: Pugionium cornutum (assembly GCA_018901935.1). NCBI lineage: Eukaryota > Viridiplantae > Streptophyta > Magnoliopsida > Brassicales > Brassicaceae > Pugionium > Pugionium cornutum. The sequence goes on from CM032165.1 coordinate 4,292,836, forward strand.
ATGTGACAACAAGTTGATAATAGCAATTGGAAAGAATCTAGTACATCATAGAAGAACAAAACAGATAGAGATCAAATATCATATTGTACGTGAAACCGAGCACAAAGGACTCATTCAACTAAAGAATTAAAAAGGCGAAAATCAACTCGCATATATTTTCACAAAGGCATTAAGCATTTCAAGGTCTGGAGATCTTAGAAGAAATCTTGGAGTGAAGCCAAGACATGATTAAGGGGGAGTGTTGAAGTATAATCAAATCTTGTATAATACAAAGTCACATTCGTATAAATTAGTTACTAATTAAAACTCACGAATTATCAATTCGTGTAATTGTATCTTTTTAGTTATACAGTCGTGTTGTTTCAACACAATGGGTTGTGTCTTTTCGGTATGTATAAATATAGATTGAGACTAGTTTTTAAAAGAACAAGTTGGAGTTTAATACAATCAAATTAATAAATGGTTGATTACATTCGATATATACTCTCCTTTTTCTTTATAACCGTAAAACCTTCCAAATACCAACAGAAAATCCTTTCTAAGTAGGATTGTATCTTCATATCAAGAATTTCCCAGCAATCGAAGACATGTGTCTTACCAAAACCACCGTAGCTCCAGCTGATTCTCTCGTTCCAAGCTGAAGTCCGTTCTATCAGAGACGAGAGGACTGATATTACGAGTGTTTTTTTACAATCGTCCTAGTAAGAGTATGAATAGAGGTCTGATCGGAACTTCCTCAGAGAAATCGCCATAGATTCCTAGGAAGCTATTACATAAGAAAATAGGTTTGTCGTTTAGTTAAAGGGAAATTGTTAAAAATGACGTAAAACTTTCCCTCAAATACAAAAGTAACCTACATGAAATTTTTTTTTTGCAAAACTAACTCATGAGGGTAAAAAAATTATAAAACACTCCTTTTGACTAACAAATAATGTAGAAATGTCAATTACGTTTTAGTCACTGCGAAGTCTGCGTGCTTTATTGGGATCAAAACAGATTTCTCAAGAAGTCTGCTTCGATAGTTAGAAACAAAATAGACTTCTCAAGAAATGTGCTTTGTAAACAAAAAAATCCACAGACTTCTCAAAAAGTTTGCTTTATCAGCGAAATACAAAGCACACTTTTTGGAAATTCTGTTTTGTTTCTACTTTGTTAATAATTACATAAACCAAATAAAATCGTGAAATATGTAACATTTAAAAAATTGTTATTAACACAATTTATATACATATTAAAAGCAAATAAAAATAATAATAAATTCTAAAATAAGAAGTTTGGATTCGATCTAATGGTATCAAATGTTTGCTAGTTTTTGTTGGTATGTGTTGTGGGTTAATAGTTGATATTTGTGTAGAGAATTCATGTTAAAATTTGAAATATCATGTGATAAGTTTGAAAATTTAGATTTACAAATTTTTAAGAAAAAATTGTTTGAGTTTTGCATTTACTTGCATATCTTTAACACATTCATCTATTTTTTAACAAAATTTTCGCATATTTAGTGAAAATTATTATTTAGGATTTAGGGTTACGCAGAATTTTCGAAATGCCTGTCGTAGATTTAACAAAGTAAACTTTACAAGAATTCTGCACAAACCGAAAATTAAATTAACTAAACAAGTTTCCTTCAATTTAGAATTTAGGGTTGTGCAGACTTTTCGAAAATTATGCACAAACCAAAATTTAACCAACTGATATCGTATCGAATCTTCAAAGCAGACTTCCCTAGAAGTATCCACAAACCGAAATTTCACCAAACTAAAATTTCAATTTAACCTTACCGAAATTTAGGAACTAGACTTCTCGGGAAGTCTGATTAGTAATGATAATACAAAGTGGACTTCTCGAGAAGTCTGCTTTGGACATTCGCTTTGGTTAAACTAAAAATTTCATCAAACCAGAATTTCAATTTAATCCTACCGACATGTACAAATCAGAATTCTCCAGAAGTCTAGTTTATAACAAAAATACAAAGCAGACTTCGCCAGAAGTCTAGTTTATAATAAAAATACAAAGCAGACTTCGCGAGAAGTTTGGTTTGGAAATTCGCTTTGGTTAAACTAAAATTTCACCAGTTAATGGATTTTACCTCAAATTTTGGTTAATGGATTTTGCCCAGAACCGAGTCAAAATACTAAAACCGTATCCACCTTTTTCTCCTCTCCAAGTTCCCCACTCTCCACGTTTAGTGTTTGCGAAAACCGTTTCACTTAGGTTATAGATACGAGCTTTGGTGTTTCATTAACTTTTTGTCTCTTCGATTCTCACGGTTTCTCAAAAGAAAATGCTTTAGACAGTGCTCAGAATGCACAAATTGAATTTTTTTCCTTCAAATTTGTTTTTGCACGGGCATCGCCATTTCCATTTTTGGACGCCGTCATTTCCTTTTTAAACGTCGCCGAATAACACTTAGTAATACATACGCTTTTAGTAATACCAATTTTGCAAATAGTTTTTACTTTTGGATGTTTTCGATTTTGTTTAGTTCTACCTAAAAGATATTGATGTTACTTTTAAATTTGTTTGTAATCAACTAAATTATGGTTCTTATGACTTTGAGAATTAATATTTTTTTAAAAAAAAATTCTGTGTATTTTCGTTCTTAAAATAGATGTTTATAACAAAATGATCATAAAATTATAAGGTGTATGGTATAATATATTTTTAGAAGAAATCATAAGGTGATAAATTCTAATTTTTCTATTTAATCATGTTTTTTCAGCTTTTATAGTTACCTAAATTATATAAACTTGTTTGTTTGTTTTGTTATAAAGTTTTCAAATCAAATTTATCGAACCACTTGACCATCCAATATCAGTGATACTAATGTTACGTAGTTGTATTTTATCTCTCACTAATACGAGTGTTATATAGTTTTTCCTATGCTACTAGTATAACCTCGCAAAATACTAGTGTTATTTAGTTGTTCAAAACAAAAATGTTATTTTTAAAAGCAAAAAATAGTCTTACATAATATAGAGTGACAAATAAACAATCACACACTATTAACATTTCCAAATAACCAGTATTCCAAATTTCGTTTCAGCACATTTTTATTATTAGTCCGTTTACGTCGTCATTAGTAATACATATTCCACTAGTTTTACTTTTTTCATCAGTAATATCAGTTCTACTAGTTTTATTTTTTTCATCACTAATACTTGTTCTACTGGTTTTATTTTTCATCTGTACACTCAGTTACACCCGATTGTATTCAGTTATACTCAGTTATCTTATTGCTGCCCCAATTGTATTCAGTTGTACTCAGTTATCTTATCGCTGCATATTGATTTTGGGCTGAAATCTTTCTAATCTTGTTACGATTCGCTACTATTCAACAACTACAATACATTCATTACCAATGCATTATAATCCATGCATAAAACATAAATAAAATTCCAATGTGCATTATGTATAATGGTTTTCAATTACAAAACCTAAAATTACAAATCTCTATTATATTTTATTAATTTTACTTGAAATGAATATAGTTTTTGGTACAAACCTAGTTTTGGTAGTTACAACGGTAATAGAGTCCATCCAATTCAATTTTCGTCGAAATCAAAAGGAAAAGAAGCTAGGCGTTTCTTGATTTTTTTTTGTTTTCCTTATTATTTAAATTTAAATTATATTTAAAAAAAATAATAATCGAGTAGGACCTTTTCAGAATTACAGTATGAGTAAATCGATGAAGAGTGTAGATTATTTAGAGATATAACAGATTAATTTGCAATTTTGAAAGGTATGTCAGCCATTGTCTCGATACCAATTTAATGTTAAACAATATAATAAAATTTCATCAAACCTTAATCACATATAGTCAATCCTTGGAGAATCTTTTTTCTTTGTTAATGTCAATTATTTATAATAATACTCTTTAATCATCGAGATCTACCCATGTTTACATATATTTACTCATTAAATGACAACCTTGGGAAAAGAAGTCCTTAAGCATGCTTCGGTTCTGCCATAGTGGATGACTGTCCTCGCTACATCCAATTACATATATTCTTTTAACACGTCTGAACTTTACATTTTGATGTTTTTTGTCGTATGTGAACACAATTTGTTGTTTTCTTTATAGAAAATATTAATATTTTAGAAAACAATTTCTTATATAAACCTAGTCTCATTTGACTAGAGATTATACGCGTAAATTTAAGAATAATTATCTAAAATAATATATTTTTAATTTTTATTCTAAAAATTAGTATTATTAATTTAAATTATCAATAATATTATAAAATTAAGATTAAAATATATAAACTTTATTTTAATATAAAATTAAATTTTAAATTAGAACAAATAAACTCAAATATAATGTTTTAAATTTATGTATAATTACTTTAGACTAAATAGTATTTTTATATAATTATTTATGCTATTTTTTAAAATTTTAGTTTTAAAATATGCTATACGAAGGTATTATTATAAATTTAACTCTTCAAAATTTAATTCAAAACGTGGTTATGCTTCTACCCAAGTTCACCGGATTTTTAACAATAATATTATAAAAATAATTTCGTTTTAAAAATTAAAGTTTAAAATATCACGTTATTAAGTTTAATTATCCTAATAGTTCTAATATAACTAAAATTTCATAAAACCACACCAAATGATATTTTTTTAAAAATACATAAACTTTTTTTTTACCGTTATAATACACTAAGTTTTAAATTGTACCCATTCCACACGTCATAGTTAAAGAAAACTTAATTGCACTTAACTTTTTTTTTTAACATCATTTCATTCATTAACAATGAATTTGATCAATGTTATACAAAGAACTAAAAAAGATGGACAAAATTTTTGAAATTAATCAAATGTCATCCGCAAACAAACTTCTTTCATAAGAAAATGTTAAATTTCGTATGAAAATTTTAAGTTATTAGGTCAGCACGTGATAGTCTAGTGACAAAAAAAACAAACTTCTCTTAACTAAAAGATGAGCACATTTCTTTTCTTCCCGTTTGAAAAAATTGAATTTCATTTTTGTATAAAAACAACTCCAATATTTAATGGTTTCTAGATAATGTCTCAATCTAAGATTAGGCTGATTGTGGTGCATTCCTTGAAATATTGAAAGACATTCTCCTTCAAAGATATCCTAAATTCTAAACAGATTGTAAGGCCCACAATAAACTCTCACATTCAACTTATTCAGAAGATAGACGATTAAATCTAATTGCCATCCACACCTTTCAAACAAACATGTTTCATTACCTAAAATCTAACCAAGATCCATATTATCTTTATCTTTTTTGAAAAAAACATCAAAATTATATTTGACCAATTCTCGCGGTGGTTTAAACCATTCCTTTGAATGGTTTACAATTGGCAATGCCCGGTTGTTTCACCCCTTTTTCTTTTTGATCCAACCATGCTAACACTATCGTCTTTCGCCTTATCAATAACTTCTTCAATAGGAAAGTCATGTTTATTGAAGAGTAATTCGTTCCTTGATTTTCACAAATGCCACAAAATCCAAAGAGGATAATGTCTGTCAAACTCTAATAAACGATCATCTTTATAAATGCTTAAAATAGATTTTATATTGTTCTCAATACTATTGGTCGCATTTATGAACCCTAAAAAAGGTGAGTTGGCGAGTATTAAAATCGACTGCAGATAAGAATATTTGAAGAAAACATGATTTGGATTTTCAGCCTCAATACAACATCTCTCACTGTATGAATTAACCTTAATCTCATGCCGTAATAAATTAGACTTTATAGCAACTGCTTCGGATAAAATTCTCGATAGGAAACGACATAATTTTGGTGAAGTTTTCATGTTCCAAATGATTTTTTTGGCCAAATTAGGCGAATGTGATAGAGGTGGACAAGAGTCCAATGTAACCAGCCGTATTCATGGCTAACCAATAACCGGACTTGACCGAGTAACATCCATTCTTCGTATGATTGTAAAATACCTTATTTTTCGTTGCAATGCGTGGTACATAAATCTTTTGAATCAGTTTAATATCAACCGGATAAATAAAAAAGTCATTTATAATCTTGGCATATTCCACACTTTTAACTCATGATCAATAAATTAGAAAAGTGGGAGGTTGAGATTAATGTATGGCGTAACCTGTGGAATTCGTGCGGGTATAGACAGTAGCCATTTATCAATATTGAAAAGACCAGAATATAATGAATAACAAAAACTTTGTATAACACACATAAATATTATTAGAAATAATTTAAACACAAATTTACAATAGTGTTTAATCAGATTTACGCATTATTAATACTTAACATACAACTGACCAATTATTAATCTATCCAAATCTCATACACAATAAAAGCTCTGTTCACTATTTATTCACTCACCAGAAAACATGTGCAACATACAATATACACAACCAATTCTTCTGCACCAAGAGCGACAACCTTAGCAGCCACACGACAATCTCTCTTTGGAAATCATTTTTCCTTGCACAGCTTATTATCTCATTCCTAATAAAAATACGCCACATCAGCTTTTTTAAGTTTTCCGCGTCCAAACTCAAAAGCATTGCACAACCTTCCATCTGTTTAGCCACAAATCTTGTGCTAACAATCTTTTTCTCTAAATGTGAGATCTCCAGAACCCTCCATCATCACTCATCACTAACATATACCAGACGAAGAACATGATACTAACAAGAACATAAGTTCTACAAGAACATAAGTTACATCTATCAAATTAATATCATAGATTAGCTCCACACAAAGTTCAATGCTCACACAAACCAGAACATAAGTTCTACAAAAGAAAAACAGAGTATAGATCAAACTTGTTCACACATAGAATAGAGAAATAGAAATGTAGCACACACACATACAAGATTATGGATCCCCTATCTATTGGATCCTATCTAGATTCATGCTAGCCACTCTCATCCCCGGATTCATTTGCTTCCTCAGATGTATCAACACCATTTCGATGTTTGCCTCCAGCCGTGTATTCTTCCCCTTTTTGATATCACATTTAGACAAAAAAAATACATTAGAAAACCCGCAGCTGCATGGCCTTAACCAATCGAGCAAGCTCCTTCAAATCATTCAAAATGCAAGGTGTAGATGGAGCATCATCCTCCTTCTCCACACTTCTGCCCTGTTTAGGATCAAACACCATTGCAATTGGAGCCCGAGAGGATATGTCACCACGATTTACAAGAACATATAGTTGATACATAAGGAGATTATGGTTCAAATTTGGAAAGATGAGCCGTGTGGTTTTAGACGGAGATCGACCAATCTTCAGATTTTGGTCATACGCGATTTTGCCAAAATCAAATGGCTTTCCCTGAAGCAGCATAAAGAGAAATTGCACCCGCCCTTTGATCATCGAACTCTTGTTGGATGTAGGTACCCAATTACAGCAACAGAATTTGTACAATAGCTGCATCGGATGGATCATGTGCTTAGAGAAAAAGCCTTCCCAACGCGTCCATTTCCCACCCGTGAGAGCATGCACCTCGGCATCCAAATTCTCAGTGAGTTAACCATTACAAAGTGTCAAATCCTCCGAATTGGGAAGAGAGTACGTCTCATTGATGATATCCGGTGTGAAATCGTACATCAACCCACAAACATAAACCATGTTTGTGCCAAGTCGATACTCAAGGTCCCCAAGATTCACATAGAATTCTCTCATAATTTTAGGGACATAAGAACTTACATCAAGTACGGTGTAGATAAGGCTGCTTTTCTCAATAATCGCCTTGACTTCATTGAGATTGTTGTCTTCAAGCTGGAGGTATTTCATGTCGAGGGAATTCTCGAGAGGTGTAGTGCTTCATTCGGTCACTAGCCGTGGCGGAGGCGAAGCGCTGGTTTAGCTTGAGTCATGGACTTCGCCATCTCAGGGTTAAGCCGAAAATCTTCAGCAATTTTAGCGCGTTTTGCCTCAAATTGGTCTTCGAGTTCTTCATAGGGGTAGTCGGCTCCGGTTCTAGAATCGTCGGTGTCATCCATCTCGGCATCGGAAACGTGAGGGCAGAAGGAATCGGCGATGGGCTGTTTCCCAGATCAGCGAGAGGGGCGAGAGGCTGTCGGAGGAGCCGGGAGAGCAAGGGGCACAGAGGAGGAAGTCGATATGTTGTCAAACATTGCAGCGGCGAGTTCTCGTTCACGGGATGCAGCACGGCGAGTGAAGGGCCTTAGAGGTTTCGCCATGGAGAAATTGGGGCTTTAGGGTTTCAACAAGAGGTGCCTTTTGGGGAGAGACAAATGATGCACAAGGGAGATGAGAGGACTCCCTTTAATAGGCCCGAAAATGAAGCAGTTGCAAGGAAGCTCATCCTGTGTTTCACATGAGAAAAAAATACATCGATTAGTGTCACAAAGAATAGAGTACAATTAGCTATTACACAGATAGAGATGTGCCAGTGATCCAAAGAAAACCAACAAACAAACACTCAAAGCACACAGAGTTTAATTCAAGGACTATCAAAATCTGCATAACACACTGATGAAAAAAAAATAATTAAAGGGACTAAAAACATCTCGATCAACGAACACATAGAATATATGAAATCAAACTGCACTATACTCAAATGGGAAACCATAGCCACATAGATACTATAGTCACATGGAAAGAGATCAGCCCAAATCGCATAACAAGATTTTGTGACATACAATCATCTCATCACCATGAACACTCAAAGAAGATACCTCACTTCTAATTCATCTTCTTCTTTTTTTACTTATTCATCTTTGAGAGGAAGAGACCTTAACGTTGAAATGGATCTATTTCAGTCCAGATTTTGGTAGCAACCTAACCCAAAAACACCTTCTCTAGGTTAACTATTCCCTTCTGGCTAATCCGGACAGTGATGAAGTCTAGAAAAAAATGTGGTACCATCTTACGCCAAGTTGAGTATCAATCGTTTCAGGCCTTATCTATGCCATCACACCCTCCCTTTTTGGTTTTGTTTGTGGACCTTTTATGCACTGTCTGCTCCAATCTCCCTTTTTTCTTTTTCTTTTTATTATTAATATGCATGGCACAACATTGTCTACTCCTTTTTTTGAGTGTTTATATATACATAAATACTCATAATCTTCACTAACTACCCATAACACAATCGAGATAACCGCATTCAACACTGTGATATACATACACACATTTGTTGTTTTTCCTCCCCACTGTCGCACAAACAGTCACCGTTCACACATTCCGAGTGTCTTTCTTAGTGAGATAAATGTGTTTGCGTCTAAAGCCTTAGTAAAGATATCAGCAAGTTATTTTTCAGATGTAACATGCACAATTTCAAAAACCTCATCTTCCACCAGTTCCTTCACAAAGTGATGCCTAATATCTATATGTTTAGTCCTAAAGTGTTGCACTGGGTTTTTAGATGTATTTATTGCATTCATGTTATCACAATGTATAAGTAAAGGTGTAGAATCCATACCGTAGTCAGCTAGCATGTGTTTCATCATCGCAATTGGGTACAATAGCTACCCAAGGCACTGTACTCAACTTCCGCAGTAGATAATGTCACGCAATTCTGTTTCTTACTATGCCATAAAATCATGTTGTTTCCAAGGAAGAAATAGCCACTTGAAGTGCTTTTTTCGATCATCCATGCTGCTACCTGTCCAATCTGCATCACAAAAATCAGCTAAGTTAGTATTGGTCTCTTTTGTGTAATACATACCAAGGTTTGCTATCCCTTTCACGTATTTTAGAATACGTTTAACAACTATCAGATGTGATGAACGTGGGTTAGCTTGATATCTTGCACACACTCCTACAATGTAACACAAATCTGGTCTGCTTGGTGTCAGATAAAGTAAACTCCCTATCATTGCTCAGTAGACTTTTTCATCAACTGGCGCTCCTTCATCTCTGGAGAGTTTACTTGTTGTGTTCATAGGTGTTGTAGTAGTTTTGCTCGTTTGCATATCAAATCGAGATACGAAGTTTCTTGCATAAGTACTTTGTGACACATAAATCCTTTCTGAAGTGCGTTTCACTTGCAATCCAAGGAAGTAATTCAGCTCTCCCACCATACTCATTTCAAGTTCTTGTGTCATGTTCACCAAAAACCCATCCACGAGCGCTTTCCTTGTTCTTCCAAATATGATGTCATCAACATAAATCTGAACCACTAACATGTGTCCCTCTTCCTCTTGGATGAACAAAGTCTTATCTTTCTGAAGTTCGACCTTAGCAAAAATTGACTTAGGTGCTCGTATCATGCTCTGGGCGCTTGTTTAAGTCCATATCAGGCTCGCTTGAGTTTGTAGACGTGTGATAGAAATTTAGGATCTTCACATACACTTCTTCCTATAGTAATCCATTCAGAAACGCACTTTTCACATCCATTTGGAATAGCTTGATGTTCATCTTGCATGCTATTCCAAACAGTATAACCGTACCTTGTTTCGAACAATGTTGCCATCTTCACTGATTTTGTTTTTGAATATCTACTTTGTTCCCAAAACATTGCCATTGCTTGGCCGAGGCAGCAAATCCCATACGTCATGTCTCGCAAATTATTCCACCTCTTCATGCATTGCTGTCACCCATGATTCATCCTTTAAGGCTGCACATATATTGTTGGTTCTATCGGTAACACAAACAAAGCCAGTTTCACTATATTCTTGAAATCGATCTGAACTTTTCTGGTTTGTCTATCATCATGAATGTCACCAATTATATCACTAGCTGAGTGATTACGATGTACTTGCAGTTATCGATCAACATGTGTCTTTTCCGTAACGTCTTCATTCTTAATTTCCTCTTCCTTTGGAAGCCTGACTACTGTTCTGTTCTGGTCTGCTTGCACATCTTCTTCTTGTGCAACTCTCTCAGCAGTTGATATACTTTGATCATCAAATGCCATATTTATTGATTCTACAATCATTTTGAGATTTTTTTATTGTAGGCTCCATAAGCCATACTGTGAGTTGAGTATCCCATAAACAATCCATATTCACTCCTAGAGTCGAATTTTCCAAGGTGATTCCTTTCATCAGGTATGTAACACACACACACCCAAACACATGAAAGTAACCAAGTTTGGTGTGTTTCCTTTTCAAATTTCATACAGTGTGGTCTTGGTGCTTGGTTTAACATAGACCTTGTTGATATTGTAGCAAACCGTACTTATTGCCTCAGCCCAAAACCAAGCCACATTGTTTGCATACATCATTATTCTTACCATTTCCTGCAAGGTTCTATTATTTTTTGCACTACTCCGTTTTACTGTGGAGTCTTCGGTGCTAAGAATTGATGTCTGATCCCATATTTGTGGCAAAAGGTTCGAAACATCTCATTTTGAAATTCTCCACCATGGTCACTTCTGATTTGAACAATGTGTCTTCCTTCATTATGCATTTGTAGCATAAAGATCTTAAACTTCTCAAATGCTTTAGATTTCTCTCTCAGAAATTTCACCCAAGTAAATCGTGAGAAGTCATCCACCATAACAAAGATATACCTCTTACCAGCTATATTATCTATCTGTATCGGCCTTATCAAGTCCATGTGTACCAACTCCAGAATTTGCTTAGACCCAATTTCAGGTACCTGTTTATGTTATATTTTTATTTACTTTCCTTGACAACAACCCTTGCATGTACTTCCGGTTTCCTTCTCAAGTTTGGGAATTCCACGAACTACCTCTGCCTGCACAATTCGTTGAAGGCCATGTATATTCATGTGTCCGAGTCGTCTATGCCAGAGTTCCAACTGAGATTCAACCACTGAGAAGCAATTCTCAGACACATTCCACATGTAGCAATTGTTACTCGACCTAGGCCCATATAATACCAGATTTTCTTGATCATCCAACGCTTGACATTTGTCCTTAGTAAATAAAACTTTCAGTCCTTCGTCGCACAGTGGACTCCCACTAATCAAATTCGCCTTTAGTCCTTCAATGTAGTAGACGTTCATCAATGAGGGTTGTAGGTCATTACCGATCATCCCGACTCCAAATATTGTTTCTTTTGCACCATCTCCAAATGTCATCTTTCGAGCCTTGATTTTTGTGTATGATTACAAAATCTGCTGGTTCCAGTCATGTCCCGTTAGTAACCATATCAAAATACCATGGTGTTGACTCTTTATCCGTTCCTGAAATGTAAGCCATCTTTCCACACATTCTTTCTTCTTCTACTTTGTTTGGCAATCTCATATTTCCTTGCTGATGTTTACTAGTATCCATTACCAGCGTCTTCTGTTCATAGTTCATACTGTTCCAACAGAGGCTTTGTTTCAGATCGCTGCACTCATTTTCCCTGTTCAACTCAAGCACAATAGAGAAGTACAAATAATTCTTGTCAATCCACACTTTCTTAAATTGACTAGATTCAAGAAAACACTTACGTGACCCCCATGCTTGCCTTATGCGGTTAACCATTCCATAACAATTGCGTCTAATGTGCCCATTCCTTCCCCAAAAGTAGCATCCCTTAGAATTTGGGTCTCTAATTATTTTGGTTGCGTCCCTGCCATTCCCTACTGCTTCTTGTGTTCAGAATTTTTGTTTTGATCTTTCGTGACCTTAGCCTCTTGACTTCGCACAAAATTCTTGAGATTTGTATAGTCAGGACTTTCTGTGAAACAGGTACTCTCTGTGTATCCTTTGTAACCCAGACCCCATGTTTGTCCAGTAGGTGTTCCCATCTCCAGAAGTTTGTCCAAGTCTTTTGATCCTTGATTCAGCATTCTGATCTTCTTGTAGTTCTCTGTCAAGTTGTGCTCTAGAGTCTGATTGTGTTCCTTTGTTTGAATCAACAAGTTTTTCAGCTTGATTATCTCTACTTCTAGTGTTTGAACCCTTTTAGCTTCACACAATTGTTCACTTGTGTTACCTATCTTTCCTTTCTCATCGATCGCACATTCAGGTGCATAGCTCTTCTTATCACTATACTCCATCTCCATAATGTTGATTTTGGCTTACAACATAGCCTTGTCGTTGAGGAGTTACAAATTGACATTGCTCAAGGTTACCCAATTATCATATAGACGTCGATATTCAGCCTGTGCATCAACTTCACCATCATCATATGAGTTTGTCTCTTGATCAAATTCCTTGCTTGTTTCACTTGTGAATGCCACAAAATTCAAGATCTCATTATCTCCTTAACTATCGTTTGATTCTGTCTTATTGACGCTCAATAGTGACTTGTCATTACGCTTCTGAAGGTTTGGACATTCTGATTTTATGTGACCAACTCTGATGGGGACATCAGGTCGTATGGCCGGCCAGGAGACCATACTGGCCGACCAGGGAGCTTGTCCAAGATAGCCGGGCCGTTTGGCACGTCTGCCAGTCCAAGCGGTACCGCCGGACCCTCGACCAACAAGACCAGACCGATCAGCATTGCCGGTGGAGAGGCCCAAACCTCCGGCCCAACTGGTGGCGACGTGGATGACACCGCCGGCTCTGGGATCAACTTGGCCGGTCCAGAAGATATTCCGGCCAGCACCTCGCACAGTCCAGCCGGTACAGCCGATCCAGCCGAGTACACGGGCATTTCAGCATCTACACAAGGAGACTCGGACCAAATAAGCTACCAGCTTCAGGACATGCATCTAGAGGAAGTCTCTACACTAGTGGTGCCACCAGGAGCAATGACAAGGAGCAGATCAAGAGCACTCTTCCAGAAGTTCAGCTTATAGGTCGACAAGCTACTAGAGGAGGATCGACTAAGGACAGTGGGCCAGAAGTGCAAAGAAGAGTCCAAAGGCTTCTCAAAAATGCAAGGGACTTCAGAGACTTGGCTTTAGTGGCAAGAGAGATCAGGGCCCAAAGATTTCTAACCCTACTTCAAGTCGAAGACTAGGAGCAAGGCGCGTGCATGCCACAAGGACGACCACCTTCCATTTCTTGGCCGTGAGGTAAGAAAGGTAAGTTTTCAATTCAAATATTTGCCTCTTTCTGTTTTGTAGGATAGGATTTAGATTCTTTACATTTTTGAGTCAAAGATATTTTAGGAATAGGTCCTTTTTCGGTTATGCACTTTTGTACGTTTTTCATTTGTGCACTTTTGTAAATTTTCCTTTTCTTTTTTTGAGTCGAACCTAGAAGGTCAAGCTGTCGAGCATATTAATAAGGCTCCTTCTAGCATTGTAGTTCGACAACCTTTTTGATATTAATAAAGTGCGAATTTTCTTACAAGTTTTCTCTCTAAGAATCTTGTGCACTTAGAACCTAGTTGAGACCAGCCCTCCTAGCTCTAAGTTTGTGATTTATCATGAGGTTCATCATCCCTCGTGTGGTTCACCTCACCCTTCCACCCAATACCAACCCAAAAACCCAAATCCAAGGAGTCTAAGGTCGAATTTCTCACCTAACCTTCTCCACACAGCCCACGCGCATATAAGCCTTGAATCGAGGCTTGTATCAAACTCTCTTACATTCATAACATTTTAGCTCCTTGCGTTTAGTGAGTGGGCATTCAGGCTTAAAATGCCCATATCCTTCTTTACTTCACAAGAGTCCCCCTCGGATCAGAGAACTAGCTTGACACAGCCAAAGAAAAGAGGATAGTTCGATCCCAGATTGAACCGAAGCCTACTTCCTTGCCTTTTCAAAGGTATAAACCAGTCTATGATTCGCATTTATGACATTGCACTTCTTGTCGTCTACTTGACCTTTCAGCTTCCATCCTTTGTGGTTTATTGCTGAACCAATTTTGATAAGTCCCATGTTCATGACCATGGGACTTTGTTTGTCCCTTCTCAATGCACTTAAGTGCCTTCTTAAAGCTTCTTACCATTAGACTGAGGCTTTCATCTAGCTTCTCGTTTAAACTTTCTTCAAGCTTCCTTATCCGGTCCGAGTCTTATTCAACGCTGAACGCTATTCCTTTCCCAAACTTAGGCAGCTCTGTTGCGCTCTCCATCTCTTTAGCTTTCAGCATTCCTATGAGTTGTGAGAATTTCATGTCATTGGTGTTCATGGCGATCTTCAATACTGTCTTATGTGGTCTAAACTTTGCTGGCAGACATGTGAACAATTTCTTGAAAATTTTCTTGTCCTTGTACACCTTCCTAACACAACTACTTCATTCGCAATTGAGCTTAGTTTTGATCCAAAACTTGTTATAGATTCATCACTTCCCATCCGCAAATTTTCAAACTGTGAAACTAAATTATCCAGCCACGTTCTCTTAATGCATGAGGTACCCTCGTATGAATTTACGAGAATGTCTCACACATCTTTTGCAACAGCACATCCTT
Organism: Pugionium cornutum; assembly: GCA_018901935.1. NCBI lineage: Eukaryota > Viridiplantae > Streptophyta > Magnoliopsida > Brassicales > Brassicaceae > Pugionium > Pugionium cornutum. The sequence continues at coordinate 4,308,028 of CM032165.1, forward strand.
GAACAAGCTTGAACTATTCAAGATCGATTGCACATAATATCTCTGTTAGAGCTTTTGAATTGAATTTAGGCGCACTATTATCAGCATTTGTCCATTTCTCTTTTGGCTTCAGAATTTTTTCTCCTTCCTGGTTCAGTATCCACGGTTCTTCCCAGCCAACTTCCACTGCTGTCCATGCGTCTTCATCTATTTCCCGAATTTTCTGTCGCATGCGTACCTTCCAATGCTCAAAGTGGTTCTCATCCACTACTAGCGGCTTTTACACAGCGATAAGTTCTTTTGGTGTCTCCATACTCTTCCTCAAGATCCCAACCTGTTAATAAATCTCAGATTTATGATAGGTGACCTGCTTTAATACCAATTGAAAAGACCAGAATATTGAGAATACCAAAAATTTTGTGTAACACACAAATATTATTATAAATCACTTAAACACAATTATACAATAGTTTTTAATCAGATTTATGTAATGTTAACACTTAACATGCAGATGATTAATTCCTAACCTATCCAAATTTCACACACAACAACAGCTGTGTTCACTATTTATTCATTCACCAGAAAATCTATGCAACAGACAATACACACAACTTATTCTTTTGCACCAAAAACGACAACCATAAGAGTCACACGATAATCTCTTTTATACTTGTATAACTCTAGGATTTTATATTTCTTAAATGAATATTCATCAATATTTATATCAACGAACTTGCATTCTTTGGACAACTTGTTATCTCATTCCCAATAAAAATACACCACATCAGCCTCTTTAAATTTTCTGCATCCCTTTCTATCTGTTTACCCACAAACCTTGTACTAACAAATAATTGTATCAACACCATCTCCAATACTTACATAAAGACCTCGCTGTAGTATTTCTCGACCCACTAACAATGATTTCCAGCCATATGATGATTGAGAATTTACCTTTGCTGAAAACAAAGAGGTATATGGAAAATATCTGCGACTCAGAAAAACTAAACAATTTTGGTCTCAAAAGAAACTTTCATATCTGATTAGCAAGTAAAGCTTTATTGAATTGAAACAAATCTCGAAAATTGTTGATCTTGTCTCAAAAAACCCAACTCATTTTTCTCCCTTGAACCGAAGAGCCCCACCAAAAATTAGAGATTATTTTCATGATATCTTCACATGATCCAAAAATATGATATCTTTACTTAATTTTTTTTAGTAAAAATAGCATTAACTTATATATATTATTGTTTTTTAAACTAAAACATAATACAAAATACAAAAGCAATCCAAAAACATTTAAAAACTACAAAAAAATCTGGAAAATTAAAAAAGGGAAAATTGCATTTTTAACCATTAAATTTACATTCATTGACACTTTAAACAATGGTGTTACTCCGATGACACTATAATTCATGTAATTACTACTACTAATATTTATAACCTTGAAAGTACCTTATTTTGACATGCCTTATAATGAAGACAGCTAATCCTTAATTAACTAAATCAAAATTAATTAAATAATAATATAAATTAATTAAATAATAATATAAATGAATTAAAGTAATAATATAAATTATTTAAAATTAATAAAAATGGATTTAATATTAAAAGTAAAATTTATATTATTTTACTTAAAAATTTGATTTAATAATAAATAATTTATTTACATCAAAATGAAATTTATTTAAATAAATAAATAATTTATATTAAAACAAATTTATTTAATTTAAAAAAATTATGTGATATAAATAGCTTTAAATCGTGATTTTTCCTAAATCGTAGGGTTGCCGAAATTTTTTTTGAAGTCGTCAAAGAAAAGATCTCGTTATGGGAAACTCGTTTGCACTGGCAAAATAGTAGTAAATCGACTACTTTGAAATCGAAATAAAGTGAGTTCAATGAGATTCTCTTTGGCGAAAGAGAACTGGTTTCATAGAGCCAAAAACACCAAAAACATAAAATCTCTTCGAACTCACCTTATTTTGACTCCAAAGCAGTCGATTTACTATTATTCTGCCGCAAACGAGCTTCGCATAACGAGATCATCTCTTTCGCGATTCAGAAATTTTTTTGGCAACCTATGATTCAACCTATTATTCTGCCACATATTTTTTTTTTATTTTTTAACATTAAATAATTTTGTTTAATATAAATTATTTATTTAATAGTAAATAAACTTTTTAAAAGTAAAATAATATAAATTTTATTTTTTATTTTTCTAATATTAAATAAATTTTATTAAATATTGAATAATTTATATTATTATTTTAATAATTTATAATATCATTTAATTAATTTTAATTTAATTAATTAAAAGTTAACTGTGTGCATTAATGGTATTAGTAACATCGGTTACTTTTTTGGCGGAGCATCAAAATAAGACATTTTCAAATTAAAAATATTAGTAATAATAATTACATTAATTATAGTGTCACTAGAATAACACATGTTAGTGAGTATAACTTTAAAAGTTAAAAATGCTCCCAAACTAAAATTTAAATTTAATATTTATAAAAATGTTTACTTTTCATTTTCTTTTTAATCTAAAAAGTGAAGGTAATCTTAAGTAACATATATGAATGAAATAAATCAAACTAGATATACCTTAATATAAATGTTAAAAAAGTGATCCAGAACGATCTTCTTTCAATTTGACTATGTATATTTTTGATGTTTTAAAAAACTTTGAAATAAAAACTGAGTAATTTTCAAATGTATTTGTTTTTGTTATATAGTCTATAATTTTTTTAGAGTTTTTAAGGGAGCTACTAATAAAAATTAATTTAATTTATTTTAAAATTATTTCAGTACACAATGAATATAATTATGTATGGTCTTAATGTATACAATTTTCTAAAATATATAGTCATAAATAAAAATTGATAACTCGTGATAAAAAATAAAATAAAAATTGATAACTTATTGAAGAGATTTTTTTTCTATGGTTTTAAATATATTGCACAAATAAATGTAAAATGAATACATTTAGATCATTGAATAAAACTGATAACTGGTACAATAAAAAATCTAGAAATAAATTTTGCATGTAGATATAAGTCGAATGAACAATCTTGTGTTTGTCCGAAATGTTATATTATCGAGTAAGAATCCGAAATGTATGAAATTTATTTTTCTAATTTTTGTTTTCAAATTTTAGAGTTTTATGTTTTTTTCAGGATTTTTTAGTTTTTTCTTAAAAAATTATTTATTAATTTGATAAACATTTACAATTAAAATAAAAAACTAACAAGAGTTAATTTTCTGTTAATTCGAAAAAATGGTGTAATAGACAAATAAAACTATTGTATCTAGATCTCCTAAATTTGGGTTTATTTCCTTACGCTACACAGAGTTGTCACGGTAAACCTATTTCTACCAAAATTTTCATGGTTTTTCATTGATTACAATAACGTTGTATACCCTTCTTTGTACTACCCGATCTATCTTTTTCTCATCAATGTCATCGTTGCCGTGAAATAGTAACGTTTTCCGTCAAATGAAATTTTAAACCCAGATTTGAAATTACTAAAATTAGATTATGCTCTTAACCCACACTAAATCGAAACATAAACCAAAAGAGAGAATAAGGGTTCCAAAATCAATCCCAAACCAAGATAAAATCGATTTGGGTATTTTTTTGCAAATTAGGGTTCCAAAATCGATCCCTTGAATCGATGTTGTGCCAAAATATCCTCACTACTCTATATTCTCTGTTGTTTGGTGTTCGAAATCAAGTTTCTCTGTATTCAAAATCGTTATGTTTTGTTAAAAATCGATTTTCTATGTTCAAAATCGATTTTCTTTGTTCAAAATCGATTTTCTCTGTTCAAAACCAATTTTCTCTATTCAAAATCAATTTTCTCTGTCTTCAAAATTGATTTTCTATGTCCAAGATGAAGCATTGTATTTTGTTGTAAAACATAGATTGGATTTTTGAATGAAGCATTGTGTTCTCTCCAAAATCATGGATGAAGCATCTGTGTTGGGTTGTGTTCAAAATGATTTTTTCTGTGTTCAGAATTGTGTATTGGTCAATATTCTGAAAAAAGTAATCTGGAAAAAAAGATGGCAATAGTCTCAATAGTCTCAAAAGAAGTAGTCTCAAAAGACGAGGACACGTGGTTATAAATCCACCACTTAGCTACATTGTCTACAACATCTACTAAATCATGTCCAATCCTAAGTCTAATTCTCTTTCATTCCATGTTAGAAACTTGAGAAACACCCTCCATTGCAGAAGTTTGTGAAAGCTGAAACACTTCGACAGCTTGAGAACCTTCTAAACCTTGAGATAGGGTCTGAAATAGAGAGAAAAATTCTAAGAATACAAAAACAAGCAATGTAAACAACAAACAAAAGAACCAACAGCTCTAGCTCTAAAGAACCAACAACAAACAAAAGAACCACCTTTCTTGCCTTCTTTGGTGCACTTTATGAAGATGATGCACCTCCATTCTTCCTCTTTCCACAACCGAGAGCATTGTGTCCAGCTTCTCCGCATTTTGAGCAATGCATTATGCGTCCAGCTCTGCTAAGAGTTTCTTTCTACTTTTTGGGGTTTGAAGGAGACTTATTTTTCCCTTTGATCCTCTTGAATGTTTTCTTCCTATTTTTTTTATTGTTTCTGTTTTTTGTTCAGTTTTTTTCCTTCTTCCAGCCAGGCAGATTTGGCATGGGTGGAGAAGTAAGTACGGTAGACGTATGCCTCATCCAAAAACGTGGTCCTCTCACAGAAATTATGGCTGTTGTGTACGTCTCTCTCCAGCGAGATGACAGAAAAAAAATCAGATATATATTCATCAACATCTAACCTTAAATCACATAGAGCCTCAAATGCATGTACACACGGTATCCTGGTTATCTCTCATTTGCAACATGAACATGTCTTCTTTCTCAAATTAACCGTGTAAGAGTTTCCATACAACATCACTTCTTGCAAACCGTGTGTCCCCGAGAATGTTGTGCATTTTGAAGCATTGATGGCTGTTTGCTTTTTGCAATTCCAAAATATCAGAATGATAAGGTGTGAACTTACATTGATGGCTGTTTGCTTTTTTGCTCCTTTTAGCTATACGCACCATCGCTTGCCTTTTAATAGTCTCCAGCACTGGAACCAAAGATTTATCCCTCGCATTGACTATGACTACGTTAAATGATTTTGTGAAGTTGTTATCAACGTCTTCCCAACAATTTCCTAGTGAAAAAAGCCCGACACCACGTCTTTGATTCTTTTTCCAGAATTTCATTATATAAGTTCTAACTACAGCTTCTAATCTTATCAAGATTCTCTTCATATTCTGTTGGACTGTAACTCCAAGACAAGCTCCAAATTAGTGGTTTTAAAAGGACAACCTTACCATATTGTTTCTTGAAGTTTTCATAGATGTGATTGACACACCATCTATGTTCAATATTGGGTGTCTCTTGCCTAGCTGCGTGAATGAACCCCTACAATAAACGTAAAAATAACATTTTTTTATCAAAACCCATTATCAAACATCCAACTAAGTAACAATTTTTAACAAATTAAATGCATATTTTTTGACGGTCCGGGACGAGAATAAACCCACTGCCATCTTGTAACCCAAAATCAGCCTTTAACATCTTGATAAACCACACCCAATTATTGGTTATCTCTGACTGAACCACAGCCCAAGCCAAAGGATATATTTGGTTATTGGCGTCTCAGCCAATTGCTGTGAGCAAGATACCTTTTTGCTGCGTTCTTAAAAAACAGCCATCTACGCCTATGATTCTGCGACAAATCCTCAACCATGTTGTCCGAAAAATATCGATACACACATAAACCCGCTCAAAGACATCATTACCATCCACTACAAGAAAACAGTGACTTTGCAACCACGTAATGTAGTCGCAAAATCTTAGTCGCAAATTTATATAGTCGCAAATCAGTCGCAATTTAGCGACGAATTTACGACCACGGTAATAGTGGTACAATTTGCGACGGATTTGCGACCAATCATTGGTAACTACATTTGCGACTGGTTTTCACTAACAAATTTTGCCACTACTTTGCAACTACATATGTGGTTGCAAAAGCCGTAGTCGCAAATCAGTCACAAAAATTTGTGACTGATTTGCGACCACAGTGGAATATCCTCGAAGACTTCTCGGGAAGTCTGCTTTGGTGAGAAAAACAGTTTATTCCGATCAAAGCATACTTTTCCAAGACTTCTCGAGAAGTCTGCTTTGGTGAGAAAAACAGTTTATTTCGGCTGAAGCAGACTTTTCGAGAAGTCTGTTTTGATCGGAATAAACAGTTTTTGTCACCGAAGCAGATTTCTCGGGAAGTCTGCTTTGGTGAGAAAATTTAGTATGTGTACAATGATCTAATCAAATTCATTAATTTGTATCGGAGATAATGGTCCAAATCCGTGTTTTTATGGGGAGTGGACTATGACAGAGACTTGGAATTTTTCTGTGGATAATATAAGAGGAGATAAAATATTTGTAATTGAGGATGATTGCAAACATCAAGAACTTGTCGAAATGATACAAGATGATTACGGATTTGATAGGCAATATGATGTGTTGGAGATAAGTTATGTTCTACCACCTGCGTTCTTTGATAAAATGTCATGCGATACTCCTCCTATGAAAGTAACAAATGATAGACAAGTTCGTAACTTGGTTGAGTTATGCAAAAATCATGTTATACGTCTTTGTGTCTTTGTGAAGCGTGAAAATAATTCGTCTAATGGTGATGATGTCTCTGATGATGATGAAGATTTAGTTGTTACTGAATATGAGAATAAAGTTTACTCGGATGGTGAGGATTACAGTCTTTACGGTAAAGTGAAAGATGAAGATAGTGATGAAGATGATAATAAATTTAGTTTTAGTGTTGAGGATCTCAAAAAAGGAAGTTGCGAGCAAAGACAAAGGTTAACTTTGGGATGTGTTGAAAATCTATATGTGAACCAAAGTTTTCCTTGCAAGGCTGATTTGGTATCACATTTGCGTAGGATGTCGATTATGCAGCAATTCGGTTTCAAGGTTTATAGGTCATCGAAACAGTTGTATGTGATAATATATCGTGTCAAAGATTGTACATGGAAAGTTTGAGATGCGGTCAAATCTAGTGAATCTAACACGTTTTGGGTGACGAAATATGTGCAAGATCATACATGTTCAGTAACGGACATGTTGAATGGCCATAAACAAAGTACTCCAAGATACATTGCTCAGATGTTTATGGAGCGAGTTGGAATAATTGATGGAATTACTCCAAAACACATCAAAGACTCAATGAAGGTAATGTTTGGTATTTCTATGGATTATACGACTACATACAGATCATTAATATATGCTCAAGAATTGGTAAGGGGAACAACCGAAGATGGATATGACAAATTGCATGCATATTTGCAATCCACTCAGAAAACCAATTCGGGTACGGTTACTCCTATTAAACTCGATGTGCATAGAAGATTTAAATATTTGTTCATTGCATATGGAGCCTCATTTTTGGATTTGAATATCTCCAAAGAGTTGTTGTGGTTGATGGGTCCCATCTCACTGGAAAGTACAAAGGTGTTTTGCTTGTGGCAACTGCACAAGATGGGAATTTTCAAACATATCCACTTGTTTTCGGGATTGTTGATTCTGAGAATGATGATTCGTGGGAATGGTTTTTCACCAAACTTCGTTGTTGTATATCAGATGAACATCCGTTGGTTATAGTTTCCGATAGACATAAATCCATAATGAAGGCATGCGCACGTGTTTTTCCGCAAGCACACCAAGGAATATGTTATTATCATCTACAAAATAACATAATCACGAATTTCAGGGAAAGACATTTATTGTACTTAGTGAAAGGTGCTACATACGCATTTACGATGACAGAGTTTAACCATTACATGGATGAAATACGAAAAGTGAATAGTAACCTTGCAGATTACTTAGACAAAGCTGACGTACATCTTTGGTCACGAGTTTACTTCCCAAGGGAGAGATATAACATAAAGACAAGCAATATTGCAGAATCTTTCAATTCTGCCTTAAAAGGAGCATGTGGGTTTCTTATTTTGTATTTGCTTGAGTACATACGGGAAAAGCTTGGAAGGTAGTTTTGTAAAAGACGTGAGGACGCTATGAAACTACAAACACTGCACTCTCGAGGAGTTGAATATTTGTTGGCCATACGTTCACACGATGCACTCAAGCAAAAGGTGCAACACATTGATAGTTGGGAGTTTTATGTGACAGGAGGTTCGCGAGATTGTGTTGTTGACTTACAACATCATAAGTGTGGGTGTCGTGTGTTTGATGTTAAAAAATACCGTGTGAACATGCTATTGCAGCTGCGATGACGATTGATATGCATGTGTCTACGATGGTATCTCCGTTCTGCACGAAAAATTACTTGTACGCGGCATATGCACATAATATTTATTCAAAAAATGATAAATTACAAGTTGTTTCCAAAGCAAGATGTCTTCCGCCGTTTGTCTGACGTCTTCCTGGCTGACGAAAAAAGTCTAGGTACCAAGAGTTGCTTGAACTTGCGTTGAAAAAAGGAGCAAAGCCAAGAAAAACGCACAAACAATACACTTGCTCAAAATGCAAACAATCCGACCATAATCGATTAAATTGTGTAAGTCTAGTTTTATTATTTCTGAGGACACTAACATTTCCCTTTATTTTTGTTTTGTAATATTTTTTTTTTGCATAGCATGTACAATGTGGTGACAACAAAAGTAAGGAGTAGACTGCAAAGAAGTCTGTCGAGAAATCTACAAAGAAGTCTGCCGAGAAGTCTGCCGAGAAATCTGCAACAAGGTTTGCCGATATAAGTATATATTTTCTGAAACATGGAACCAATCATTTCAATTTATTATAAGGCAAATGTCATCAATGGTGTGTTACAAAAACATCCAACACCATCCTGCACCGTAATTACAACATATACATTGATTACAACAACATCCAACACAGCTAATTATGTCATAATACTAAGTCATACTACTAAGTCATACTAAGTCATATTACACATCACCCATAAATGTCAAGCAGATTATACGATCTTTCTTCTGTCCCACATTGATTAGTCTCATCGAAGATCTCGGCAGCTAATTTCTCTCTAACAGCTTTCATGTTTGCATCACATAAGGCAATAGTAAATGGCAATCCAAGCGCATGACACTCAATGTACTTCAGCATAAACACCCCACAGTCTCCACTCTTGATGTTCTAAGGAACTCCATGACCTTTAATGCGTTCATGTGTGTACTCATCGCATGGATATTTACCTTTCTCGTGCTTAAGGGATAACTCATTCAAAAATGCTGGAATCGTCTGAGCAAATGGCCTCACAGCCGCGGATATACGAACATTGATGATTGATGTTGCTGTCCCATATTACGATGTGATGCATCGGTATTGATATCAACATAGCAACCCAATGGTTACCCATTTACATACAGCGGTGAATATATGTCATCAACTTCGAGGCCCCATGTCTTTCTGGTTTTGCAGTACGATGGTTTATTACCTGCATGATAGTCAAATGCTCCTGGACGGAGCAGTCGCCTTGAACCATCTGCATTCCCGGTGGAATTCAAGAAATGCTTGTGATGGCTAGACCAAACCATCTGGAAGATGCAATCAACAAATAAAATCTGAGGGCTCCTGAACCATTCTGGATGCTTGTTGAAACGAAGCCGCAAAAGGTTAAGCCCAACGTCCATATGCTACATTTACACGTAAAGTTTTCATTACTGACATAAAGGATGCAATGCTAACCATAAGTATACAATGCTAATCAGAAGTATGCAACACTAATCAGAAGTCTGCAATGCTAATCAGAAGTCTGCAATGCTAATCAGAAGTCTGTAATGCTAATCAGAAGTTTGCAATAATAATAAAATATACCAAATCGTTGAGCCATTTCGATGGACCCCGGAGAGTGAGAAACCACACGTTTGATTCCTTTGAAGTGTCACTACAATGATAACACAATGAATATTAGTGTGAAGTACTATAACTTGCAAAACAAGATTCTAAAAAATACAAAGAAGATAACTTGCATAACAAGATTCTAAAAAGATAACTTACTTGTCAAGTTTCAACCAATCATTGAGCACCTTTACTTTTTGTGTGTCGACTTCAGCGAACGGATCATACCCACCACCATGTTTTTTTTTGTAATTATTTCTTTCACCATGCTATTTCCTTGGAACGGTGATTGTTATGTGGGACCCAATTTACGCATTCTAACCCTTTTGGCGCGTTGCACAAGCATTGTTGCTTTTTTTTTAGTATTTTGTTTGTTTTTTTAAAGCAGACATATCATTTTTTGGCTTTTTTCCGTGCGTATGTATTGTACACTGCTCTGCTTCCCTCGGTAGACGCTTTCACTTGCTCCTTATTTTTGATTAATGCGGGATCCATCCTTAAATGAAATTTCATCACACAATCAAATCTTTATTCAAAATCTAGATTAGGTTCTAATTATCAAACCATCAAACCACAACATCAACGAAATAAGTTGGATCAATAGTGTACACAAATGAGGACAAAATAAATCACTTCTTTTTAAAATCCCGTGATCGGGTTGTTCGAGAACTAACCGCACCAAATGCACCACTTTCCCCGACAATGTTCAGGCTTCCCTTAAGCTGCTCCAGATTGTTCTCCATGACATCCACCTTCTTCGACAATGCATCCACGTTTTTCTCGACATTTTGAATGCTGACTATCACATTCTTGGAGAAATTCGAGAAACACGTCTCGAAGTGGAACTTCATCGCCTCCACCATTTCTGTCCTATCCACATTCCGTGGCGCACTCTGGGACAGAAATGATGAATCTTCATCTGGCTCGCACCTCCTTTTCTGAGGAGTCACCTTACCAACGTTATCAACTTGAAACAACCAATTCATGAAACCTCCAGGTGCCCAATGGGAGGCATCAAACTTCCAAGGCCCGAAATGCTGGAAATACGCTTTGATGATGTTTCTATAGCTGTCATCAACAACGTTATCCTTCCAATATGGAAACATATTGTCGAACTCCTTCACAACGAAGTGTTGTACCTTCTTCTACATAACCAAACACCAAACACCAGAATTAGAAACAGGGGGAAATGAAATACAAAAACACCAAACGTACCTGATTCTGAAGAGCAGCTTTGATGTTCTTTCTACCTTGGGAGACTCGGTAGGATAGTAAGGGAAGAGTAGATGGAAGAGTGATGGGTTCACCATACTTTAATGCAAAGTCTGGTAGAGCAAAATAAATTCAACAGTGCAAAACTTGAACAAACCCATCAATAGAGTAAGCAAACCTGCCCAAGTCCTTATCTTTTATGGACAAAATTAGCTTTTTAAAAGCTATTCTGCCCCATGGGTAGCTCTCGAATGCAGCGAGATTCATTACCAGTCTAGCATAGTTGACATTTGTGCATGCTCTACGATCACGAGCGTCAATGAAAGCCACGAAAATGGCCAAATACCCCAACCTAATCCTATCATCACGAGTCCACAAACTACAATTTGAACAAGCCTCGACCAAATTCCTAATACTAGTACCTTCATAAATACATACCCCAATCTTCTTCCAGAACAATCTCATCTCCATCGTGACTTCAATATCCGGCTCTTTAGCTAAACTGTCATCATATTTGCAGTTCAACTCAGTCAAATGCTCAAACTCGTTAAGGGAGAACCTTACCGGATTATCACCAATAAAACACCAAATCTCATATTTGGCAACTGAGAGAAGCTGGAAGGTGAGCATGTGGTGCACAAGCCTAGAAGCCCATGCGAAATCCAACTTGTATAATTTAAGGCATACACCGAGAGGGAAACTATATAAGAACTCCCATTCATCGATAGGGAGAGCAGCCTCAAGCGCAGACATGAGCTCAACATCGCAAATATGATATCTGATGATTTTCGGTGGGGGCGGCTCAATGTTTTTTGTAAAGAGGCGAATTGGGAGACTAACTTTATCTATTTTGAATACTGCAATCACATAAAAAACAGCTAAACAGAATAATATATTAGTGTGCACGAAATAGGAGCTTCGAAAATAAAATAGGAAGCAGAATTCTCGAGAGAAGTCTGCTTCAAAAATAAAATAGGAAGCAGACTTCTCGTGCTTCGAAAATAAAATAGGAAGCAGACTTCTCGAGAAGTCTGCTTCTAAACTGAAATATGAAGCAGACTTCTCACGAGAATTCTGTTTCGAAAATAAAATAGGAAGCAGACTTCTCTCTAGAAATCTGCTTAAAAATAAAATAGGAAGCATACTTCTCTCGAGAGAAGTCTGCTTTGAAAATAAAATAGGAAGCAGACTTCTTCGAAACTGAAATACGAAGCAGACTTCTCTGCAGAAGTCAGCTTCGAAAATAAAATAGGAAGCAGACTTCTCTCTAGAAATGTGCTTCAAAAATAACATAGGAAGCAGACTTCTCTCGAGAAGTCTGTTTTGAAAATAAAATACGAAGCAGACTTCTCTCAAGAGAAGTTTGCTTCGAAAATAAAATAGGAAGCATACTTCTCGAGAGAAATCTGTTTTGAAAATAAAATAGGAAGCAGACTTCTCGAGAGAAGTTTGCTTTGAAAATAAAATAGAAAGCAGACTTCTGCTTCGAAAATAAAATAGGAAGCAGAATTCTCGAGAGAAGTCTACTTCAAAACTGAAATACAAAACAGAAAAATACAAGAAAATAAACCGCGAACGCAAGCACAATTCCAAAAATCATAGAAAAATACAACAAATTAAACCGCGAACACAAGCACAATCCCGAAAATCACAGAAAAATGCAAAAAAATAACCGTCAAAATAACCATCCACGCAAAAAAATTCCGGAGACCACATAAAATAACCATCATCTCAACAAAATAATAGTATTTATGAAAAATCATTTGAAGCAGTTAAAAATCACAGATATAACAAAATATTTAGATAACCTATCAAAATCACATACCTTTGACGGTGGGGATTCCCAGACATCGAGGGAGAATCTATACAAAAAAATCAAAAAATTTAAACATTTTTTTAAACCATGAATTTTTTTTTTAAATATCACAGTTAAAAATCGCATAAAGTTTAAAATTACATACCAAAACAAATTTTTTTTTTCAAATATCACAGTTAAAAATCACAAATATAGCAAAATATTCAGAAATTCTATCAAAATCACATACCTTTGACGACAGAGGTGGGGATTTAGAGACATTGACGGAGAAATCTATACAAAAAACAACCAAAACAAAATTTAAACACCTTTTTAAAAGGGGCGAATTTTTTTTCAAATATCACAGTTAAAAATAAACACGCGAAATTTTTTTTCAAAATATCTTGGAAACCATTTTTCCAAGTATTTCTTACCGCGAAAAGTGCAGCACCGGAGGGGACTCCAAAACGTCAGGATATCTACAAACAGAAAACCAAAAACCGTCAAACATCAACTAAAAACCATCAAACATCAACTAAAAACCATCAAACATCAACTGAAACATACAGATCTATGAATGGAAAATAAAAAACCATCAAACATCAACTGAAACATGTAGACATGCAGATCTACTCATACCGTCGCGGGGGAAAGAGAAGGCGCTGGGGGGGGGGGGGAAAGAGAGATAGAGACTAAACCTTACCATGGGGCAAGAGAAAAAGAGAGGGCGAGAAGAGATAGATATGAGGGCGAGAGAAAACCGAGAACCTTACTGCTGGAGAGAGAGCGAGAAAACCTTACCGCAAGAGCGAGAAAGCCAGCAAGAGATTGACGGTGAGAAAGACGGTGAGAAAGATGGCAAGAATATCGGCGACAGAGTAAGCGGCAGCGAGAGAGAAACATTTTTTTTTTGGCTCGAAAATAAGTGGTAAATTATTAGGGTTTTGGCTTATATACTTGTGGTAAAAATCGGTTAGGTTAAACTGTCAAATCATTAAAAAACCACGGTTTGCTTAAAATTCCTAGTTTGCGTAGACTTCCCAAAGTCTACTTTGTATTTTTTTACGAAGCAGACTTCTTGTAGTCTGCTTTGTATTTTACTTACAAAGCAGATTTCGAGAAGTATACTTTGTACTTTTTTTATGAAGCAAGCTTTTGAAGAAGTCTGCTTTGTATTTTTTACGAAGCAGACTTCTTTGAGAAGTCTGCTTCGTATTTTTTTTACAAAGTAGATTTCTCGAAGTCTGGTCTGTATTTTTTTTACGAAGCAGACTTCGAGAAGTCTGCTTTGCATTTTTTTACAAAGCAGACTTCGAGAAGTCTGCTTTGTATTTTTCTTATGAAGCAGACTACTTCGAAAAGTTTGCTTTGTATTTTTTTATTTTTACATAATCCTAAACTCTAAATTGAAGAAAACTGGTTTAGTTACATTTAATTTCCAGTTTGTACAGACTTCTCGAGACATTTGCTTTGTTAAATCTACGACAACATCTCGAGAAGTCTCCGTAATCCTAAATCCTAAATAATAAGCTTCACTGAATGTGTTAAAATTTTGTTAAAAATTGGATGAATATGTTGAAGATAGAAAACTCAAACAATTTTCCTTAAAAATTTGTAAATCTAAATTTTCAAGTTTAGCACATGATATTTCAAATTCTACCATGAATTTTCTACACAAATATCAACTATTAGTTCACAACACATAACAACAAAAACTAGTAAATATTTGATACCATTAGATCGAATCCAATCTCCTTATTTTTGAATTCATTATAACTTTTACATGTTTTTAATATTTATATAAATTGTGTTAATAACAATTTTAATTTTTTTTAAACATTTCATGATTTTTATTTGATTTAGGTAATTTATTTACAAAACAGATTTTTCGAAGTCTGTTTTGATCCCAAAAAAGCACGCATGCACTAAAACGTAATTGACATTTTACATTATTTTTAGTCAAAAGGAGTGTTTAGTAATTTCTCCACCTTCATGGGTTAGTTTTGCAAGAATGTTTTCATGGGGGTTAAACTTGCATTTGGAGGCAAGTTTTAGGTTATTTTTAACAATTCCCCCAAAGGGATACGACTTTCTATCTTTGTTAGGAAATTCAATATCTCGACAACTTTCTTAGTTTCTTTTGGTAAAACTTCAAAATTTGGCTTATTTAAAATCAAATAAAATTTCAAAAGCTTTTTTAAATCAAATAAAATTTCAAAAGCTTTTTTAAATCAAATAAAATTTCAAAAGCCTTTTTATTACTTTGAAGTTGATCAAAACATTTTTCGAAAGAAACTAACTTTGATCAATAATTTTGATGAAATAGTTGATTTTGAAAACTTTTTCCATTGCTAATATTACATGTTTTCAACTTTTTCAAATTCTTATGTCTTCATATCATTTTTTTACAAAGAATACATGATCAATTGTCAATAGCAAGTCTTTCAATTTATACTTATGTTGCTTCAAACCAGAGTTAATTAGTTAGATATGAAAATGCAAAAGAAACATTTTAAAAAAATAACCTTACTATAACGTGTTATTAACAGAAATACCATCCTGTTGTGTCATCACCACAGTGAATTTTAAGTAAATATATAAATGGACTTAAGTTAGTAGAATAATTACAATATATGACATTGTTATTAATTTTGGTTAGCAAATCCATATATTTTATTAAACTAACCAAAAATACTATTAAATTCGTAAAAGAATTTTTTTTTCTTAATTTACATATATAAAAATTTATATTAAAAATAATTTTAAATAAAATTTAAAATTATATAAATATTTAATTTATATTTACTAATAATCATTACATAAATTACGAATATTTTTCCCACGCATAGCGTGGGTATAAATCTAGTTAGTTAGATATGAAAACACAAAAGCAACTAAAATAAATAATTGCGTCAAGCAGCGATACAACGACTACTACAATACGTGTCTCTACTAAAAGATCCTTTAGATGCATTTTCAAGACCCACCTAAAACAACCCTGAACAAGTTCAAAACGCTATTGACTTGTTATACTAGCCTCACACGTTCACAAGATTATACACAATCTTGGAACACCTCACCAAAACTTTTTTACCCCTCTAGTTTTGCCTTCTCTCATAGAAACCCAAAACTTTTGAATAAAATCTCTATCTCTCTCTCGTGAGTGTTGAGTTGCCACAATGTTTTGTCTCCTTATTTATTCTCACTACGTCGAGCACAACTCTAGATACAAGTTCCTTTTTCATGAAATTCTCATATCTCCCTTTTAATGAAGATTTCCTTTTTCTTTATATAACAATAAGAATCTTCTTTAACGCCTGCTTTATTCCTTTTTTCTGGTACTTGTTTGTTTAGCCTAGGTCTTATGGGTCTTCTTGGATTGGATATGCTTAGGTTCAACTCTTTGCTTTAACTTTTCGTCACTGGATACTTATGCATGAGGTCTTGTACTACTTTCTTGTACTACTTCTCGACTAGTACAACGAAACTTCCATACAATTGCATCTTTAATCTTCCCCTTTTTGACTTTGTGTGTCTCACAAGCACTTGTGCAATTAATTCATACAAAAACACAGAGACCACACAATACAACAGATGTTCCAAGATCATATTTAAACCACAACCATCATAGTCCTTTTACTATGATGACAAGATTATTGAAATGTTGTTTTGGAGATGATCAGGAACAACAAAAGTTAACAATTTTCTCCTCCACAATTCAAGCCATCTTAGATTAAATAGACAAAATATGATTAAGAGACCAAAAGATGAACCACAATCAACTATAATATCACTCCCCCTCAATGCAAGAAACTCTTGTTCTAAATCATTTGTACAATCAGATTCATGCACCATAAGAGTCATGATGATCATTCTCTCCCCCTGCTTGTGAGCACACAAGTTAAAAGTTAGTTTAGAAAGAGAACGAGTGAGTTCTGAGAGCGTACCTGCGATGACCTGATAAAGTTGACTCACAATATCCATGAGACAACAGGTGTGTCAGCAAGTGCTTCACACGCTACTGCAGGAGTAACATAGCCAGTAGAGAGCTGAACAGAACATATGGAAATGACCTGAGTCGAGCCACGAGCAAACTGAGAGGTAGTAGAGGTTGCAGTCTTGTGTTTGGTCTTGGTGGTGGCTGGACGAGAAATGTTATCTTTTTTGAGAAATTGTTCACCACTATGAGCATCCTTCTTGTACAAAAGAGGAGGGGTTGGTGATTCACCAGCAAATGGCTTGACAACATGTTGCTTTTGGAGAACCCCAAAGATGAGACGAGGGAATAAGAGCCAGCCATAATCATTCTTCTAAAGATCACTGAGATGCATACCTGCTTGTAGACAAGCAACCCAACATCAACACAGATGCAGTGGACCAATTTACAAATCAACTGAGCACTATCAACAAAGATGTGATTCTTGTTCGACGATGGGATCAAATTATAAGCTGCAATAAGCATAAGAGTAGCAAATCTCGAAGGCAGATCTGTGGTGCTTATTCTTGCCCAAGATTTCTTTGCACCTTCTGTCAGAAGATTTGCCATGACATCTAGACTGACTAAGTCAGCAGATGTATCAGTTTGAATTTCATGATCATACAAAGGCTCGAAATGAAACAAAGAGTTGATTTTTTGAGGAGAAACTCATACATATGCCCATGAACAAAGACATGCACACCAGTGTCAGAGTGAGGACACAGACCTGAGGGCAGATTAGCATAGAACTCCAAAATAATTTCTTTTACATAATCCAAACAAGGATACTTGACTCACATATCATAGGTCACTGCAACACGCACTCAAATAGTTTAGTAGTACCACTCAACAGCTCAACAAAAGGCAACCACATGAGATGATGAGTGTAAGAATATTGAGATTATAGAGGAGAAATGTGAAGAATTGAATCTGAAAACTCAAAGAGAAGTGTGAGAAAATGAGAAATGACTTAGACTTATGGAGAAGAATCTCCTAAGAGTGTATTATACATTGAGTCTTTACAGCCCTTTTATAGAGGATTTACAATGTGAACACAAAAGAAAACGAATTCAAACTTGTGGATGAGTTTGAATAGAGGAGGAGCCTGTCAACAACCAATGAGAAGAGAGGAGACAGCATGGGCATGACTGTTTGGTGTGGTTGCCAAGACTGTGTGCAGCATGGGCATGACTGTTTGGTGTGGTTGCCAAGACTGTGTGCAGCATGGGCATGACTTTTCCACCTTGATTCTTCTCCCAAGGTAGCTATTTAACCATTTCAACCATGTGGTTAATAATAACCCATCCTTTTTCATTTCCCTTGTTATTCAAACTGAATTTTCGTGCTCACACTTGCCTTGTAGGTCAAGATAAGTCTTATTTGATTTTCCTATGTCAATACTCCCCCTCAAGCTAAAGACTTTGGAATCACCCTAAAGTCTTAAGCTTGGGAACCCAAGGCAACACCTCATTAAAAACCTTATTAAGGAAAACCACTTGGGACAAAACCTTAATAAGGGAAAAAGAGTGTGCTGCTCTTGGATTAGGAGACCTTTGATCATGGGTGTGATAAATCAACAAGCCCAAGTTTGCTAAAGATGTTCTTGCAAACTTTGAGACTTGCTGCCTTTGTGAAGATGTCAACTAGTTGGTCTTCACTCCTTGTATAACATGGCAGAATGGTTCCATCTTGAACTTTCTCCCTAACCTTATGGCAGTCGATCTCTATGTGCTTGGTCCTCTCGTGAAACACTGAGTTTGAAGCTATGTGAATGGCTGCCTGATTATCACAATGGAAGGTAATTGGCCCTGGTTGTGCAATACCGAAATCTTTCAAGAGTGCTTTGAGCCAAGTTACTTCATTTGTCAGCTTCCTCATAGCCCTATATTCTGCTTCAGCACTAGAACATGATACCACCTTCTGCTTCTTAGTCTTCCAAGTGACTAAGTTCCCACCAACGAAGGTGCAATACCCAGTGGTTGATTTCCTATCCACCCTATCACCAGCCCAATCCGCATCACAATACCCGACAATCTCAGTGTTCCCATTCTTGCCCATCCATATACCTTGACCAGGAGATCCTTTGATGTATCTAAGGATCCTTTCTACCATGCTCCAATGATATACAGTAGGCTTTTGCATATGTTGACTTACTTGATTCACAGCAAAACACAAGTCTGGTCGTGTGAGGGTGAGGTAGATCAGCTTCCCAACTAGTCTCCTATACTGAGAAACATCCTTAAATAACTCATCAGCTTTCTCCCCCTTTCCGTTGACCTTGTAGCCATCTTCAAGAGGAGTTTTGGCCGGTTTAGCCCCAAGCTTTCCCGTGTCTGTCAACAGATCAAGAGCATACTTTCTTTGGGATAGAAAGAGCCCTTCTTGAGACCGACACACTTCAATACCCAAGAAGTACTTCAACTCTCCAAGATCCTTGATGTCAAATGATCTGTTTAAGAAGGCCTTTGTGGACTGAATTCCTTCCTTATCATCTCCTGTGATGATAAGGTCATCCACATAAACCAAGACCGCCACGATTCCTTTGGAGTTTTGACGAGTGAACAAAGTATGATCTGAATGGGATTTCCTAAACCCATTATCAGTAAGTGTGGAGCTTAATTTGTGATACCAGGCCCTTGGTGACTGCTTCAACCCATATATTGCCTTCCTAAGTCTTAGAACCTGTCCCTCTTTGCAAAAATCTTCAAGGCCTGGTGGTGGAGTCATATACACTTCCTCTTCAAGTTCTCCTTGTAGGAATGCGTTCTTGACATCCATTTGCCATAAGTCCCAAGTCAGATTCGTAGCTAGTGAAAGAACAACCCTTACAGTGTGTAGCTTAGCCACCGGTGCAAATGTATCAGTATAGTCCTCTCCATATGTCTGAGTGAAACCTCTTGCAACTAGACATGCCTTGTACCTTTCTATGTCCCCATTGCTCTTATACTTGATGGTGAACACCCACTTGGAACTCACAGCCTTCTTGCCTTTGGGAAGTTCTTGTATATCCCATGTATGATTCCTTTCCATAGCTCCCTTCTCATCTCTTACTGCATCTAACCATTCTTTCTTGCTCTCAGCTTCTTCATAAGTCCTTGGAATCTGACTTTGTTCAATCTTTCCAAGGAATGCTTGATGACTAGATGGCAAGAGGTCAAGGAACAAACAGCTTGTATGGGATGAGCCACGGCCTGGTTGTTGTAGAATACCCTAGTGTTCCTAAGTCTAGTACTCCTCCTTAAATGCTGAACAGGTGGTGCAGCCTCCTCTACAACCGTTTCCTCTTCCATTTGGTGAATAGGTTCCTCTATACCCACTTCCAAGTCGTCTTGTTCTTGATTTTGGGCCATAGCTTCTTCTTGGATTGGAGTTGGTTCTTGAGTTACCACCCTTGTTCATTCTCTTGGGTATCTTGTGAACTACTTAAGGTTCTTGTTTCTTCGTGTCTTGAATCCTTTGGCAGATCATTTCCCAAATGATTCAAGAGAAACCTCAAACTCGTAGCCAAATCAGAAGGTGACCTTGAGAGATCCTTCAATCCTTCCCAATCTTTCTGATCATAATAGCTTTGTTCTTCTATGAACTTGACATCTCTAGACACATATGTCCTGTTGTTGCTCGGATCATAGCACTTATAACCCTTTTGTGTTGTCGAATATCCAAGGAACATACACTTGATGCTCTTTGCCTCCAACTTGTTTCTTAGATCACCTGGAACATACACAAAGCACACACCCAAATACACGTAAATGATCAATGGAAGGTTTAGTTTTATTGAGTACCTCAAATGGGGATATATCTTGCAAGACTTTGGTTGGAATCCGATTGATGAGGTAGCAAGCAACCAAGACTGCATCTCCCAAAAACTTTTAGGAACATTGGTATGAAACATCATGGATCTTGCTACTTCCATTAAGTGTCGGTTCTTCCTTTCAGCAACTCCATTTTGTTGTGGTGTGTGTGGACAGCTAGTTTGATGTAGTATTCCATGTTTGTTTAGATGAGCTTTGAATCTTTGACTTGTGTATTCCCTCCATTATCTGATCTTAACACTTTGATCTTGGCATTGAATTGATTAGTAACATAATTATGAAAGTTTATAAATGCCTCATAAACCCTATCTTTAGATGGAAGTAATGTAACCCATGTATATTTCGATTTCTCATCTATAAAGGTCACAAAGTATTTATTCCTATCTCTAGACATGTAAGGTGAGGTCCAAACATCGGAATGTACTAAATCAAAGCAATGCTCATAAATTGTAGACGATTTAGGGAAAACAACACGACAATGTTTGCTAAGGATACAAGCCTCACAAACTGAGTGATCATAAGCGACATTAGGAATTATTAAGCTTAAAGCACGAGCATGAGTATGTCCTAATCTAGCATGCCATAAGACATCTTTATTAGCAAAAACACAGGATTTGAAAGCTAAGGAATCCAAATTGCTTGGAGGGTCTTCAAGAACATAGAGCTCATCTTGAGTTACACCACCTCCAAGTATCTTACCACTCTTAATATCCTGAAAGTAAACATTGTTAGGCCCAAATGTAACATTGCAATTGAGGTCTTTAGTAGCCTTTTTGACAGAAACTAGATTAGACTTAAATTTAGGTACAAAGAATGCATTAGTTTCTTTGTCAAATAGTCTTAATTTTCCGGTTCCTTCAATTGGAATACCCTTACCATCAGCTATAGTTACTTGTCCTAGACATGGTTCAATGTTCTTTAACAACCTAGCATTGCTAATCATATGGTGAGAAGCACCTGAATCCACTACCAACTTATGATCTGGTTTATCAAGCGATTTATGGGAGTAGAGTGTGATACCGGAGAGTTTTGAGGCATAGGCCTTGATGAGATCCTCCAAGTCACTCTTCTTAACATACTCCATGGATACATTCATAGCTAGCTCCCCTCCTTGGTTGGATGAAATTGCCGGTTCAGTCGCAACCATTTGAGAGATGTTAGCCTTTGAATCCTTGAACCGGTTTGGCTTGAGATGAGGATGAAGTATCCAGCACTTGTCCTTGATGTGGCCATTCCTCTTACAATGCTCACACATCACACTCTTCCTATCCTCTTGCTTAAACACGCTTTTGTTGGCCATGACTAGTTCTCCTTTACCACCAAACAAACCAATGTTGCCTTGCTCCTTTTGAATCCGTGAGCACACCTCTTTGAAATCAGGGAGTTTTGGCTCTCTCAGGATGGACTTAATCACATCCTTAAAGGCTGGATTTAGGTTGAGAAGGAGCCCAAATATCTTGTCTTGTTCCTTCCTTTCATTAAGCACCTTTGGATCCATAGAACTTGGTCTCAACATGTCAAGCTCGGACCATGTTGACTGGAACTTGCCCAGGAATTTTGTGAACTCCATATCCTCTTGGTGTAGATCATTGAGAGCCTTCTTAACCTCATACACACGGCTGAGGTTTGAAACATCCCCATACACCCTCTTGAGAGTGTCCCAAAGAGACTTGCCAGTTTCACAATGTGAATAAGCTTCAAGAATGGATGGGTCCAATGAATTTTGGAGGAATCCAAGGACTGATTGATCTTCTTGGAACCACCTAGCTTCTTCTTTTCTTGTTGCCTCATCCTTCTTCTCCTTTGGATCATCTATAGATGGAGTATTATCCTCCAAGATGTGATTCCAAAGTCCTTGCCACAAATGGCTGTCTTGATGGTTCTTGACCATAATGTGTAGTTCAAGCCTTTGAGAACTACTGCTATCACCGTAGGTTTCAGGCTGGAACTAATTTGAACTGTATCCTCCATTGTTAGGCTTTGAAGAGCTCAAAGGAAGCAGCTTTTATGGTTGAATGAAACCGTGAGTTTTTAGTCTAAAGACTGAGAGATTTTGACAGAATTTTAGATTAGAAACTGAGAGATTTGAGTAGAAAAGATAAGAGAATGATCTTATGCTCTGATACCATGTAAGAATATTGAGATTATAGAGGAGAAATGTGAAGAATTGAATCTGAAAACTCAAAGAGAAGTGTGAGAAAATGAGAAATGACTTAGACTTATGGAGAAGAATCTCCTAAGAGTGTATTATACATTGAGTCTTTACAGCCCTTTTATAGAGGATTTACAATGTGAACACAAAAGAAAACGAATTCAAACTTGTGGATGAGTTTGAATAGAGGAGGAGCCTGTCAACAACCAATGAGAAGAGAGGAGACAGCATGGGCATGACTGTTTGGTGTGGTTGCCAAGACTGTGTGCAGCATGGGCATGACTGTTTGGTGTGGTTGCCAAGACTGTGTGCAGCATGGGCATGACTTTTCCACCTTGATTCTTCTCCCAAGGTAGCCATTTAACCATTTCAACCATGTGGTTAATAATAACCCATCCTTTTTCATTTCCCTTGTTATTCAAACTGAATTTTCGTGCTCACACTTGCCTTGTAGGTCAAGATAGGTCTTATTTGATTTTCCTATGTCAATAATGGGAACCCAACATGTAGGATGAACATTATCAAAGAGCAAACTGGTGACAATTTGAAACAGTTTAAAAAAACAACACACCAAGAGACACTGATATAGCAAAATATGACCCTAACTGTCTTAGTACGAGAATTAGAAAACATACTATGCTTGGCCTGATTTACTTTGCTTGGTTGTCACAGGTGTAGTGAATAGCTTTCACACTATCATGTCGTTATCATACACTAAGTTAGTTTTTAATCTTTATCCATGGAAGAGTGAGAGGCATGGATAATACGACGTGTTCCTCTGATTAGCTTGTTTGTTATGATTTGTCTGTTTTGTTTTGTTTTGTTTTTGTTTTTTTTTGCATGAGACAAAAAAAGAGGCAGCTCCATCACTTGACTTCTTAGGAGCAGTACATAAAACACATCCATACGTGGAACCTATACTGATTATCAGGTATGACGACATAATAAGTAGCTCTTTTCCACTTACACCAGTGACTTCAAACGAAATCAAAACTGCATGCTCCCTGACTCAGTACATGTATCAATCCTACATGCTTGAAAGCAGAGTCATTCCACAGACACCAATTGCATTTCTTAATGTGAAAAATGAGTAAAAGCTTATGATTTTTGTAAATAAATAAGCTAGTTGCAAATCAGTGATATTATGTTCAACCACTACCTATTTATCCTCCACTAGTTCTCGAATACAATGGTGCGGAATGTCGATATGCTTTCTCCGAGAATGCTTGATGAGGGCATCAGATCGTCTGGCCGGCCAGAAGACCAGGATGGCCGACCAGAATGCTTTCCCGAGACAGCCAAGCCATTTGGTGCATCTGCCGGCCCAAGCAGTACCGCCGGCCCTACGACCAGCCTGGCCGGGTCAATCAATATTTTCGGCGGAGAGGCCCAAACCTCCGGCCCAAGTGGCGGCGATGTGGATGACATCGGCGGCCCAATTGGTGATGCCGCCGGCTCTAGAATCAAGCTGGCCGGCTCCGATAACAATTCAGCCAGCTCCTCGCACTGTCTACCCGATCCAGCCGATTACACCACCATTTCCACATCAACACAAGGGGACTCGGATCAGCTAAGCTACCAGTTTCAAGGCATGAACCTGGATTAAGTCTCTACACCAGTGGTGCCACCAGGAGGAATGACAAGGAGCAAAACAAGGACACTCTTCCACAAGTTCAGTTTGTGGGTAGACAAGCTCCTAGAAGATGATTGACAAGGAGCATTGGAGCAAGAGTAAGTGGAAGAGTCCAAAGGCTTCTCAACATTACAAAGGACTCCAGAGACTTGGGCTTTAGTGGCAAAAGAGGTCAGTGCCAAACAATTCATAACCCTACTCCAAGTTGAAGACTAGGAGCTAGGCGCGTGCATGCCACAAGGTCGGCCACCTTCCATTTCTTGGCCGATAGGTAAGAATGGTAAGTTTTCAATTATACACTTGCCTTTTCTCTTTTGCAGGGTAGGAATTAGAAGTTTTACATTTTTGATTCAAGAACAATTTAGGTAGAAGTCCTTTTTTGGTTATTGCTTTTTTGTAATTTTTCCTTGTGCACTTTTGTAAGTTTTCCATTTTTCTTTCTTTGAGTCGACCCTAGAAGGTCAAGTTGCCGAGCATATTAATAAGGCTACTTCAGCATTGTAGTTCCACAACCTTTTTGATATTAATAAAGATAGAACTTTCTTCCTACGAGTTTTCTCTCAAAGAAACTTGCGCACTTAGAACCCTAGTCGAGACCAGCCCTCCTAGCTTCTAAGTTGTGATTTATCACGAGGTTCATCACCCCTCGTGTGGTTCACTTCACCTCTCCATCCAATAACCACCATAAAACCCCTATCCAGAAGCCTAAGGTCGAGTTTCTCACCTAATCTTCTCCAAGGCTCCTAAAACCAGGTTACGACCTTGATTCAAGGCTTGTATCATTTTGGTATCAGAGCTTAGAGCTCCTAAAACGAGGTTGTTTCTATCCTTTACTTAGTCTTATTTCCAGTTCTTGCATTAGTTCAAGTTTTATTCAAAAAAAAAAAAATAACATCTAAGTTCAAACCGAGTGCATCTAGCTCCTACGTGCATCACTAGGGTTTAGATACATTCTTTGCATTGCAATTTCGTTTTTCCTTTTGGTTAAAAGCATATTTCCATTAAGTTAACTTAAAAAGCAAAAAAAAAGAAAACTACCAAGAAAATCGACCAAAAGAATCTAGAATCTTTAACATTAATTGCTAGAAAAGTTTCCATTTTTCCACTTTTCCTTTTTCTCAGATTTTTCCTTTTCTCCTATTTGCCTCTTTTACTATAAAAGAAAACTCTCCTAATAACTTTTGGAATAAATTAACTTGTGTTTTTCTTCTTGTAGCACACGATGGCTGAAGGAAACCAAGATACAACCGAGGCCATGATGGCCATGTTCACCACCCTCCAAACACAACTCGCATCAATCGGCGAGAGGTTGGAGCGCGTGGAGAGGCCGGTGAGATTCTAGGCCATAAGGCACGTGAGGGCTGAGCAAGACCCTGCTGAGGGTCTTGACCACCCTAGGACACGGCACGAACAGGAGGAGCCCCAGCCGGATGAAGATGAGGACGCACAGCCTCACGGCTATCACCCTAGGCCGAGAGGACCTCCACGGCAACCAGAAGCAGAGGGCAATGGCTACGAGCCCTATGGTCATCACCAGAGACCAAGGATGCTCCCTAGACATCATGAGGATGGAGATGACTACGCCTACAATCGGGTAAACAGTCATGATGTTAAGCTAACACCTCCTAGTTTTGCAGGAAAAGTAGACCCCGAGGCCTATCTAGATTGGGAGAGGAGGATGGATCACATCTTCGATCATTACAACCAACCAGGCCCTAGGAGAGTCTCCATGGCAGTAGCACAACTCACGGATAATGCCCTCATCTGGTGGGATCGTGAGGCTTCTGACCGAAGGAGGAGGAGATTGAGACCCGTAGACTCTTGGGTCGACATGAAAGATCTCATGAGGCAAAGGTTTGTTCCACCTTATTTCCATAGGGATTTGCAACGACGTTTTTGTACTCTTAAGCAGGGAGTAGATCAGTAGAGGAGTGCTACGAGGAGTTTGAAAGGCTAAGAAACAGGCTGGAGCTCAATGACGATGAGGAGGCATTGATGACTCGATTCTTAGATGGATTGCAAGAAAGGATCAGCCGGAAAGTGGAGAGGAAAATCTACAACGACTTCAAAGATTTGTTTCAGCTTTCTGTTTAGGCTGACCAGCACATCAGGCATAAGGGCCAAGACCTACGCAGCAAGCTTAAGACACCTTGGACACCAAGCAATAGCGTCAAACCCGTAGACAAAGGCAAGAGCATAGAGATCGAATCACGGTTCAAGAGCAAGCCTCCTGAGCAAACCCGTGACCAGAGAGAGCCTAGTAAGTCTTCTAACCCTCAAAGATCACGTGACATCACTTGTTTTAAGTGTAGGGGTCACGGTCACATCTCAAGGGAGTGCCCAAACAACCGGGTTATGCAGATCACGGAAGTTGGAGAGTATGAGTCCCAAGATGAAGAGGACTTTGAATCAGAAGGAGAGTACGGTGACATTGAGTACCCTGATGTGGGGGAAGTGCTGGTCACTAGACGCATCCTCAGTGCAATGGTAGATCCCTCCGAGACCATACAAAAGGAAAACATCTTCCATAGCCGGTGCACCATCAAGGGCAAGGTATGTAACCTCATCATAGATGGTGGTTCTTGCACTAATGTGGCTAGTGCGTATATGGTTGATAAGCTAGGTCTAGAGAAGACAAGGCACCTCCGACCATATAGACTAAGATGGCTCAATGACAAGGTGGAGCTCAAGATCCATGAGGAAGTAACCATGCCATTCAGTTTGGACAGATACCAGGACCAGGTAGTATGTGATGTAGTACCTATGCAAGATGGCCATCTTCTGCTAGGAAGGCCATGGCAGTTTGACAAGGAGACAAGGCATGATGGCCGAACCACTCGCTACACATTTGTGCACGACAAGAGAAAGGTCAGCCTAGCTCCTCTCACACTTGCCCAGGTACATGAGCTTCAACAACAAATGAGTAAGGAAAAGAAACTCATTAAATCTAACTTTCTCATTCAACTTAGTCATGTCCGGAGCGCTTTAGCCTCGAAGGATTTAATGCTACTAATGGTTTTCAAAGAGGTCTTGAATGTAGAGAAAGAACAGGTAGAGCTACCTCCTGAAGTAGTAGCCCTCCTCAACAAATTCCAGGATGTATTCCCTGAGGAGATACCAGTAGGCTTGCCTCCCCTACGGGGCATAGAGCACCAGATCGACCTCGTGCCCGGAGCAGCCTTACCTAATCGACCAGCCTACCGGATGAGTCCAGAGGAGTCCAAGGAGCTTGAGAAGCAAGTCAAGGAGCTACTGGAGAAAGGCTATGTTCGAGAGAGCCTCAGTCCATGTGCCGTACCAGTGCTTCTAGTGCCTAAGAAGGATGAGACTTGGCGAATGTTCGTAGACTGCCGAGCAATCAACAACATCACAGTCAAGTACTGGTATCCGATACCACGGCTGGATGACATGCTGGATGAGCTGAGTGGGGCCACGGTCTTCTCCAAGATAGACCTCAAGAGTGGATACCACCAGGTCAGAATGAAGGAAGGTGATGAGTGGAAGACTGCTTTCAAGAAAAAGCAAGGGCTCTACGAGTGGACAATCATGCCGTTTGGCTTGACTAATGCCCCAAGCACCTTCATGCGCCTTCTTAGGACGTACATCAGTAAGTTCGTAGTGGTTTATTTTGATGATATACTCGTTTATGGTAGGTGCCTACGGGAACACCTCACACATCTTGAGATGGTACTTAAAACCCTTCGACAAGAAGAGTTTTATGCCAATCTCAAGAAGTGCACCTTTTGTATTGACAATCTTGTTTTCTTAGGCTTTGTTGTAAGTTCACAGGAGTTACAAGTTGATGAAGAAAAGATTCGAGCCATACAAGAGTGGCCAACACCGAGCAACATTAGCCAAGTGAGGAGCTTCCACGGTCTGGCCAGCTTCTACAGAAGATTCGTGCCCAACTTCAGCATAATTGCCTCACCATTGACGGCAGTAGTAAAGAAGAATGTGGGATTCAGCTGGGGAGAAGCTCAAAAGAAGGCATTCAAGGCCTTGAAGGACTACCTCACACATGCACCAGTGCTAGTCCTGCCCGACTTCAACAAGACGTTTGAAGTGGAGTGTGATGCCTCTGGAATAGGCATAGGAGCAGTGCTAACCCAAGGAGGAAGGCCAGTGGCATACTTCAGTGAGAAGTTAGGTGGGGCCTCACTGAATTACCCCACCTACGACAAGGAGCTCTATGCCCTAGTCCGAGCCTTGGAGACTTGGCAACATTACTTGTTGTCCAAGGAGTTTGTGATCCACACTGATCACGAGACTCTCAAACACCTCAGAGGGCAAACCAATCTCAAGAGGAGACATGCCAGGTGGATAAAGTTTATAGAAATCTTCTCTTACGTCATCAAGTACAAGAAGGGCAAGGATAATGTGGTAGCCGATGCACTATCAAGGAGGTTTGCCTTGATATCTACAATGGAAGCAAAGGTCTTAGGATTCGAGCACATCAAGGACCTGTATAAGGAGGATCCTGACTTTGCTGAGAGCTACAAGGAGTGTGGCACAGGGAGTCATAGCAAGTTCTACATCCATGATGGGTTCTTGTTCCAAGAAAGAAGACTGTGCATACCACAAGGATCTCTACGAGAGCTTATCACCCGAGAAGCTCATGGAGGAGATCTTATGGGCCACTTTGGTGTTGACAAAACACTAGCAGTGGTCAAGGAGCACTTGTACTGGCCACACATCAAGTGGTCAGTAGAAGCCCATTGTGCAAGGTGCATCACTTGCAAGAAGGCGAAGTCCCGAGTGCACCCTCACGGGTTGTATCTCCCTTTGCCCATACCTACACATTCCTGGGTCGACATTTCCATGGACTTCTTTCTAGGTCTGCCCAAGATCAACCACAAAGATGCTATCTTTGTAGTGGTGGACCGATTCTCCAAGATGGCACATTTCATCCCATGTGCCAATGTTAATGATGCCACGCAAACAGCCGAGCTGTTCTTCAGAGAGATAGTACGGCTTCATGGCGTGCCAAAGACCATTGTGTCAGACAGAGACACCAAATTTCTCAGCCACTTCTGGAGGACCCTCTGAAGGAAGCTAGGCACGAAGCTGCTCTTCTCTACCATGTGCCGTCCTCAAACTGATGGCCAAACTGAAGTAGTCAACCTGACATTGTCGACTCTTCTCAGGATCACACTAGGGAAGAACCTCAAGACATGGGTAGAGTGCCTGTCATTCATAGAGTTTCCGTACAACCGAGCAGTGCATTCAGCCACAAAGAAGACCCCTTTTGAAGTGGTCTACGGCTTCAACCCTCAAACACCTTTGGAGCAAACACCACTACCACTAGCAGAGATGACCAACCTCAATGGAGCATCTAAGACAGAGTTTATAAAGAAGATACACCAGAAGGTAGCAGAGAACTTGGAGCAGAGGACCGAGCAGTACGTGACTCACGCCAACAAGGGGAAAAGAGAGATGATTTTTCAACTAGGCGATTGGGTGTGGCTACACCTACGGCAAGAAAGGTTCCCCAACCTAAGGAGCTCCAAGCTGGCCCCAACAGGAGATGGACCATTCAGAGTTCTGGAGAGGATCAACAACAACGCCTACCGGATCGAGCTTCCAGGTGAGTTTAATGTGTCTAACACATTCAATGTGACTGATTTAGCTCCTTTCCTTGCAGATGAGCTAGTTTTGAGGTCAAAACCTACTGAAGGGGGAGGGGATGATGAGGGCATCAGATCATCTGGCCGGCCAGAAGACCAGGATGGTCGACCAGAATGCTTGCCCGAGACAGCCGGGCCATTTGGCGTGTCTGCCAGCCCAAGTGGTACCGCCGGCCCTACGACCAGCCGGGCCGGGCCGATCAACATTTCCGGCATAGAGGCCCAAACCTCTAGCCCAAATGGCAGCAACGTGGATGACACCGCCGGCCTAATTGGTGACACCACCAGCTCCAGAATCAACCTGGCCGGCTCCGATGACAATTCGGCCAGCTCCTCGCACAGTCCAGCCGATCCAGCCGATTGCACCACCATTTGCACAACAACACAAGGAGACTCGGATCAACTAAGCTACCATCTTCAAGGCATGAACCTGGATGAAGTCTCTACACCAGTGGTGCCACCAGGAGCAATGACAAAGAGCATAACAAGGGCACTCTTCCACAAGTTCAGTTTGTGGGTAGACAAGTTCCTAGAAGATGATCGACAAGGAGCATTAGGCCAAGAGTACAAGGAAGAGTCCAAAGGCTTCTCAACATTACAAAGGACTCCAGAGACTTGGGCTTTAGTGGCAAAAGAGGTTAGGGCCCAATGATTCATAACCCTACTCCAAGTCGAAGACTAGGAGCTAGGCGCGTGCATGCCACAAGGTCGACCACCTTCCATTTTCTTGGCCGATAGGTAAGAATGATAAGTTTTCAATTATACATTTGCCTTTTCTGTTTTGCAGG
This sequence comes from Pugionium cornutum, assembly GCA_018901935.1. Taxonomy (NCBI): domain Eukaryota; kingdom Viridiplantae; phylum Streptophyta; class Magnoliopsida; order Brassicales; family Brassicaceae; genus Pugionium; species Pugionium cornutum. The sequence continues at coordinate 4,338,920 of CM032165.1, forward strand.
GTAGGAATTAGAAGTTTTACATTTTTAAGTCAAGAACAATTTAGGTAGAAGTCCTTTTTTGGTTATTGCCTTTTTGTAATTTATCCTTGTGCACTTTTGTAAGTTTTCCATTTTTCTTTCTTTGAGTCGACCCTAGAAGGTCAAGCTGCCAAGCATATTAATAAGGCTCCTTCAGCATTGTAGTTCCACAACTTTTTTGATATTAATAAAGATAGAACTTTCTTCCTACGAGTTTTCTCTCAAAGAAACTTGTACGCTTAGAACCCTAGTCGAGACCAGCCCTCCTAGCTTCTAAGTTGTGATTTATCACGAGGTTCATCACCCCTCGTGTGGGTTACTTCACCTCTCCATCCAATACCCACCAGAAAACCCCTATCCAGAAGTCTAAAGTCGAGTTTGTCACCTAATCTTCTCCAAGCAGCCCACGCGTGTTACGGCCTTGATTCAAGGCTTGTATCAATGCTGCACTGGATTTTTGAGATACTTATGGCGCTTTGACTGTCGCAGTGAACTAAAAGAGAGCCGGACCCAATCTTGTTATCAGCTGATACTTGTGTCATCCATAACAATTGAGAGCAGGAGCTTTCCATAGCAATGTATTATGTTTCTACCGCAGACAGTGACACATAGTTTTGTTTTTTTCTCAGCCAAGAAATCAGATTGTTTGCAAGAAAGAAACATCCTCCATTGGTACTCTTCCCGTCATCCACACTTCTTGCCCAGTCAACATTATAATATTTGACTAGATTTTTGTTCAACCCTTTCGAGTACCAAATACCAAGATTGACAGTGCCTTTGACGTAGTTGATGATTTTCTTGACAACTTCCAAATTTAACTGTTTTGGTGTCGCCTGATAACGTGCACAGATGCCGACACTTAAGCATAAGTCTGGCCTACTAGCAGTAAGTTACAAAAGACTACTAATCATGCATGTGTACAATTTTGCATCAACCTCCTTTCCTTCAATATTTTGAATATGCCTACTTCTGTCAGTGTGTTCTGCAATCCCAGAAAATATTTCAGTTCACTAACCATGCCCATTTCAAACTCTTGTTCCATTGCAATAACCTAAAATTCATCTTCAAGTGCCTAAATATGATTTTTTGGTTCAAGAACAAAGTAAAAGTTAGCAAATCGAACCATATCTCTAAAGTTGATCTTAACCCCATGAGTTCTTCTTCCATTCATCACATCTTAGATTATGTATGATGAGGAATGGAACGATGAACTTGTTGAGTTAAATCCTGTTTTGATGCATTTTGGGTTGAGCTATTGTGATCCTCTGAACTACTTGGCTCTTCGGTGATAGTGATTTGCGCTTTATCGTTTAGCTCAGATTGATCTGATTCACTGTCAGAATTACCTCCATCCCACTTCATGAGAGACTGATCGTCAAACACAACATTAACAGATTCCATAATCACACCAGACCGCATGTTATATACTCTGAATGCTGAGCTACTTCCTGAGTAACCTAGACACATCCCTTCATCGCTTCTAGAATCAAACTTTTCTAGATGATCTTCGTCGTTCAGAATATAGCATTTGCATTTGAAAACATGGAAGTAACCCAAGTTGGGTGTTTTTCTCTTCCATAATTCATACAAAGTCTTTGTTGTTCCTTTTCTGATATATACCTTGTTAGAGATGTTAAAATGGGGTTATAATTAATGGGTCTTTAGTGGGTACTTACACAATTTAAAAACCCATTTAGACCCATTTATTAGAATTGAGATTAATGGGTTTAAATGAGTATTTATTTAAAATCCATTTATTAAAAGGGTTTTTGCTTTAAAAAACGGATACCCTATTAAACCCATTCATATTTTATTTTTTGTTTAATCAACAATGATTCAAAAAGGTATTTTATAATAAGTAATCAATAACTTTTATAGAAAATAAAGAATAAAATTCATGTTTTAGTAAAAAATACAAAATTATATTTTTAACGTGAAAATGCGGAATTGTGTTTTGGCGAGAAAATACGGAATTATTTTTTCTGAAAAAGAATGAATTATGTTTTTGCCAAAAAATGCGAAATCACGTTTTCGAGAAGAAAATGCAAAATTACATTTTGGGCGAGAAAATATGAAATTATTAGAAAAATGCAAAATCACGTTTTTAGAAAAATACGGAATCACGTTTTTAGCATAAAATGTTGAATTACGTTTTTGGTGGAAAAATATAGAATTAAGTTTTTGGTGGAAAAATATAGAATTACGTTTTTGGTGGAAAAATATAGAATTACGTTTTCGACGAAAAATTTTGAATTACATTTTTGGTAAAAATGTTGAATTACGTTTTTGATGGAAAATATAGAATCACGTTTTGGATGAAAAATACTTAATTTTTGACAAAAATGTAGAATAATTTCTTGATAGAAAATGAATTTAAACGGGGTGAGTTCTAAATAAAGTACATTTATCCATTATAACATTTAAAAATGTTAAAAAAAAACTCAAATTTCCTATGAAACATATGACAAAAATTCAATATTTTATTTTATTAAAAATATTTTAGTATATTTATAAAAAAATATTTTTAACAAATAAATAAAGTTATTACCTGTTTTTAAAATAAAATTTACAATATTGTTTTATTCATAATATAATGGTTATAAATAAATGTAAACAAGAAGAAAAAAATATAACCTGAAATGAGTTAAATGGGTATGAATGAGTTTAAATGGATTAGTGTAATTATAAATGGGTAACCCTATTAGACCTTTATAATAAATGAGTTTTATAGGGTTTGAGATTTAAATGGGGTGGGTTTTATATGGGGTGGATTTAAATGGGGTGGGTATAACCATTTAAACATCCCTATACCTTGTTAATTGTGTAACACACAGTATTAAGTGCTTCTGCCCAGAATTTAACAGAAACATTATTACCGTGTATCATGGCTCAAACCATATCTTGAAGAGTTCTATTTTTCCTCTCCACTACCCTATTCTGCTGAGAAGTCCTTGGAGCAGAAAATTGATGTGCTATTCCATGATTTTCACAAAACATTTTCATAGTATCATTTTGGAATTCTCCTCCATGGTCACTACGAACTCTTTTAATGCTGGGTACTCATCGTTCTATCTCATTTTTAACAAATGAGGTTAAATTTTGAACATTCATATGCCCCAAACATTGATGCCATAGATGAAGATCATCCCTTGCACTGAAACATTTGATCAAATTTCCCAACACATAGTAGTTATTTCCTTATCGAACTCCTTTCAGTGAGCCTTCTCTATTCTGATTGATTGCATGACAGTCTGTACTAGTCATGCAACACATAGAGTCCTTCATCGCAGAGTTGGCTCACATTGATTAGGTTGGCTTTGAGACCTTGAACAAGATAAACATTATCCAACTGTGGTAGTCCATCACTTGTACTACCTTTCCCTTGTATGACTCCATGACTTCCATTACCAAAAGTCACTTTTCCTCCTTTAATTTTCTTAACTTCTTGTAAGTTGCTTGTTGAACCTGTCGTGTGACAAGAACATCCACTATCAAAGTACCAAGGACCATCTTTGTCATATTTGTCTGCACCCAGAGCCATATTACAGTAATAATTTTCCTCTGGCGTACTCTCTGATGTACTCTGCTACACTTCTATTTATTTTCGGGTGAAGGTCAGACTTCTTCACCCAAATTTGATTCCGCACACCATATCGTGTGAACCTTCCTTGATTCCTGTATCTGTAGCAATATGCTTTGATATGCCCTGCTTTGCCACATAATTAAAAGTAAATTCTACGTGCTGAGCCTCTTTCTGGTGTATCAGCTGTTTTTCTGAACCGATTGGCTGAGTCAAACAAAGTTTTTTAGGCTCATTCCTTTCTCTTCCACTGTAAACCAACCCTCTGTGTGAGTTCATGGTTCTTCCATAACTCAAAATCTAATCCAATTGCTTAGTACCAGCGAACATGTGAATCTTTTTGTGTTGATTGTTGAGTTCTGATTGGAGTCGAGCTGATAATTCTCTTTCAGACTGAAGCTCCTTTTCCATTTTCTTAGTGTTGAAAGTCAGTTTCAGCTTTTCTCTTGTTATTGACAGACTTTCCCGACTTATCTTTTTTTCAGCCGCAAGATCACTTTGAAGTGACTCAACGAGTGTTTCAAGTTTTTTTTTTCTTTAGTTAAAACTGAATTTTCTCTTCCCAGTCTGACTAGTGTCTCTCGAACCTCTTTGTACCTTTCTATCAGATCATCTTCATCATCATCCTCATTATCTGATACTTGCTCCATAATTCTCCCAAACGCAAAAAATTGCTCACTTCTTCTTCATTCTCATCATCTGAGTATGGACCTTTCTTTCATTGGTTTTTGAACGTGCACACATTCTATCTGAGTGTGATCGATACCTTTACATTCAAAACACTTTATTTCTCTTCTCTTAAAAGTGGGACAATCATCCTTGAAATGAAAATCCTTGCATTCATGACATTGCATAGCATATTTCTTTCATGGTTCGTCTCTTCCAACATATTTTTTGTTGGACCCAAATTTTCCCGAACTGTGATTTCTTTCCATCTTTTCCAGCACAAGATGAAATCTTTGTACTAACAAAATCATGGAATCTTCCCCATCAGACTCACTTGCATGTGTTTCAGATGCAGTAAAGGCCACATTCTTTGGTTTATGTACTCCTTCAAGCTCTAATTCATGAGCTTGCAGCATCCCAAATACTTCATCAAAATTGATTTCATCAATGTTTTGAGATACAGTAAGAGCTGATTAATAAGCCATAAACCTTGCTGGTAGACATCTTAGAATTTTTTGACTAATTTCATATTTTTGTACTTCTTACCAAGCATTGATGCTTCTTGTTCCATTGAGCTCAGCTTTGAGCTAAAATCTGAAATGGATTCGTGATTCCATTCTCACATTCTCAAATCTCGACGCCAGTAGGTCCTTCCATGAGCACCAAACCTTCTTGATTCTTTCAAAGTGGGTTTGTAGAGTGTCCCACGCCTCCTTTGTAGTTTCACAACCTTGAATTAGTTCAAACGTTTTTTTATACATTGTAGTGTATCGTAGTAAGCGCCCTCGAGTTAAACTTGGACCTCTTGAGTTCCTCCTCTTTTCAATCTTCCTCAGGCTTGACACTTACCATTCCTTCTTTATTCTTGATCGTGGGTTATTTCCATTGACAAGGAACAGTGTTCAAGGCTAACACATCTATGCCTCGAATCAAGGACTTCATCCTTGATTTCCAAGAGCCATAGTTAACCGAGTCTAGTATCACCCTTGAGCTGTTAACTAGATCTTGATAGCTTTTCATCTTTTCTCTAGAATCACTCCTGTATATAACACGACAAGTGCCCACACTGATACCAAATGAAAATGCAAAAGCTACTAAAATAGATAATTGCGTCAAGTAGTGAGATAACAACTACTATAATACGTGTCTCTACTAGAAGATCCTTTAGATGCACTCTCAAGTCTCACCTAAAACAACCCTGAACAAGCTCAAGACGTCCTTGAATTGTTACACTAGCCTCACACATTCACAAGATTACACACAATCTAGGAACACCTCACCGAAACCTTTTTACCCCTCTAGTTTTGTCTTCTCTTTTAGAAACCCAAAGCCCTTGAATAAAAGTTTTTTTCTCTCTCTCTCTCTCTCTCGTGTGTTGAGTTGCCACAATGTTCTGTCTCCTTATTTATTATCAGTGCGTCGAGCACTACCCTAGATACAGGTTCCTTTTTCATGAAATTCTCATATCTCCCTTTTAATGAAGATTTCATTTTTCTTTATACAAGAATAAGAAACTTCTTTAACGCCTGCTTTATTCCTTTTTTCTGGTACTTGTCTGCTTAGCCCAAGCCTTATGGGTCCTTTTGTATTTGATATGCTGAGGTCCAACTCCTTGCTTTAACTTTTCGTCACTGAACACTTATGCGTGAGGTCTTGTACTATTTCCTTGTACTACTTCTGGACTAGTAAAACGAAACTTCCAAATAGCTGCATCTTCAAGATAGACCAAATTTTTTTAAAACATTAGCGAAATGATCACAAGATTTAAACAATTGGATTCAGTGTAGCGTGGGAGAGGTGAATTACCGATACTCTACTCGGTGAACGCCAACTCAGCTCGACAAGCACTAACGCGAACAGTCTAACTCTAACAGGATAGCTACTGTTCATCGTAGGCGATATCTCTAGAGATATCGAAGCCGCAAAAGCATTAAATGAAGGATTTTGAATATATTTGGAAAATATAAATTATAGTTGTACGTATATGTTATACCCAAAGTTAACCGAGTATATATTGCTTTATCACTAGTAAAATAATCGCCATTGATATATGAAGTGAGAGCAGAGTAACTTTATCTGGGTTAGACATCAATGGCGATAACAAGCACTACCCTACATTCCAAATCGCCAGGTTTTTTCTGTTGAAATAAAACCAAATCTTGAAGATACAATTTATGAAAAGTAATTTTAAGGTTAGTTTAAGATTCTTTATGGTCCACATAAATGTTGACATTTAAGATGGAGATATATATGGCCTGTAGAAGATGTTTTCGACAACTTTTTTGTCATGTAATATTTTTTTTGACATATGCATATTCAAATCTAAGCTTGTGGGGATCTTTGCATGTAGTTCCTGTTGGTGTTCAACCGCGTGTTTAACGGTTAATAACTGTTTGTATCGGTGAAATATTTTTTTAAAAAAAATGTGAACATGAGATATAGTGATGGTGCGACTTGTGAATCTTGTACGCGATGTTTGGGGGAGAGGTGAAGGTGGCGATTGGGTTTTCAGGAGTGAAGCAGGAGCCAAAACTACGGCATAAACCTCCAAGAAAATGAAACATACTTATCCCTCATGGTGTTGGTGAGAAGCCGATATGAAATGGAACCATACACCTATGGCTTTAACATACAAATCTCCAGAGTGGTTGATGTTGTCAAATGGTGGCTAGGGTCCTCCAGTCGACATATCAACCGACGATGATGTGAAAAGTTTTATGTTAGAACGAGTTCAGCCTGAAGAACTCGCTTTGTGTATTACGGTGGGACTATATCGAATTGAGAGATACAAGTTTTACAAAAGAGGTAATTTCACAGATGGCAAGAATTCAAACGCAATACATCAATTGCAAAAGTCTTTAAACGATAAAAAAAAGATTACTGAGGTAAACTTTGTGTTAGTATCTAAAGTAAATAATATCCGATATTTTAATAATTTCTCCAATAGCTTGGTTTGCATTTAGATTTGATGGCAGGTGGAGTTATACATGCGAGCCAAAAAGTCTTGGAAGAAATATATACAACCGAGAAAACGGATGTCATAAACAAAGTCCATCTTCTGTTAAGTGGAGTAGTATCTACAAACGATATCATAAATCCTGAATGAAAACACAATCGTCCTCTGGATCGTCCAGTGAGTTCTACGTCATGGATGATGTACCCACATGTAATGATGATGAAATCATTCGTTTGGATGAAGATGATAGCAACACATCCCAAGGAATGAAAATAGGAGATGCAAGCCCTGGCGATCAAGTGGACATCACACCAAATTTGCATTCAGTCGGTAATTCTCATAGATTCACTAAATAACATTAAAATATCAGCTATAGAAACGACTTTTGATTCAATTTTAAACCTGTTTACATTGCCACAAAAGTTTGTGATGCCGGTAACTGCTCAAACACACAAGCCCAAGCAATAATTCCAGCCACTACAATCGATAATGGTAAAGAAAATGCATTTGATGAGTACTTCAATTTGGAAATAGGACATTCGAGTCGGCAGAACAATTTCCTGGTTGAAGACGCAGAGCCGTTGGATGATTCCTCTTCGGAAGGTATCTGCTACAAATAAATGAGTTATTAACCATGAAATAATGTTGTTATCCACTTAATAATTTCGTTTAATCAAATGATTAGCAGATAACAATCTATTTATTCTATTACAAATATTTGTATTTCCGACAATCGTATTTGGTATTCAAACGAATTACTGATATAATAATTGTTAGCCGTACAATAACTATTAGCAGTTAATAATTATTAGTAGTGTAATCATTGTACATATCAGCAAGCGTTAATTAATTTCTTTTCACTTTTTCATGCATTGTTAACGGGTAATGATTTCAATATCGTGTTTAGGTGATTGTTTTAAAAACAGAGGGAGTGATGTCTATGTTGGGATGATATTCCATAACCAAGATGCCTTCAAACTACATATGGCTTTGTATGCACTCAACCAGAAATTTCTTTACCGTACAACATGATCTAATCTACAAGGAATAACCCTGAAATGTAACGGACGTGGATGTCCATTGCACGTCTATACCGTAAAAGTAGCGAGTTGTGGTTGGTTCCATGTTAGGAAAGCAAAACTTGATCATTTGTGTACAGTGGATGATCGAGGAGGATTCCAGCGATTAGCAACATCATGGTAATTGCTGGAATGATGAGAACAAGGGTTAATGGCTGAAGAGCAAGGCCAGGACCAAACAAGGTTCAGGAGATGATGTGCAACGAACATGAAGTGCCAATATCATACTGGAAAGCATGGAGGTATAGGGAATTCGCATATGAATTTTCTAAAGGATCCAACATAAACTCATACTGGTTACTTCCATCTTACCTCCAAGAGTTGGTGCATGCAAATCCAGGTTCTATAGTCAGTCTAGAGACATCATATGATGAGGAGATTGGCCAGCAGTTTAAGTATCTTTTCTTCACTTTTGGAGCCAGCGTGGTAGGCTATACGTACATGCGAAAAGTAATAATAATTGACGGAACTCATCTAAAGGGGAAGTATGCTGGTTGTTTACTCACCGCAAGTGGACAGGAAGGCAATTACAAAATCTTTCCATTGGCTTTCGGTATTGTCGAAGGGGAGAACGATAAGTCGTGAAAGTGGTTTTTTCAGAAATTGTTGTTAGTGGTACCCGATGAAGAGGACACATATTTTGTGTCAGATCGCCACAACTCAATCTACTCAGAATTGCATAAGGCAATACTTTCGATAAAATAATTTTATATTGGTAATTGACATAATGAGATGACAATCTAATTTAATTATGTAACTGGTATGATATTATGTTGCATGAAATACATTTGTATATACGAAATATGTGCACTTTTACTATACTATAACAGTAATACAAATGTTTTAGTGTATTTCGAATTGATTACTATTACATCCATACCGCATAGGCTAATGATTTTTTTTCATAATTGGACAGGTATATCAAAAAAGCAAGCATTGCGCTTGCGTCTTACACCTGCAACGTAACATACATACAATATTTAAGAATAAACACTTAGGATACCTTGTATCCAGGGTAGCAAGGGTGTATAGTTTGCCGGAATGTTACTCGCATTTCAATGAAATAAAGGAAACCGATATTACGTGTGCGGGTTACCTATTGGATATTGGGCTGGAGCATTGACCAAGGTCTCATTTCAAGGGATTGCGATATAATATAATGACAAGCAACATGGCGGAATCTTTGAATGCAGTTATGAGTGAAGCTCATGGTTTTCCAATAATACCTCTAGCCGAGTATATAGGATCAACACTTACTGGTTGGTTCAGAAAAAGACAAGAGAGGTCAACATCCATTACCAGTCCACTTACACTAAAAGTTAAGAAATAATTGGGAAAAATTTTCTAGGTTTCAATGGGTTTTGAAATAGATCGTATCAATTAAAATGAGTTTGAGATAAATAGCAAACTTGGGAGTTCATACCACGTGGATCTTTTGGAAATAACTTGTTCTTGCTGTGATTTTTAGATTCTTGGGATTCCTTGCCCTCACGAAGTTGTTGTTGTTGTGCATACGAAGATAAATATTGATACACTTGCGTGCACCGAGTTCACTTCTGGTTTTTGGAGCATAGCTTATAACAACATTGTACGTATATCTAGTACTTGGAGTGATTAATACACCTAGGGTGAATGACCCACTGATGGAAATCAACATTTGGAGTGAGAATTTAGAGTGAGATTTACCCGTTACAATTATTATTTATGCTTATTTTTGTACTTATCCGATACTATTATTATTGTGTAAGTATCATAACTCTTCTATGAAATTTTATATTGAAAATTGCTAGGTGGAGTTAGAAGACGAGTAACGGTATATGGCTGATGCGGTGGATTCGATCATAACCGTGCCACTTGTAACATGCCTATATGAAGTGACTAAGTGGTTGGAAGAGCAGATGGGCATCATGTGTCATAAATCTTTTTGGTATCGATGTTAAAAACGGTAATTTGTATACGTTATTTTTTAGATATTTTATAGTAACGTAAAACACAACATGTTAACCGTAATATCTTTTGTAATGCCCTGAGAAAATAAATAATTATTACTCTTCCAGATCGAACTTGAAATGTGATTTGCATAAATCTCGTAATGTAATTTTACAAGATAAATAAGTTTGTTGTTCTCCACATTTGTTGTTTGAAAGAACAAAGAATAGGAAATCTTAAGAAATAATTATCGTGATAACTGCTGAAACATAGGAAATAACAATTGTGCTAACAATATTTGCAAATCTAAAAGGAATCCAATATCACAATTTGAAAAAGTATTAAACAACATTGATGTTGGTAACAGCTAGTTCATAACGTACCCGAATAATTATATAAGTAGCAGACATTCAAAATGTGAATGAGAACCAATTAGTTTACACACAGAGTAGTACAAACAGGATAAGGAGTCCATAAATGTATAGATAAAAATTTAAAAGAGATCAGCTCAAGGAATATCAATGGTATCCACAAACTCCTTGAAAAACATAACATCGATCTTTTGAGATTCAGTTGTTATGGACTCGGGTTTGATTTTTTGCATCCATCAACTCCGCTGATCGAATGAGCCTGCATTAGAAGCAAAGACGTAATTGCTGAATCAACATATATACCATTATGGGGTATACCTCTATGCCTCACGAAAAAATATGCCTTAGTGTGAGACAACATGTTTTTGTAAGCTGTCCTTAGCTGCAATCCTCGTGAATTTGGTGGAACATTTGGATTGCTCTCCAACCTAAAATAGACGAATATATTATCATCGAACATGAAACGGGCCATCTCCTTAGCTGCAATCCTCGTGAATTTGGTGTGGTATTTCATCAGAAGGGACACAAACGTGGTGTCCAAGAATATCACAGTTTGCCCTGGACTCTGCTCTCTATTGTACAACAGCTAGATCAAACGCATTAGAGCGTCAAACATATGGAAACAATTACAAAAAATGTGTTAGATGAACCTTAACTAACAAAACAATTGTATTTGAACGATGTATTAATACTTACTTTTGGAGACATCAGTTTCATTCTCTTAGGAATGTTGGCTACGTCTCTATTGTTAACGGTGATGTCTTTAGGAAAATATATTGTGCTACAGACAAGAGAAACGGTTAACAATATAATGTTCCTGATAGACTGAATATTATCAGCAATATCAAAATATCATCGTTAAACATCTTATAAACCTATTGAAAATATTGGAAGCTAACATCAAAGAGTATTTGATAAATTTAATGTTTCTTCTTGATTAAACTGTGTTGCTTGACAAATTTTGATGCATAATCAAGTACGGGATCAAATCCATGGAGAATCGGTTGTGGATCTTGTTGTACTACGATCAGCCTCTTATCACATTCGAAATCCTTGAGCACAATCGGTGCTGTCCTCTGCCTTTTGCTCATACGAACCTCCTAATCCTCATCGTTTTCATTAGCATCTTCATTTTCATCTTCATTACCAACAACATCAGCATCGACAAATGTTTCTGGTTGTTCTTCCATGGTACCACTACCATCCCCTTTATTCACATTGTCCTGGGAAAGACCAAAGGAGAATGAAGGTATGGACGATATTAAAGCCGAATCACTGATTGGTATTGGTTCAGTCCTCTGTTTCACATTAGCAACGTACAACTACGACTATCAGTTATATGTCGATAATGTTAAAATGAGAATTGGGTAAAACATACTGATGGGGACATCAGATCGCATGGCCGGCCAGGAGAGCAATCTGGCCGACCAGAGTGCTTGCCCGAGACAGCTGGGCCATTTGGCGCGCCTGCCGGCCCAAGCGGTACCGCCGGGCCTACGACTATCCAGACCGGACCGATCAATCTTTCCGGTAGAGAAGCCCAAACCTCCGGCCCAACTGGCGGCGACGTGGATGACACCGCCGGCCCAATTGGTGATGCCGCCGGATCCGGGATCAACCTGGCTGGCTCAGATGACAATACGGCGAGCACCTCGCACAGTCCAGCCGGTACAACCGATCCAGCCGGTACAACTGATCCAGCCGATTGCACCACCATTTCATCAACTACAAAAAGAGACTCGGACCAGATAAGCTACCAGTTTCTAGACATGCATCTAGATGAAGTTTCTACACCAATGGTGCCACCAGGAGCAATGAAAAGGAGCAGATCAAGGGCACTCTTCCATAAGTTCAGTTTGTGGGTCGACAAGCTCCTAGAGGATGATCGAGAAAGAGCATTGGGCCAAGAGCACAAAGAAGAGTCCAAAGGCATCTCAAAACTACAAGGGACTTCAGAGACTTGGGCTTTAGTAGTAAGAGAGATCAAGGCCCAACGATTCCTAACCCTACTCCAAGTCGAAGACTAGGAGCAAGGCGCGCGCATGCCACAAGGTCGGCCACCTTCCATTTCTTGGCCGATAGGTAAGAATGGTAAGTTTTCAATTTATATACTTGCCTTTTTTGTTTTGCAGGGTAGGATTTAGAATGTTTACATTTTGAGTAAAAGAAAATTTAGGTAGAAGTCCTTTTTCGGTTATTCACTTTTGTAATTTTTCTATTTGTGCACTTTTGTAAGTTTTCCATTTTTCTTTGAGTCGACCCTAGAAGGTCAAGTTGCCGAGCATATTAATAAGGCTCCTTTCAGCGTTGTAGTTCGACAAACTTTTTCTGATAATAATAAAGATCAAATTTTCTTCATACAAGTTTTCTCTCAAGAACTTGTGCGCTTAGAACCTAGTCGAGACTAGCCCTTCAGCTCTAAGTTTATTATTTATCACGAGGTTCATCACCCCTCGTGTGCTTCACTTCACCCTTCCATCCATTAACAAACAGAAAACCCCCATCCAGAAGCCTAAGGTTGAGTTTCTCACCTAATCTTCTCCAAACAGCCCACACACATACAACCTTGATTCGAGGCTTGTATCATTTTTTTATCAGAGCTTAAAGCTCTTAAAACTAGGTTGTTTCTATCCTTTATTTAGTCTTGTTTCCAGTTTTTTCATTAGTTTAAGTCTCATTCAAAAAAAACAAAAAAAAATAACATCAAAACTCAAACCGAGTGCATCTAGCTTCTACATGCATCACTAGGGCTTAAATTCATTCTTGCATTGCAATTTTCGTCTTTTCTTTCTGTTTAAGCATATTTCCATTATCATTTAGTTAAATTAAAAAAAAAAATAGAAAAGTACCAAAAAGAAATCGACCAAAAAAGGATCCAAGATATTTAGCATTAATTAGTAAGAGTTTCCATTTTTCAGGTTTTTCTTTTTTTCAGTTTTTTTCTTTTTGCATTTTTGACTTCTACTATAAAAAAGAATCCTCCTAATCGATTTAGGACCAAATTAACTTGTATTTTTCTTCTTGTAGTACGCAATGGCAGAAGGGAATCAAGATGAAGCCGAGGGGTTGATGGCCATGTTCACCACCCTCCAAATACAACTCGCATCAATCCGCGAGAGGTTGGAGCGCGTGGAGAGGCTGGTGAGGTTCCAGGACATAAGGCACGTGATACAAGCCTCGATTCAAGGCTTGGATGCGCGTGGGCTGTTTGGAGAAGTTTAGGTGAGAAACTCGACCTTAAGCTTCTGGATAGGGGTTTTCTGATTGGTATTGGATGGAGGAGTGAAGTGAAACACACGAGGGGTGATGAACCTCGTGATAATTCACAAAATTAGAGCTAGGAGGGCTGGTCTCAACTAGGTTCTAAGCGCACAAGTCTCTTGAGAGAATAACGGGTTGAAAGAAAATTCGATCTTTATTAATTAGCGAAAAGGTTGTGGAACTACAATGCTGGAAGGAGCCTTATTAATATGCTCGATAGCTTGACCTTCTAGGGTCGACTCAAAGAAAGAAAAGGAAAGTTTACAAAAGTGCACAAATAGTAAATGTACAAAAGTGTATAACCGAAAAATGACCTATTCCTAAAATGTCTTTGACTCAAAAATGTAAAAAATCTAGATCCTATCCTGCAAAACAGAAAGAGGCATATATTCGAATTGAAAACTTACCTTTCTTACCTCACGGCCAAGTAATGGAAGGTGGCCGTCGTTGTGGCATGCACGCGCCTTGCTCCTAGTCTTTGACTTGGAGTAGGGTTAGGAATCTTTGGGCCCTGACCTCTCTTGCCACTAAAAGTCTCTGAAGTCCCTTGCATTGTTGAGAAGCCTTTGGACTTTTCTTTGCACTTCTGGCCCACTGTCCTTAGTCGATCTTCCTCTAGGAGCTTGTCGACCCATAAGTTGAACTTGTGGAAGAGTGCTCTTGATCTGCTCCTTGTCATTGCTCCTGGGGGCACCGCTGGTGTAGAGACTTCCTCTAGATGCATGTCCTGAAGCTGGTAGCTTATCTGGTCCGAGTCTCCTCGTGTAGATGCTGAAATGCCCGTGTACTCGGCTGGATCGGCTATACCGGCTGGACTGTGGGAGGTGCTGGCCGGAATGCCTTTTGGACTGGCCAAGTTGATCCCAGAGTCAGCGACGTCACCAAGGGGACCGGTGGTGTCATCCACGTCGCCACCAATTGTGTCGGAGGTTTAGGCCTCTCCGCCGGCAATGCTGATCGGTCCGGTCCTATTGGTCGAGGCTCCGGCAGTACCGCTTGGGCCGGCAGACGTGCCAAATGGCCCAGCTATCTTGGGCAAGCTTCCTGGTCGGCCAGTCTGTTCTCCTGGCCGGCCATACGACCTGATGTCCCAATCATCCCCTCCCTCTTCAGTAGGTTTTGACCTCAAAACTGGTTCATCTGCATGGAAAGGGGCTAAGTCAGTTACGTTGAACGTGTTGGACACATTAAACTCACATGGGAGCTCGATCCGGTAGGCGTTGTCGTTGATCCTCTCCAGCACTCTGAATGGTCCATCTCCTCTTGGTGCTAGCTTGGAACTCCTTAGGTTGGGGAACCTCTCCTGCCGTAGGTGTAGCCACACCCAATCGCCTGGTTGAAAAATCACCTCCTTTCTTCCCTTGTTAGCATGAGTCACGTACTGCCCGGTCCTCTTCTCCAAGTTTTCTGCTACCTTCTGGTGTAACTTCCTTATGAACTCTGCCTTGGATGCTCCGTTGAGGTTGGTCATTTCTGCTGGTGGTAGTGGCGTTTGCTCCAATGGGGTGAGAGGGTTGAAGCCGTATACTACTTCAAAGGGTGTCTTCTTGGTTGCTGAGTGCACGGCTCGATTGTAAGCGAATTCTATGAATGGCAGGCACTCCACCCAAGTCTTGAGGTTCTTCCCTAGTGTAGTCCTGAGAAGAGTTGATAGTGTCCGGTTGACAATTTCAGTTTGGCCATCAGTTTGAGGATGGCTGGTGGTAGAGAAGAGTAGCTTCGTGTCTAGCTTTCTCCAAAGGATCCTCCAGAAATGGCTGAGGAACTTGGTGTCTCTGTCTGACACGATGGTCCTTGGCACTCAATGAAGCCGTACTATCTCCCTGAAAAACAGCTCGGCTGTTTGCGTTGCATCATTGACATTGGCACACGGAATGAGGTGTGCCATCTTGGAGAATCTGTCCACCACTACAAAGATTGCATCCTTGTGGTTGATCTTGGGCAGACCTAGAATGAAGTCCATTGAGATGTCCACCCATGGATGTGTAGGTATGGGCAGTGGGAGATACAACCCGTGAGGGTGCACTCGGGACTCCGCCTTTTTGCAAGTGATGCACCTTGCACAATGTGCTTCTACTGACCTTTTGATGTGTGGCCAGTAGAAGTGCTCCTTGACCACTGCTAGAGTCTTGTCGACACCAAAGTGGCCCATGAGTCCTCCTCCATGAGCTTCTTGGATGATAAGCTCTCGTAGCGATCTTTGTGGTATGCACGGCCTTCTCTCTCGGAACAAGAATCCCTCATGGATGTAAAATTTGTCATGACTCCCTGTGCCACACTCCTTGTAGCTCTCAGAAAAGTCAGGATCATCCTTGTATAGGTCCTTGATGTTCTCGAATCCTAGGACCTTTGCCTCCATGGTGGATATCAAGGCAACCTCCTTAATAGTACATCGGCTACCACGTTGTCTTTGCCCTTCTTGTACTTGATGATGTACGGGAAGGTCTCTATGAACTCCATCCACCTGGCATGTCTCCTCTTGAGATTGGTTTGCCCTCTGTGGTGTTTGAGAGTCTCGTGATCAGTGTGGATCACAAACTCCTTGGACAGCAAGTAATGTTGCCAAGTCTCCAATGCTGGGACAAGGGCATAAAGCTCCTTGTCGTAAATGGGGTAGTTCAGTGAGGCACCACCTACCTTCTCACTGAAGTATGCCACTGGCCTCTCGCCTTGTGTTAGCATTGCTCCTATGCCTATTCTAAAGGCATCACACTCCACTTCAAACATCTTGTTGAAGTCGGGCAGGACTAGCACGTTTGCATGTGTGAAGCTGTCCTTCAAGGCCTGGAATGCCTTCTCCTGAGCTTCTCCCCAGCTGAATCCCACGTTCTTCTTCACTACTGCCGTCAATGGTGAGGCAATACTGCTGAAGTTAGGCACGAATCTCCTGTAGAACCTGGCCAGTCCGTGGAAGCTCCTCACTTGGCTGATGTTGCTTGGTGTTGGCCATTCTTGTATGGCTCGAATCTTCTCTTCATCAACCTGTAGGTCCTGTGAGCTTACACCAAAATATTAGAATACAAGTTTATCAGTACAAAAGATGCACTTCTTGAGATTGGCATAAAGCTCTTCTTGTCGAAGGGTTTTAAGTACCAACTCAAGATGTGTGAGGTGATCCCTTAAGCATTTACTATAAACCAATATGTCATCAAAATAAACTACAACGAACTTACTGATGTACGCCCTAAGAACTTGGTTCATAAGGCGCATGAAAGTGCTTGGGGGCATTAGTTAAGCCGAATGGCATGACTGTCTACTCGTAGAGCCCTTGCTTTGTCTTGAAAGCAGTCTTCCATTCATCACCTTCCTTCATCCTGACCTGGTGGTATCCACTCTTGAGGTCTATCTTGGAGAAGACCGTGGCCCCACTCAGCTCATCCAGCATGTCATCCAGCCGTGGTATCGGATACCAGTACTTGACTGTGATGTTGTTGATTGCTCGGCAGTCTACGAACATTCGCCAAGTCTCATCCTTCTTAGGCACTAGAAGCACTGGTACGGCACATGGACTGAGGCTCTCTCGAACATAGCCTTTCTCCAGTAGCTCCTTGACTTGCTTCTCAAGCTCCTTGGACTCCTCTGGACTCATCCGGTAGGCTGGCCAGTTGGGCAGGGCTGCTCCGGGCACGAGGTCGATCTGGTGCTCTATGCCTCGTAGGGGAGGTAAGCCTGCTCGTATCTCTTCCGGGAATACATCCTGGAACTTGTTGAGGAGAGCTGCTACTTCAGGAGGCAGCTCTACCTGTTCTTTCTCTACATTCAACACTTCTTTGAAAGCCATTAGTAGCATTAGATCCTTCAAGCCTAAAGCTCTCCGGACATGACATGGTTGAATAAGAAAATTAGATTTAATGAGCTTCTTTTCCTTACTCATTTGCTGTTGAAGCTCATGTACCTGGGCAGGTGTGAGAGGAGATAGGCTGACCTTTCTCTTGTCATGCACAAAAGTGTAGAGATTGGTTCGACCATCATGCCTGGTCTCCATTTCAAACTGCCATGGCCTTCCTAGCAGAAGATGCCCAGCTTGCATGGGCACCACGTCGCACACGACTTGGTCTTGGTACTTGCCCACACTGAATGACACAGTGACTTGCTCATGGATCTTGAGCTCCACTTTGTCATCGAGCCATCTCAGTCTATATGGTCGAGGTTGCCTTGTCTTCTCTAGACCTAGCTTATCAACCACGTACGCACTAGCAACGTTAGTGCAAGAACCACCATCTATGATGAGGTTACATATCTTGCCCTTGATGGTGCAACGACTGTGGAAGATGTTCTCCCTTTGGATGGTCTCTGAAGGATCCACCATTGCATTGAGGATGCGTCTAGTGACCAGCACTTCCCCCACATCAGGGTAATCAATGTCACCGTATTCTCCTTTTGGTTCATAGTCCTCTTCATCTTGGGACTCATACTCTCCAGCCTCCGTAATCAGCATGACCCGATTGTCTCGGCACTCCCTTGAGATATGTCCACGACCCCTACACTTGAAACAAGTGATGTCACGTGATCTTTGAGGGTTAAAGGACTTACTAGGCTCTCTCTGGTCACGGGTTGGCTCAGGAGGCTTGCTCTTGAACCTTGACTCAATCTCTATGCTTTTGCCTTTGTCTACGGGCTTGGGAATGTTGCTTGGTGCCCAAGGCGTCTTAGGCTTGCTGCGGATGTCTTGGCTCTTACCTTTGATGTGTTGCTCAGCCTGGACAGATAGGTGGAACAAGTCTTTGAAGTCATTGTAGATTTGCCTTTCCATCTTGCGGCTGATTCTTTCTTGGAGTCCATCCAAGAATTTTTCCATCAAAGCTTCCTCATCGTCATTGAGTTCCAGCCTGTTTCTTAGTCTCTCAAACTCTTCATAGTACTCCTCTACTGATCTGGTACCCTGCTTAAGAGTACGAAAACGTCGTTGCAAATTTCTATGAAAATAGGGTGGAACAAACCTTTGTCTCATGAGGTCTTCCATGTCGACCCATGAGTCTACGGGCCTCAATATTTTCCTTCTTCGGTCAGACACCTCACGATCCCACCAGATGAGGGCATTGTCCGTGAGTTGTGCTACTGCCATGGAGACTCTCTTAGGGTGTGGTTGGTTGTAGTGATCAAAGATGTGATCCATCCTTCTCTCCTAATCTATGTAGGCCTCGAGGTCTACTTTTCTTGTAAAACTCGGAGGTGTTAGTTTAACATCAGGATGAGTTACCCGGTTGTAGGCGTGTTCATCTCCATCCTCATGATGTCTTGGAGACATCCTTGGTCTCTGGTGATGTCCATATGGCTTGAAGCCATCACCTTCGGCCTCTGGTTGCTGTGGAGGTCCTCTCGGCCTATGGTGATAGTTATGAGGTTGTGCGTCCTCATCTCCATCTGGCTGGGGTTCCTCCTGTTCGTGCCGTGTCCTAAGGTGCTCAGGACCCTCAGCACGGTCTTGCTCAGCTCTCACGTGCGTTATGGCCTAGATTCTCACAGGCCTCTCCATACGCTCTAACCTCTCGCCTATTGATGTGAGTTGCGTTTGGAGGGTGGTGAAAATGGCCATCATGGCCTCGGCTGCATGTCTATTCTTTCTGCCATTGTGCTACAAGAAAGAAACACAAGTTATTTTGCTCCTAAGTGGATTAGGAGGGTTTTCTTTTATAGGGGAATTCGAATTTGCAAAAAGGAAAAAGTTGAGAAAAAGGAAAAACCTGAAAAAAGGAAAGTTTAGAAAAATGGAAACTTCCTACAACTTGTGCTAGCTGTCCAATTCAAATTCTTTTTGTATTTTTCCCATTTTCTTTTTCTTTTCTTTTTAATTTAACTCAAAAATAATGGAAATATGATTTGAACAAAAAGGAAAACGTGAATGGCAATGCAAAAGTGAATCTAAGCCCTAGTGATACACGTAGAAGCTAGATGCACTTGGTTTGGAGTTTAGTGTTATTTTTTTTATTTTTCTTGAATGCGATTTAGACTAACGCAAGAACAAGAAACAAAACTAACTAAAGGATAGAAACAACCTGGTTTAGGAGCTTTAAGCTCTGATACCAAAATGATACAAGCCTCGATTCAAGGCTTGGATGCGCGTGGGCTGTTTGGAGAAGTTTAGGTGAGAAACTCGACCTTAAGCTTCTGGATAGGGGTTTTCTGATTGGTATTGGATGGAGGGGTGAAGTGAACCACACGAGGGGTGATGAACCTCGTGATAAATCACAAACTTAGAGCTAGGAGGGCTGGTCTCAACTAGGTTCTAAGCGCACAAGTCTCTTGAGAGAATAACTTGTTGAAAGAAAATTTGATCTTTATTAATTAGCAAAAAGGTTGTCGAACTACAATGCTGGAAGGAGCCTTATTAATATGCTCGAAAGCTTGACCTTCTAGGGTCGACCCAAATAAGAAAAGGAAAACTTACAAAAGTGCACAAAAGGAAAAGATACAAAAGTGTATAATCGAAAAAGGACCTATTCCTAAAATGTCTTTGACTCAATAAATGTAAATATTCTAGATCCTACCGTGCAAAACAGAAAGAGGCAAATATTCTTATTGAAAACTTACCTTTCTTACCTCACGGCCAAGAAATGGAAGGTGGCCGTCCTTGTGGCATGCACGCGCCTTACTCCTAGTCTTCGACTTGGAGTAGGGTTAGGAATCTTTGGGCCCTGACCTCTCTTGCCACTAAAGCCCAAGTCTCTGAAGTCCCTTGCATTGTTGAGAAGCCTTTGAACTTTTCTTTGCACTTCTGGCCCACTGTCCTTAGTCGATCTTCCTCTAGGAGCTTGTCGACCCATAAGCTGAACTTGTGGAAGAGTGCTCTTGATCTGCTCCTTGTCAATGCTCCTGGGGGCACCACTGGTGTAGAGACTTCCTCTAGATGCATGTCCTGAAGCTGGTAACTTATCTGGTCCGAGTCTCCTTGTGTAAATGCTGAAATGCCCGTGTACTCGGCTGGATCGGCTGTACCGGCTGGACTGTGCGAGGTGCTGACCAGAATGCCTTCTGGACCGGCCAAGTTGATTCCGGAGTCAGCGGCGTCACAAAGGGGACTGGCGGTGTCATCCACGTCACCACCAATTGTGCCAGAGGTTTGGGCCTCTCTGCCGGCAATGCTGATCGGTCCGGTCCTGTTGGTCGAGGGTCCAGCGGTACCGCTTCGACCGGCAGACGTGCCAAATGGCCCGGCTGTCTCAGGCAAGCTCCCTGGTTGGCCATTCTGGTCTCCTGGCCGGCCATACGACCTGATGTCCCCATCCGCATGTGAGGGCCGAACAAGACCCTACTAAGGGTCCTGATCACCCTAGGATACGGCTCGAACAAGGGGAGCCCCAGCCGATGGAGATGAAGACACGCATCCCCACGACTATCACCCTAGACCGAGAGGACCTCCACGGCAACCAGAGGCAGAAGGCGATGGCTTCGAGCCCTATGGTCATCGCTAGAGACCAAGAATGCCTCCTGACATCATGAGGATGGAGATGAATACACCTAAAACCGGGTAACTCATCCTGATGTTAAATTAACACCTCCTAGTTTTGCAGGAAAAGTAGACCCCGAAGCCTATCTAGATTGGGAGAGGAGGATGGATCACATCTTCGATCACTACAACCAACCAGGCCCTAGGAGAGACTCCATGGCAGTAGCACAACTCACGGATAATGCCCTCATCTGGTGGTATCGTGAGGTTTCGGACCAAAGGAGGAAAAGATTGAGGCCCGTAGACTCATGGGTCGACATGAAAAATCTCATGAGACAAAGGTTTGTTCCACCTTATTTCCATAGAGATTTGCAACGACGTTTTCGTACTCTTAAGCAGGGCACCAAATCAGTAGAGGAGTACTACGAAGAGTTTGAAAGGCTAAGGAACAGGCTGGAGCTCAATGACGATGAAGAGGCATTGATGGCGCAATTCTTGGATGGGTTGCAAGAGAGAATCAGCCGTAAGGTGGAAAGGCAAATCTATAACGACTTCTAGGACTTGTTCCACCTCTCTGTTCAGGCTGAGCAGCACATCAGGCGTAAGGGCCAAGACCTATGCAGCAAGCCTAAGACGCCTTGGGCACCAAGCAACAACCCCAAGCCCGTAGACAAAGGCAAGAGCATAGAGATCGAATCACGGTTCAAGAGCAAGCCTCCTGAGCAAACCCGTGACCAGAGAGAGCCTAGTAAGTCTTCTAACCCTCAAAGATCACGTGACATCACTTGTTTTAAGTGTAAGGGTCGCGGACACATCTCAAGGGAGTGTCCAAACAACCGGGTCATGTTGATTACGGAGACTGGAGAGTATGAATCCCAAGATGAAGAGGACTATGAGCCAGAAGGAGAATACGGTGACATTGAGTACCCTGATGTGGTAGACCCCTTAGAGACCATTCAAAGACCATTCAAAGGGAGAACATCTTCCACAGCCGTTGCACCATCAAGGGCAAGATATGTAACCTCATCATAGATGGTGGTTCTTGCACTAACGTTGCTAGTGCGTACATGGTTGATAAGCTAGGTCTAGAAAAGACAAGGCACCCTCGACAGTATAGACTGAGATGGGTCGATGACAAAGTGGAGTTCAAGATCCATGAGCAAGTAACTGTGCCATTCAGTATGGGCAGATACCAAGACCAGGTAGTGTGCGACGTGGTGCAAATTCAAGCTGGCCACCAACTGCTAGGAAGGCCATGGCAGTTTGACAAGGAGACCAGGCATGAAGGCCAAACCAATCTCTACACCTTTGTGCACGACAAGAGAAAGGTCAGCCTAGCTCCTCTCACACCTGCCCAGGTACATGAGCTACAACAACAAATGAGTAAGGAAAGGAAGCTCATTAAATCAAATTTTCTTATTCAACCAAGTCATGTCCTGAGAGCTTTAGCCTCGAAAGATTTAATGTTGCTAATGGTTTTTAAGAAGATTTTGAGTGTAGAAAAGGAACAGGTAGAGCTACCTCCTGAAGTAGCAGCTCTCCTCAACAAGTTCTAGGATGTATTTCCAGAGGAGATACCGGCAGGCTTGCCTCCCCTACGCGGCATAGAGCACCAGATTGATCTTGTGCCCGGAGCAGCCTTGCCTAATCGACCAGCCTACCAGATGAGCCCAGAGGGAGTCCAAGGAGCTTGAGAAGCAAGTCAAGGAGCTCCTGGAGAAAGGCTATGTTCGAGAGAGCCTCAGTCCATGTGTCGTACCAGTGATGTTAGTGCCCAAGAAAGATGGGACTTGGCGAATGTGTGTGGACTGTCGAGCAATCAACAACATCACAGTCAAGTACCGGCATCCCATACCACGGCTGGATGATATGCCAGATGAGCTGAGTGGAGCCACGGTCTTCTCCAAGATAGACCTCAAGAGTGGATACCACCAGGTCAGAATGAAGGAAGGTGATGAGTGGAAGACCGCTTTCAAGACAAAGCAAGGGCTCTACGAGTGGACAGTCATGCCATTTTAGGGCATACATCAGTAAGTTCGTTGTGGTTTACTTTGATGACATTTTAGTTTACAGTAAGGGCCTACGGGATCACCTCACACATCTTGAGTTGGTACTTAAAACCCTTCGACAAGAAGAGCTTTATGCCAATCTCAAGAAGTGCATCTTTTGTACTAATAAATTTTTCTTCTTAGGTTTTGTTGTAAGTTCACAGGACTTACAGGTTGATGAAGAGAAGATTCGAGCCATATAAGAATGGCCAACACCGACCAACATCAGCCAAGTGAGGAGCTTCCACGGTCTGGCCAGCTTCTACAGAAGGTTTGTGCCCAACTTCAGCAGTATTGCCTCACAATTGACGGTCGTAGTGAAGAAGAACATGGGATTCAGCTGGGGAGAAGCACAGGAGAAGGCGTTCCAGGCCTTGAAGGACAGCCTCACACATGCACCAGTGCTAGTCCTGCCCGACTTCAACAAGACATTTGAAATGGAATGCGATGCCTCTAGAATAGGCATAGGAGCGGTGCTAACCCAAGGAGGAAGGCCAGTGGCATACTTCAGTGAGAAGTTAGGTGGTGCCTCACTGAACTAACCCACCTATTACAAGGAGCTCTATGCCCTAGTCCGAGCCTTGGAGACTTGGCAGCATTACTTGCTGTCTAAAGAGTTTGTGATCCATACTGATAACGAGACTCTAAAACACCTCAGATGGTAAACCAATCTCAAGAGGAGACATGCCAGGTGGATGGAGTTCATAGAGACCTTCCTGTACATCATCAAGTACAAGAAGGGCAAGGATAATGCGATAGCCGATGCACTATCAAGGAGGTTTGCCTTGATAACCACAATGGAAGCAAAGGTCTTAGGATTCGAGCACATCAAGGACCTATATAAGGATGATACTGACTTTGCTGAGAGCTACAAGGAATGTGGCACAGGGAGTCATGGCAAGTTCTACATCCATGAGGGGTTCTTGTTCAGAGAGAGAAGGTTGTGCATACCACAAGGATCGTTACGGGAGCTTATCATCCGAGAAGTTCATGGAGGAGGACTCATGGGCCACTTTGGTGTCGACAAGACACTAGCAATGGTCAAGGAGCACTTCTACTGGCCGCACATCAAGAGGTCAGTAGAAGCCCATTATGAAAGGTGTGTCACTTGCAAAAAGGCGAAGTCCCGAGTGCACCCTCACGGGTTGTATCTCCCACTGCCCATACCGACGCATCCGTGGGTGGACATTTCAATGGACTTCGTTCTAGGTCTGCCCAAAATCAACCAAAAGGACGCTATCTTTGTAGTGGTAGATCGATTCTCCAAAATGGCACATTTCATTCCATGTGCCAATGTCAATGATGCCACGGAAACAGCCGAGCTGTTCTTCAGGGAGATAGTACGGCTTCACGGAGTGCCACAGACCATCGTGTCAAACAGAGACCCTAAATTTCTCAGCCACTTCTGGAGGACCCTCTGGAGGAAGCTAGGCACGAAGCTGCTCTTCTCTACCACCTGCCATCCTCAAACCGATGGCCAAACTGAAGTAGTCAACTGGACATTGTCGACTCTTCTTAGGACTACACTAGGTAATAACTTCAAGACTTGGGTGGAGTGCCTGCCATTGATAGAGTTCGCATACAACCGAGCTGTGCACTCAGCAACCAATAAGACCCCCTTTGAAGTAGTCTACGGTTTCAACCCCCTAACACCTATAGAGCAAACGCCACTGCCACTAGCAGAGATGACCAACCTCAATGGAGCATCCAAGGCGGAGTTCATAAAGAAGATACACCAGAAGATAGCAGAAAACTTGGAGAAGAGGACCGGGCAGTACGTGACTCATGCCAACAAGGGAAGAAAGGAGATGATTTTTCAACCAGGCGATTGGGTGTGGCTACACCTACGACAGGAGAGGTTCCCCAACCTAAGGAGTTCCAAGCTGGCCCCAAGAGGAGATGGACAATTCAGAGTGCTGGAGAGGATCAACAAAAACGCCTACCGGATCGAGCTTCCAGGTGAGTTTAATGTGTTAAACACATTCAACGTAACTGATTTAGCTTATTTCCATGCAGTTGAACCAGTTTTGAGGTCAAAATCTACTGAAGGGGGAGGGGATGATGGGGACATCAGATCGTATGGCTGGCCAGGAGAGCAATCTGGCCGACCAGAGTGCTTGCCCGAGACAGCCGGGCCATTTGGCACGCCTGCGGGCCCAAGCGGTACCGCCGGGCCTACGACCAGCCGGACCGGACCGATCAATCTTTCCGACGGAGAAGCCCAAACCTCCGGCCCAACTGGCGACGACGTGGATAACACCGCCGGCCCAATTGCTGATGCCGTCGGCTCCGGGATCAACCTGGCCAGCTCAGATGACAATACGGCCAGCACCTCGAATAGTCCAGCCGGTACAGCCGATCCAGCCGATTGCACCACCGTTTCATCATCTACACAAAGAGACTCGGACCAGATAAGCTACCAGCCTCAAGACATGCATCTAGATGAAATTTCTACACCAGTGGTGCCATCAGGAGCAATGACAAGGAGCAGATCAAGGGCGCTCTTCCACAAGTTCAGTTTATGGATCGACAAGCTCCTAGAGGATGATCGACAAAGAGCATTGGGCCAAGATCACAAAGAAGAGTCCAAAGGCTTCTCAACACTACAAGGGATTTCAGAGACTTGGGCTTTAGTAGCAAGATAGGTCAAGGCCCAACGATTCCTAACCCTACTCCAAGTCGAAGACTAGGAGCAAGGCGCGTGCATGCCACAAGGTCGGCCACCTTCTATTTCTTGGCCGATAGGTAAGAATGGTAAGTTTTCAATTTTATATACTTGCCTTTTCTGTTTTGCAGGGTAGGATTTAGAATGTTTACATTTTGAGTCAAAGATAATTTAGGTAGAAGTCTTTTTCGGTTATTCACTTTTGTAATTATTCCATTTGTGCACTTTTTTAAGTTTTCCATTTTTCTTTGAGTCGACCCTAGAAGGTCAAGCTGTCGAGCATATTAATAAGGCTCCTTTCAGCATTGTAGTTCGACAACCTTTTTCTGATATTAATAAAGATCGAATTTTCTTCATACAAGTTTTCTCTCAAGAACTTGTTCGCTTAGAACCTAGTCGAGACCAGCCCTCCTAGCTCTAAGTTTGTGATTTATCTAGAGGTTCATTACCCCTCGTGTGGTTCACTTCACCCTTACATCCATTACCAAACAGAAAACCCCCACCCTGACGCCTAAGGTTGAGTTTCTCACCTAATCTTCTCCAAACAGCCCACGCGCGTACAACCTTGATTCGAGGCTTGTATCATATACCATTTCAGTTTCATCTCCTCCGACATCAATTTCAGCATCACCTCGAGTCTTTGTTTCAAGGTTTGGTTCATTGGGAGGTATTCATGTCAGCCACATCATCAACACGATCGTCATGGACCGAGAAATTAACCTATTTCCATTATTCAAATGATTTCAGAAACAAAATTTAGTTAACATGCATTAAAATCAATTAATGTAATAAGAATGGGATAATAGAGTACATAGCTTGATAACATAATAGATATCTAGAACAATAAATATAACTATTTCTTAAAATGAAATTGTGTTAATAACAACATACCTCATCCTGTGCAGTGTGATTAAGTGAACCAAAAACAACATTTATTGCATCCAATTCTGCTGCAGTTATATTAATAGGTGGGTCCTTAGCAGTCGACCCTTCCGATGTTTGGGGAACATTGCTCATCCCAGCATTATCATCACGGTTAGCAGGAATAGAATGATGGTCTACACAGACATTGAACGATGTAGACTTGTCCAAAAACTCACAAATAAAATTCACAACAGCATCCTGCATCTTGGCAACCTTTTCTTCGATAAATTTCCCTACCGATTCCTGCAATTTGATAAATGAATCGTCTATCTTCTTGAAATGCGCAACCGATTTATTAAGCTTCATGTGAATCGCACTAAAGTGATCCTTTAGTTTTGAAGTAACCAAATCAGTAACCAATTGTGGATCGCTTGTACTCGGTGTTGGTATCCTACCACTAGTGGACAAATGACCAGATTCAGATACATTTCTTCTCCTTACGCTTATCCTTCTTCTCTTTCTTTTCCATCTCCATCTTCTCCATATTTTTACTCCTCAGCTTATTCAACTCAGCCTCCGTTGTTCCTCCAGAAAACATAGTTTTTTTGAATTCAAATCCTCATATATCAACTTCAATATATTGTTCACCTTCTCGTCATCCTCCTCATCCAACCAAACCAATTCTTCTTCATCGATTGTCGTAACGCCATCTTCCGGAATAGTGCTCAGCACAACGACCTATGTACAACAAAATAGATAATCAATTTGATTAGCGTGTGGTAAACATATATACCCCGTTAATTTCAAAAACAATGACTGAATTTAAAAATGAAATATCACTTGGAAAAAAATTGATATCAACAAAAAAGGAGACCAACTCATAGCGATTAACATCTACATACGTAAGAAACTGTAATATGAAATTATACAGCATTATTAATGTATCGGCAAGTAACAAACATTTTACGACGCTAACAAAGTAATTATCTGGTACTAGATATCATTAGCAGAGCTTGTAGAAACAAGAGACCAACTAATAAGGAGACCAACTAAAAAGTAAACCAACTCACACTGATTAACATCTACATACGTAAAAATCTGTAATATGGAGTTATAACGGATAATTATTTATTTATGAAGAAGTAACAAACTTTTTACGATGCTAACAAAGTAGTTATACTAAGTCCAGTTTTCTTCTTCTTCGAAGACGATGAGTTATCACGCGTTTTATCTCCTTATTCCTTGGTATCTTCCTCGGTATCAAACGATGAAGAAAAGTCATTCAGTTTTTCAAAATCCAGTAATTATGGAATGGTTTCAACCATAAGAAGTTGAATAGAATGGACAAAACCTTGAACAGCTATCGAAATTTGTGATAAAGCAAGAACATCCCTTTTCTTAACACTTGAAACCACCAAATCAAAAGCAAGCCTTCCCCAAAGATAAGCAAAAAATGCATCTTGATCTCGAATGAATTCCACATGATTTTTATAATCCTGGGAATATGGGATGTAGGCACGAAGACAGAGGCCATGAAAGCAAGACAAGCATACTTGATTTTTTCGTCTTTATCGGCTACAATTTTCTTTTTCAGCATCTTTATTGCAAGATCAACTTTGCATGTTTGGAGATTACCAAAGACTGTTTGACAATATGGCTTCTCTTTAATCGGGTGCTTCTTCTTACCCTTGCTACAACTCAGAAACTTCGCACATGGAAAACCGGTTGTGATTGCAAACTCTCTTAACGAGAATCTGACCGGTTTACCCGCAAAGAGAAACCATAACTCATGTGATTTTAAAGTTTTAAGCTTTTGATTATGATGTGACAAAAACTTCCAGAATATGATGGTTTCTCGGTTGTTGCAATGATTTTTCCAAAAGCTGAATTTCTGAAGAAATCAACCTCATGTTCTTCAAGAGCATTCATAATAGCATTTCTCCTTTTCTTTTTTTTGGTATGAATTGACACGCTCACTGGAAGGTTCTTCACCGGTGGCAAACATCCTCTCGGGAAGTTGAGGATGAGAATCCTAAACTTGCAAAATGGAGGGAATGATTTGCATGCATAATCCCCATTTCAAAAGTAACCGCCTGACACTGTTCACATGAACAATGTAAGGTATCGATAGTGGAGGTTATTACCGGATAAATACGCCAGTTACGGAACTAGAGCTGCGAAAGTTTGGGAATCGCCAAGTAAAAATATAAAAATAGAACTGTTTTGGGAAATGAATGAGAGAAAAGAGAACACAGAACAAAACCTTTGAAAACCATCTCTACGAAATGAGGCATTTTTCCTTCTCTCGTCATTAAAGGAAGAGAAACTTATGTGACAAATCTCTACAATTTTTATTTTGTCTACAACCACTACATGTTTAGGAAAATAAGAGTAGTATCGGATGAACATTATGTGTACACTGTATGGAATAGTCTTTGGTTGTTTGCCTAATTTTGACATAAGCTTAGCTCATGGGGTGGAAATACTCTATTTGAGTGAATTAGCTCAATATACATATAACAAACCAAATTTGGCGAAATAGGAATGAGATTTGAAAAATTAATTTCCCTGTTCATTTTTGCCATAGAATGTCGGAACTAACCTCGTTAACACGCCACCTCATCCTATAATACAAATCTAAAATAGATTTCTTCTACATACCTACCTAATCCGTAGGTTACTGTTACATATGAGGAAAAGATTTTTTTAGCAGAATCGAGGCATGCCGACATTCATTTAATGCTGAGATTTTGTAAAGATTTTGATTATATACATACACATTATGTATATATATATATAT
Source organism: Pugionium cornutum (assembly GCA_018901935.1). Taxonomy (NCBI): domain Eukaryota; kingdom Viridiplantae; phylum Streptophyta; class Magnoliopsida; order Brassicales; family Brassicaceae; genus Pugionium; species Pugionium cornutum. The sequence goes on from CM032165.1 coordinate 4,368,544, forward strand.
TTATATATGTAATGTCGCTTTGTAGTTGAATATATAAAGGTGTATCTAGTTTCTTATGGACCCCATTGATACCGAAAACGAAAACTGTAAAACCACATGCAAGAGAGAAAAAGCTACAGTTCAGGATAGTGAAGGTGAATTCTTTCCGAACAAATTTTATTTGCTTGGTTACAAGTAACGAATTTATTTTGAACTACATGGTATTAACGCCAAAAATGTACGAGCTAGTTAGTAGATCTCCTCTTTTATTAATAGCTTCAATTAATGGATGAATATTCAAACAGTGATTTTTCTTGGTCGATATGTTAACAGATATCGGATTTGTTATCACTGTTTTACATTTGCTTATGTTTTGTGTATGGCTGAAAATATTGTATAGGACACGCAATGTTGAAGCTGATAAATCTGATTCGTGGTTTGTGGGACAAATTAGAAAATGAAGAATGACATTTCATAAAACAGTCGGATGAGAATGTTTATGGTGTGATACTTAGGGAAATGAAAATTTTGACGAGCTATTGGAAATGGTCCGGGCGACATTCCTCCTCGACATGAACACTGTGTAGCTTTTACCTACAAATATCCTGAAACGGTGAGGGGACCTCCAAGAAAATGCATGCCACCAACTGACAGTAAATGTGACAGAGATGTCGAACAATTTATGGCTGTTGTGGAGGAGATCGATGACTTTCCGTTATATGTCTCTGTCGCTGTTTGTCTAGGTATTACTTCGAGAAGTGATCTGATTTTTGTTTTGGAGGGCAACCAAGCGGGTTATATATAACATATCTTAATTATCAAGGTAAACATATTGTTAACGGTTATTGGAAAAAGATTTTATCTACATCACAGCAACTCCAATATTGTCTACATTCACGCCAGATTAGAAGCAGATGGTGAAACACATAGCAGCCAGGACGTTTTGAAAGAGATACGAACAGATGGAGAAATAGCTATTTTTAACAACATACCTAACTTGTTAAGCCAAGGGTTGAAACTTGCGGAGACTATTATTAGTAGTGAGAAGAAATCATCGTCCGGCTCAACTGATGATGTGGACTTGTTGGGCGTAACAAGGATTATTACATTAGACGATGAAGACAAAAATTATATGTATCCTATAAGACACGCACGTGAAAATGGTAACGTAAACGTGTTGAACACACCAATGGCAGGTACATATAATGTTAATGTCAGATTTGTTGAGAAATTTTTTTTCACTAACAAGGGATATTCATGGTAATATTTGTTCAATAAGCTTTAAACTATTATGTATAGCGTCTCATATGACCGGTTGTTCGTCAATCCATGGGCAAGAATTGTTATTCGGGTACATGAATGACAACGGTAAATCCAAAATCCAGGATGATGTGGGTTGTGACGAATCACAACTTCAGCTGCGTGTCGGGCGTGCATGCGACTTAAACGAATCTCTACCGGAGGACGCCAGGCCGTATGATGATGAATTCTCGATGGTACAACAATTACATTGATACTGTTAACACTAAAATAGACAAGATTTTAATGATATTAGTTGTGTTGGATGTCATATATAATGTTAGCCTTCTAATATAATTAACTTTGGATGCTACATGGTCCATACGAGGTGTTAAGCAATGACGAAAATGATGTTTATGTCGGGATGGTGTTCAAAAATCAGGACGTGCTTAAATTTCACATGGCACTTTATGCTCTAAAACATAAATTTCACTACCATACCGTCCGTTCATCTCCCAAGATGATGACTCCTGAGTGTAACGGAACAAGGCGACCACATGGACGTCCACGAAAACAAAGGATCTTCTCGCGTGGAGAATTTAAAGTGAGATTTACCTGTTACAGTTCTTATTTATGCTTATTTTTGTACTTATCCGATACTAGTACTATTGTGTAAATATCATAACTCTTCTATGAAATTTTAAATTGAAAATTGCTAGGTGGAGTTAGAAGACGAGTAATGGTATGTGGCAGGTGCGGTGGATTCGGTCATAACCGTGCCACATGTAACATGCCTATATGAAGTGACTAAGTGGTTGGAAGAGCAGATGGGCATCATGTGTCATAAAACTTTTTGGTACTGATGTTAAAAACGGTAATTTGTATGCGTTATTTCTTAGATATTTTATAGTAACGTAAAACACAACATGTTAACCGTAATATCTTTTGTAAAGTCCTGGAAAAATAAATAATTGTTACTCTTCCAGATCGAACTTGAAATGTGATTTGCATAAATCTCGTAATGTAATTTTACAAGATAAATAAATTTGTTGTTCTCCACAATTGTTGTTTGAAAGAACAAAGAATAGGAAATCTTAAGAAATAATTATCGTGATAATTGCTGAAACATAGGAAATAACAATTGTGCTAACAATATTTGCAAACCTAAAAGGAATCCAATAGCACAAGTTGAAAAATTATTAAACAACATTGATGTTGGTAACAGCTAGTTCACAACGTATCCCAATAATTATATAAGTAGCAAATATACAAAATGTGAATGAGATCCAATTAGTTTATACAAAGAGTAGTACAAACAGGATAAGGAGTCCAGAAATATAAAGATAAAAATTAAAAAGAGATCAGCTCATGGAATATCAATGGTATCCACAAACTCCTCGAAAAACATAAAATCAATCTTTTGAGATTCAGTTGTTATGGGCTCGGATTTGATGTTTTTGCTTCCATCAACTCCGCTGATCGAATGAGCCTGCATTAGAAGCAAAGACGTAATTGCTGAATCAACATATATACCATTCTAGGGTATACCTCTATGCCTTAGGAAAAAATATGCTTTAGTCTGAGACAACATGTTTTTGTAAGCAGTCCTTAGCTGCAATCCTCGTGAAATTGGTGGAGCATTTGGATTGCTCTCCAACCTAAAATAGACGAATATATTATCATCGAACATGAAATGGGCCCTCTCCTTAGCTGCAATCCTTGTGAATTTGGTGTGGTGTTTCATCAGAAGGGACACAAACGTGGTGTCCAAGAATATCATAGTTTGCCCTGGACTATGCTCTCTATTGTACAATAGCTAGATCAAACGCATTAGAGCGTCAAAGATCTAGAAACAATTATAACAAATGTGTTAGATGAACCTTAACTAACAAAACAATTGTATTTGAACGATGTATTAATACTTACTTTTGGAGACGTCAGTTTCATTCTCTTAGCAATGTCGGCTATGTCTCTATTGTTAACGGTGATGTCTTTAGGCAAATATATTGTGCTACAGACAAGAGAAATGGTTAACAATATAATGTTCCTGATAGACTGAATATTATCAGCAATATCAGAATATGATCGTTAAACATCTTATAAACCTATTGAAAATATTGGAAGCTAACATCAAAGAATATTTGATAAATTTAATGTTTCTTCTTGATTAAACTGTGTTGCTTGACAAATTTTGATGCATAATCAAGTTTGGGATCAAATCCATGGAGAATCAGTTGTGGATCTTGATGTACTACGATCAGCCTTTTATCACATTTGAAATCCTTGAGTACAATCAGTGCTGTCCTCTGCCTTTTGCTCTTACGAACCTCCTAATCCTCATCGTTTTCATTAGCATCTTCATTTTCATCTTCATTACCAACAAAATCAGCATCGGCAAATGTTTCTGGTTGTTCTTCCATGGTACCACTACCATCCCCTTTATTCACATTGTCCTGCAAAAGACCAAAGGAGAACGAAGGTATGAACGATATTAAAGCCGAATCACTGATCGGTATTGGTTCAGTCCTCTGTTTCACATTAGCAACGTACAACTACGACTATCAGTTACATGTCGATAATGTTAAGAATGAGAAATGGGTAAAACATACAGCCCACGCGCGTACAGCCTTGATTCGAGGCTTGTATCACATACCATTTCAGTTTCATCTCCTCTAACATCAATTTCTGATATTAATAAAGATCGAATTTTCTTCATACAAGTTTTCTCTCAAGAACTTGTTCGCTTAGAACCTAGTCGAGACCAGCCCTCCTAGCTCTAAGTTTGTGATTTATCTAGAGGTTCATTACCCCTCGTGTGGTTCATTTCACCCTTACATCCATTACCAAACAGAAAACCCCCACCCTGACGCCTAAGGTTGAGTTTCTCACCTAATCTTCTCCAAACAGCCCACGCGCGTACAACCTTGATTCGAGGCTTGTATCATATACCATTTCAGTTTCATCTCCTCCGACATCAATTTCAGCTTCACCTCGAGTCTTTGTTTCAAGGTTTGGTTCATTGGGAGGTATTCATGTCAGCCACATCATCAACACGATCGTCATGGACCGAGAAATTAACATATTTCCATTATTCAAATGATTTTGGAAACAAAATTTTGTTAACATGCATTAAAATCAATTAACGTAATAAGAATAGGATAACAGAGTATGTAGCTTGATAACATAATAGATATCTAGAAAAATAAATATAACTATTTCTTAAAATGAAATTGTGTTAATAACAACATACCTCATCCTGTGCAGTTTGATTAAGTGAACCAAAAACAGCATTTATTGCATCAGATGCATCCAATTCTGCTGCCGTTATATCAATAGGTGGGTCCTTAGCAGTGGACCCTTCTGATGTTTGGTGAACATTTCTCGTCCCAGCCTTATCATCACGGTTAGCATGAATAGAATGATGGTCTACAGGGACATTGAACGATGTAGACTTGTCCAAAAACTCACAAATAAAATTCACAACAGCATTCTGCATCTTGGCAACCTTTTCTTCGATAAATTTCTCCACCAATTCCTGCAATTTGATAAATGACTCGTCTATCTTCTTGAAATACGCAACCGATTTATTAAGTTTCGTGTGAATCGCACTAAAGTGATCCTTTAGTTTTGAAGTAACCAAATTAGTAACCAATTGCGGATCGTTTGTACTCGGTGTTTGTATCCTGCCACTAGTGGACAAATGACATGATTCAGATACATTTCTTCTCCTTACGCTTATCCTTCTTCTCTTTCTTTTCCATCTCCTTCTTCTCCATATTTTCACTCCTCAGCTTATTCAACTCAGCCTCCATTGTTCCTCCAGAAAACATAGTTTTTTCGAATTCAAATCCTCATATATAAACTTCAACATATTGTTCACCTTCTCGTCATCCTCTTCATCCGACCAAACCAATTTTTCTTCATCGATTGTCGTAACGCCATCTTCTGGAATAGTGCTCGGCACAACGATCTATGTACAACAAAATAGATAATCAATTTGATTAGCGTGTGGTAAACATATATACCCCGTTAATTTCAAAAACAATGAATGAATTTAAAAATGAAATATCACTTGGAAAAACATTGATATCAACAAAAAAGGAGACCAACTCATAGCGATTAACATCTACATACGTAAGAAACTGTAATATGAAATTATACAGCATAATTATTAATGTATCAGCAAGTAACAAACATTTTACGACGCTAACAAAGTAATTATCCGGTACTAGATCTCATTAGCAGAGCTTGCAGAAAAAAGAGACCAACTAATAAGGAGACCAACTAAAAAGTAAACCAATTCACACTGATTAACATCTACATACGTAAAAATCTGTAATATGGAATTATAACGGATAATTATTTATTTATCAAGAAGTAACAAACTTTTTACGATGCTAACAAAATAGTTATACTAAGTCCAATTTTCTTCTTCTTCAAAGACGATGAGTTATCACACTTTTTATCTCCTTATTCCTTGGTATCAAACGACGAAGAAGAGTCATTCAGTTTTTCAAAATCCATTAATGGTGGAATGGTTTCAACCATAAGAAGTTGAATAGAATGGACAAAACCTTGAACAGCTATCGAAATTTTTGATAAAGCAAGAACATCCCTTTTCTTAACACTTGAAACCACCAAATCAAAAGCAAGCCTTCTCCAAAGATAAGCAAAAAATGCATCTTGATCTCGAATGAATTCCACATGATTTTTATAATGCTGGGAATATGGGATGTAGGCACGAAGACAGAGGCCATAAAAGCAAGACAAGCATACTTGATCTTTTCGTCTTTATCGGCTACAATTTTCTTTTTCAGCATCTTTATTGCAAGCTCAACTTTGCATGTTTGGAGATTACCAAAGACTGTTGGACAATATGGCTTCTCTTTAATCGGATGCTTCTTCTTACCCTTGCTACGACTCAGAAACTTCCCACATGGAAGACCGGTTATGATTGCAAACTCTCTTAACGAGAATCTGACCGGTTTATCCGCAAATAGAAACCATAACTCATATGATTTTGAAGTTTTAAGCGATTGGATGATTATGATGTGACAAAAACTTCCAGAATATGATGGTTTCTCGGTTGTTGCAATGATTTTGCCAAAAGCTGAATTTCGGAAGAAATCAACCTCATGTTCTTCAAGAGCATTCATAATAGCATTCCTCTTTTTCTTTTTTTGGTATGAATTGACACGCTCGCTGGAAGGTTCTTCACCGGTGGCAAACATCCTATCGGGAAATTGAGGATGAGAAGCCTAAACTTGCAAAATGGAGGGAATGATTTGCATGCATAAGCTCCATTTTAAAAGGAACCTCCTGACACTGTTCACATGAACAATGTAAGGTATCAATAATTGAGTTTATTACCGGAACAATACGCCAATTACGGAACTACAGCTGCGAAAGTTTGGGAATCACCAAGTAAAAAAATAAAAATAAAACTGTTTCGGGAAATGAATGAGAGAAAAAGAACACAGAACAAAACCTTTGAAAACCATCTCTACGAAATGAGGCATTTTCCCTCTCTCGTCATTAAAGAAAGAGAAACTCATGTGACAAATCTCTACAAATTTTATTTTGCCTACAACCACTACATGTTTAGGAAAATAAGAGTCGTATCGGATGAACATTATGTGTACAATGCATGGAATAGTGTTTGGCTATTTGCCTAATTTTGACATAAGTTTAGCTCATGGGGTGCAGATACTCTATTTGAGTGAATTAGCTCAATATACATATAACAAACCAAAATTGGCGAAATAGCAATGAGATTTTAAAAACTAATTTCCCTGTTCACTTTTGCCATAGAATGTCGGAACTAACCTCGTTAACACACCACCTCATCCTATAATACAAATCTAAAATAGATTTCTTCTACATACCTACCTAATCCATAGGTTACTGTTACATATCAGGCGAAGGTTTTTTTAGCGGAATCGAGGCACGTCGACATTCATTTAACGCTGAGATTTTGTAAAGATTTTGATTATATACATACACATTATGTATATATATTTATATATGTAATGTCGCTTTGTAGTTGAATATATAAAGGTGTATCTAGTTTCTTATGGACCCCATTGATACCGAAAACGAAAACAGTAAAACCACATGCAAGAGAGAAAAAGCTACAGTTCAGGATAGTGAAGGTGAATTCTTTCCAAACTAATTTTATTTGCTTGGTTACAGGTAACGAATTTATTTTAAACTACATGGTATTAATGCCAAACATGTACGAGCTAGTTAGTAGATCTCCTCTTTTATTAATAGCTTCAATTAATGGATGAATATTCAAACAGTGATTTTTTTGGTCGATATGTTAACAGATATCGGGTTTGTTTTCACTGTTTTACATTTGTTTTTGTTTTGTGTATGGCTGATTCGTGGTTTGTGGGACAAATTAGAAAATGGAGAATGACATTTCATAAAATAGTCGGATGAGAATGTTTATGGTGTGATACTTAGGGAAAATGAAAATTTTGACGATCTATTGGAAATGGTCCGGGCGACATTCCTCCTCAACGTGAACACTGTTGTAGCTTTGACCAACAAATATCCTGAAACGGTGAGGGGACCTCCAAGAAAATGCATGCCACCAACTGACAGTAAATGTGAGAGAGATGTCGAGCAATTTATGGCTGTTGTGGAGGAGATCGATGACTTTCTGTTATATGTCTCTGTCGGTGTTTGTCTAGTAGAGAGGTATTACTTCGAGAAGTGATCTGGTTTTTGTTTTGGAGGGCAACCACGCTGGTTATCTATAACATATCTTAATTATCAAGGTAAACATATTGTTAACGTTTATTGGAAAAAGATTTTATCTACATCGCAGCAATTCCAATATTGTCTACTTTCACGCCAGATTAGAAGCAGATGGTGAAATACATAGCAGCCAGGATGTTTTGGAAGAGATACGAACAGATGGAGAAATGGCTGTTTTTAACAACATACCTAACTTGTTAAGCCAAGGGTTGAAACTCGCGGAGACTATTGTTAGTAGTGAGAAGAAATCATCGTCCGGATCAACTGATGATGTGGACTTGTTGGGCGTAACAAGGATTATTACATTAGACGATGAAGACAAAAATTATATGTATCCTATAAGACACGCACGTGAAAATGGTAACGTAAACGTGTTGAACACACCAATGGCAGGTACATATAATGTTAATGTTAGATTTGTTGAGGAATTTTTTTTCGCTAACAAGGGATATTCATGGTAATATTTGTTCAATAAGCTTTAAACTATTATGTATAGCGTCTCATATGACCGGTTGTTCGTCAATCCATGGGCAAGAATTGTTATTCGGGTACATGAATGACAACGGTAAATCCAAAATCCAGGATGATGTGGGTTGTGACGAATCACAACTTCAGCTGTGTGTCGGGCGTGCATGCGACTTAAACAAATCTCTACCGGAGGACGCCGGGCCGTATAATGATGAATTCTCGATGGTACAACAATTACATTGATACTGTTAACACTAAAATAGACAAGATTTTAATGATATTAGTTGTGTTGGATGTCATATATAATGTTAGCCTTCTAATATAATTAACTTTGGATGCTACATGGTCCATACGAGGTGTTAAGCAATGACGAAAATGATGTTTATGTCGGGATGGTGTTCAAAAATCAGGACGTGCTTAAATTTCACATGGCACTTTATGCTCTAAAACATAAATTTCACTACCATACCGTCCGTTCATCCCCCAAGATGGTGACTCTTGAGTGTAACGGAACAAATTGTCCTTGGCAGGTCTACGCCGTTAAGCTAGTCAGTTCAGATTAGAAAGGCCAAGCTCGATCATCTATGCACAGTCGATGAAAGAGGAGGATATAAAAATTTAGCTACAACTGCAATTATAAGTGATTTACTTCGTACAAAGTATGATGTGCAAGGAGATGGGTCTCGGCCAATCGAAGTACAAAATATAATGTGGGACGATCATGAGGTGTCAATATCATACTGGAAAGTGTGGTGATCTAGGAAAGTTGCAATGGAATTTGCAAAGGGATCGATAGGGGATTCATACAAGTTGTTACCTTCATATCTCCAAAAGCTAGTTATATCAAATCCAGGAACTATAGTGGCGCTTGAGACACAATACGAGGAAAGTGTTGGCCAACGATTTAAATACTTATTCTTTGCGTTAGGGGCTTCAGTGGTGGGGTACAAATACATGTGTAAAGTTATAGTCATTGATGGCAGACATCTAAAAGGAAAGTATGATGGATGTCTACTTACGACAAGCACGCATGACCGTAATTATCAAATATTTCCATCGTTTTTGGTGTAAGTGGATGGAGAGAACGAAAACGCATGTGAGTGGTTTTTTCGAAAGTTAGTAATGATAGTTCCCAACGAGGAGAGCATAGTGTTCATATCATATCGCCATAATTCCATATACGCTGGGTTAAAAAAGTGATCTCTTACTCTTAGTTTCGTTTAAATACACGATTTTGTAGTAATGTATAAATAGCATTCTACCCCATGCAGTGTTAGTATAGAACCATTTCACTTAGCTTGATAATATTGTAGTTATATGTTAACGCCATACTGTCTATAATAACGTAAATTGTAAAGCGATAATTAAAATTTTGGGTAAACTTGTCTAGGTTTATGGAAAGGTGCGACATTGTGCGTGTATACTTCATCTCCAACGGAACATTCAGACAACCTTCAAAACAAAACATCTTGGTTATTTGGTGTCGCTAGCGGCAAGAGCATATTGTTTACGCGATTTTTTTGCACATTTTGATGAAATCAAGGAGGTTAACTATGGTTGTGCAGAGTACCTCGCCCAGCTAGGATTTGAGCATTGGACACGTTCACATTTTCCAGGAATGCGATACAATCTCATGACCAGCAATATCGGGGAGTCGCTGAACGCAGTTTTTAGTGAGGCGTGGGGTTTACCAACAATACCCCTAATTGAGTACGTAAGGTCAACACTTATGAGTTGGTTCTGTAAAAGGCGGGAATCAACTAACAGTGTCACTACCACAGTAATCCCAAAGGTGCAACAAATTATTGCTACCAAATTCGAGACTTCTGCTGGGTTTGAGATACAACGTATAAACAGTAACGAATTTGAGGTTCGTAACAAGGCGGGTGAAAAAAACATTGCTGACATAGTGCATAAAAAATTTACATGTGGTGAGATCCAAATGATATCAATCTCATATACTCATACAGTAGTTGCCGCCATGAGAGCCAATGTTAGAGTTAACTCGCTAGTGGCACACGAGTACACTTCATCGGCTTGCATAATGGCCTACTCACAAAACATTTACCCAGTCTCGGATAAGCCTGTCAATATGAGTCTTTACCTGTGGGGCCCGCCCCGTTTGACCCGCTGTGGGGTGGGTGCGGGTCGAGTGAAAAAAAAATTTTCATATGCGGGGTGGGTGCGGGTCGAGCGTTAGTTAGAGCGGGGTGGGTGCGGATTGCAACTTTTTAATTTGGGAGTTAGTAGATACCCGCAAATTTTGGGCTCAAATTAGTTAATCAAATTAAGGTCCAACTAATTTAGGCCCAAACTAATTTAAACCCAAACAAATTAATTTTATTAAATATTTTAATTTAATTCTTTAAATATTTTTAGAAACTTTAATTAAATTTATTAAATATTTTAATTTAAATAAATTTCTTAAATATTTTAGTTTAATTAAATTTATTAAATATTTTAGTTTAATTAAATTTATTAAATATTTTAGTTTAATTAAATTTATTAAATATTTTAGTTTATAATTAAATTTATTAAATATTTTTAAAAAAGTTTTGAAAAATGAAGTGGGTCACCTGCTAACCCGCCAGACCCGCTTGATTAATGCGGGGCGGGTGCGGGTATGAAAAAATTGATTCGCGGGTTTCGCAGATAAAACAAAATTGTGAAAAAAAATCCATAACCCGCCGCGGGGTGGGTCAAGCGGGGCGGGTCTGACCCGCTTGACAGGCCTAGTCTCGGATGTGTTTATATCACCCTCTCTAACAGGTGAAATCTCCGAACTCGAACTCCTACCTCCAAGAACGAGACGACCACCTGGACGACCTCGAAAATAACGGTTGCTTTCTTAGGGAGAGTATCGGGTAACTACATAAATGATATAGACATTTTAAAATTACCATCTATGTATAATATTACATATCTAAGTTTGATATTAAATGTGTTCGACATAGGGAATTCGTTAGCGTCGATTTACAATGTGTGGTTGTTGTGGAAGTTTTGGTCACAACCATGCGACGTGTAAAATGCCCATATAATATGGGAAAATTCGAAACAAAGGGGCAATAGTGAAGTGAAGTACTGGATGTACGATTGACGGCACGGAGTGGATCTGAGTTGGGTGATCCTAGTTTTCCTGTTTAAAGTGTTTTATATTAACCTATAATCCCAACTATGATCATTGGTTGACGAATTTGTGTATAAGTGTGTCTGTGTAAAAAATGTGGTAAACATCAAATAAGTTTACCCCCTTTGTTGTAAATAAAGTCTATTCTAGAATTGTCTCAACCTAGATAACGCCTTTCGTACATCTCCCTTCACTTGTTAATGATTATTGGTTTAGCTTTTTAGTTACCATCTATAAAAAAGAATAACCGCAACATGATAGGATATAACGGTAAACAAATAATTATCATGTATACATTCATAACTTATGAGAATTCGTTAACGTATATTTACAAATTTATACGGTTTTGATTTGTATCAAGTTCTGCAACTATACCAGCTTTGAGTCCGAGTTATCGTCTAGTGAAAGGTTACAACTATAATATTTTTGTTACATTTTGATAATATTCTTTCACTTGTTAATGATTAATGGTTTAGCTTTTTAGTTACGCTCTATAAAAAATAATAACTGCAACATGATAGGATATAACGGTAAACAAATTATTACCATGTATACATTCATAACTTATGAGAATTCATTAACGTATATTTACAAATTTATACGGTTAACTTGATTTGTATCAAGTTTTGCAACTATACTGGGTCTAGGTCCGAATTATCATCGTGAGAAAAGGTTACAGCTATAACATTTTTGTTACATTTTCATAATCACATATTTCGTTGAATTCAAAGATTGGACAAAGAGTTAAGCTTTCAGAAATTAAACAGAAAGAGCAAAAGTTTCTCTACTCTCTACAAATATAATGGTGCTTTAGAAGTTACATTAGTACATGTGGAGAACACGGGACTAAATTGTCAGACTAGATTAGTTTAACTGTGCCTCCAAATTCATCGCAAAATATAATTGCCACTTTCTGGGATTCAATTGGCAATGTCTCGGGTTGGACGAACTTGCATCTCTCGAGACCCAGTATGATGTGTACTTGCATTAGTAACAAGGATGTCATTGCTGAATGAGAAAGAGCCCCATTGTGCAGTACTTAGTTCCCAAGTGTGTTGTGGCACATATTTCTCGTAACAATAACTAAGATTATCAAGTGATTACATAAAAACTACTTCACAAAAACAAAGATTTTACAAAGTTGAAGAAAACCGGGACAAAAATTTCTTACCATGCTTGACTCCAAACGTAGAGGCAATTCTAAGTGGTAAAATATGTTTTCTTTATTAAAATTTTTTTTTAAAACTCATAAAATTCATTTTTACGTAGATTTCAATTATTTAACAATAGCAGAAGCAAGTCTATTTTGAAGATGTTGCACTCCATACTTGACAATCATATTTGAATTTTGCGATTACATTGTGGTACGGTCGTATTTGCCACTCGTATGTGATCATGGTTAAATTTTTTATCGTATTTTGAAATATAATTGCATATTAGTGGCAAATCAACGATTACACTAGGACTCGTTGCAATGTAGTTGCTATTTTATGACTAATCGACCACAATTTTAGTATTTTATATGTAATTCCATATATATTTTTGGTTTTAAAAGTTATAGTTTTAATTGTAAATAAGTTTAAATAATTATAATTCCTCAGACACTATTAGAGTACCAAAATTAATTGACAAAAATAATGAAACATATTGATTATTAAGTGTAGTAAAAGTTAAAGGAAATGTATGATTGATTTTTTAAAATGAGTTACGAGATTTGTTGTATTTGTTAATTGATGTTGTGTTGATACTGAATTGAGTTTACACATTTAAAAATACTATGTTTTATATAGTATAGTCTTAAATATGTAAAAATTGATTTGAATTTGGGTTTATGATACATTTTATCATGTTTTATCACTAATTTACCATCCAACGTGCTGACAAAATAGTCACAAAATCTATTTATTTATTCTTCTATTGCAATTGAAAACCAAAGGATACTAGTAGCTCAACAACCTCAGTTCGAGTCTCGGCACTGTGTACATTTTTAGTTTTCCAAATTTGCGACCATGGTCACATGGTTGCAAAAGTAAATTTGTTGTAGTCCCAAAACAATCACAAAATATTATTTTAAATTAATTTTCAATATTTTAAAAATATATAATAAATTTTATTATTTTTAATATAACACTTAACTGGAGTCACATAGCAAGAGTCCCAAAAAAAATATAGCAAAACAGGATGTAGTCGCACATTTTATAACTGTTTTAAGTCTACAGTTTTAACAACTATAGCAAGAGTGGCAAAATCGTCGCAATTATATTACAAATTACAAATTTGTGAATATTAAGCAATTACAAATTTTGTGACCACAATTTGGTGGTATATGAGTCGCAAAAAATTTGTTACTAATATCCGAATATAGTATACGTTCATTGGTGGCAGCTGTAATGTCACAAAATGTACAACTAATAAATGTAATGGTATATTAATCACAAAAATTAGGACAACGTATTGGTCACGAATATAGTCACAAATTGTAAGATCGTTAATGCAATCGCATTTTCATTGCAGAAAAGCGGCGAAATTGCGACCGTTGGCGCTTATGATGATTGATTTGTGACGATAGTGGTAAAATAGTGGTAAATTGCCAATATTCGACTATTTTGAGACCACGTCCGTAGTGACAAAACACATGTTTTCTTGTAATATATCCACACAAAAATAGTAAAAAAAAGTTTGAAAATTAGATGGATTTGCAATTCTCCCATAACGAATGGAAACAAAACTGAAAATTCTTATGCATATCGTACTGAGATAAGAAATCAGTGATTTGGATATGTATAGAAAATTATAATAATTTTTAATTGGTTAGAATAAATACAATCTCTAGTTAAAATAATATCATTACAGTTTAATAGTAAGAAAATGGTTTTGCAATATTATGTTTCAAGAGATTTTGATAATAGGATTTTGATTAGTGTCACAGGAGTTATTAATAGTTACTAGCTGAACTTATTATCGAGTTCGTCAATTTGTTAAAAAAATCAATGCAAAAGCTATGGGAAATCAATTTCTTTGAAATATGATTTTAAATGGGTCTTAACGGGTTTTTGTTTTTGGGGTTTAGATTGATGTTTATATTTTTCAGATTTTATGTGTTTTGGTTTATCTAATTACGGAGAGTTTGTTGTAGGTTTTATGAAGTTCTATTGCAACACTCATACTTTTAGATAATTTTTAGTCCGAGTTATGGGCTATCTGAGAGAAAGATAATTGTTTTTAGATTTGCAATTGCATCCAGGGCAAGTATTTTTCCCTTCATCAAAACCAAAGACAAATTGAAGTTTCATCCTTATTTTCAAGTTTTAAGTTTAAATTTGGAAGACATAGTTGACTTGCTTTGTAGGTTCTCGACATGTTGTCTGCGACGTAGATATTTTATTTTGGGATTGCAGATTTTGCATTTTCCTTACCATGATAATCATTGTTTTTTCATTATTTTACCTTTCATTTTACCACTATTTTATTTGCATTCATAAACATTTTAAATGGTTTACTCATTTTTTGGCAAGCATTCTTATGTAACATGCACATTTCCTCTAATAATTTCAGATATAACATGCACATTTCCTCTAATAATTTCAGATATAATACGACAAAGGAGGAGTTGGAACTTTACAATGGATGAATGCTTAACTGAAAAAAAGAAAAGAAATGGCCATAGGAGAATTGCCACTAATCACTAGCCGTTAGCCCAGGCGAGCTGGCCGGCCCCTGGATTTGCACCGATTGGCATGCAAGCCGATGGTAATAGCACTGGCCAACTGCCCACACGAGGTAGCCGCTCCCTAGATTTCTACCGATGGGCTCACAGGCCGATGGCCAATGATCGGCTCGTAGGGGGTTGGCCAGCGATCAGCCCACAAGCTGATGGGGTTGGGCGTTTGTGTAGCTGTCCGCATGCATGATTGAACCACTACAACAAAACAATCATTTTTCTAGTTCAATTTGCGACCATATATGTGGTCAAAAATTTATCGACTCTTTTAGGACTATTTTGCGACTAATTTGCGACTACAGACTTTTGGGACTAAAACCCGTAGTCACAAATTGATCGTAATTTGTGACCAAACTGCGACCAATATGCGACTAGTTTGAGACTGAGCTGTGTAGTCGGTAGTCAGTTGCATTTTTGAGACCAAATAGCGACTACATATGCTGCACTCTTATAGTGGTCGCATTTTATTCGCAAAATATGCGACCAATATGGGACCACATATGTATTTTTGCATGTTTTTCATATATTTTATACATTTCAAACTTCTAATTTCAAATACTATTTATGTACAAATCATTATAAGTTCAAATATACAACTAAACCACAAATATGTTGTACAAAAATTATGAAACATATAAGGTTTATAATGTGTAGTATAATGTTAAGGAAATGTGCAACTTGTTTTACTAAAATGATTTACAAATTTGATAAATTTGTTAATTGTTGTTGTGTACTTACTAATTTAAGTTTATACAATTCATAATGTTATAATTAGTCTCATATAATTTATAATTTCTAAAAATTCATTAAAATTAGGATTTATGATATCATTGTGACTACTTTGCCACCACATTACCACTACATCTAGAGTGTGGTTGCAAATTGGTCACAAAAATAAGTTGTAATCACATTGATCACAAAAAAGCAACCAATTTGTGAGTCCGGTATGAAATTTCTTAGGTGGTCGCATTTTAGTCACAAATTTGTGACCAATTTGCGACTATGTGTATATTTTTACATGTTTTTCAAGTATTTTACACATTTTAAACTTTTAATTTCAATACTATGCATGTACAAATCATTATAAATCTAAATATACAATTATAAACCACAAATATGTTGTACAAAAGTTAGGAAACATATAAGGTTTATAATGTGTAGTATAAGGTAAAAAATGTGTAAAGTATTTTAGTAAAATGATTTACAAATTTGATAAATTTGTTAATTGTTGTTGTGTACTTACTAATTTAATTATATACAATTCATAATGTTATAATTAGTCTCATATAATTCATAATTTCTAAAATTTAGGGTTTAGGGTATTATTTGTGACTATTTTACCACCACATTGCCACTACATTTGGAGTGTGGTTGAAAATTGGTCACAAAAATAAGTCGTAGTCACAAATTGGTCACAAAGAACCACCAATTTGTGACTACGGTATGAAATTTCTTAGGTGGTCACAAATTGGTTACAAATTTACGACTAATTTGCAACTATGTGTGTAATTTTACATATTTTCAAGTATTATACACATTTTAGACTTCTAATTTCAGTACTATGTATATACAAATCATTATTAGTCCAAATATACAATTACAAACTACAAAAATATTTTAAAAAATTTATGAAACATATAAGGTTTGTAATGTGTAGTATAAGGTTAAGGAAATGTATAAAATGTTTTAATAAAATGATTTACAAATTTGATAAATTTGTTAATTATTGTTGTGTACTTACTAATTTAATTTATACAATTCATAATGTTATAATTAGTCTCATATAATTCATAATTTTCAAAAACTCATTAAATTTAGGATTTAGGGTATTTTTTAAACTCATATAACACAATTTTTAAACTTTGCCACCATATTGCCACTACATTTGGAGTGTGGTTGCAAATTGGTCACAAAAATAAGTCGGAATCATAAATTGGTCAAAAAAAAAACCAATTTATGACTACGGTATGAAATTTCTTAGGTGGTCGTAAATTGGTCGCAAATTTGCTCCATGTTCGAACAACCATAATAACATATTAAAAATCAATAACCGTGGTCACAAATTGGTCACTAATTTTGCGATCATCGTATTTTTTACAAGCGATCACAAATTGATCACTATTTTTGCGACCAATATGTGACCACCATATATTTTTTGTAAGTGGTCGCAAATTGGTCACTATTTTTGTGACCAATTTGTGACCATCTTGTATTTTTTGTAGGTGGTCGCAAATTGGTCATAAAAATAGTGACCAATTTGCAACCAAGCCAAAAATTGGAATGGGTCGAAAATTTGAGACTACTATATGGTGGTAAATTATATATATGACTTCTCCTTCCCACATTTCAGAGTTGAAACATTCCAAAACCTTTCAAAACCTCTCAAAATCTCTCAAAACCTCTCAAAACTTCTCAAACACGTTTCTTAGTTTTTATTTTATTGTAATTACAATTATTAATTAAATTATAATTTATTTATAATTTATATATATTGAATTTTCTTTTAATAAATTCTTTTATAGTTTATTTAAATAAAACTAATAGCTAATTAATAAATATTATAAAAAATTAATTAAGAACTTAAATTAATATAATAATGAAAAAATAATTAATAATTTATATATTAATAATAAAAAACTATTAGAAATAATTACTAATTAATAAAAATTAGTAATTATTACAAATAATATTATTAATAATTAATAAATATTGAAAAATAATTAATTAATTAAAAAATTTATAATAATTATAAAATTTTAAATAGTTTATTAAATTATCGACTATTTAAATTTTTTATATAATTTTTTATTTTTAAATATTTTATTATTATAATTTTTTTAGTTAAAATATTAAATCGTTGTTGTAAATTGGTCACATTTTTTGTGACCAATTTGTGACCAATTTGTGACCACACTATTTATTTAAACGCGGTGGTCACAAACTGGTCACAAATTTTTGTGACTAATTTGCGACCACATTGTTAACTTATATAATATGGTCGCAAATTGGTCATAAAAATTTGTGATCAATTTGTGATCATATTTAAACAATGTAGTTGCATGGACATAATTTTTTGTGACCAATTTGTGACCACACTGTTTATTTAATTAGTGTGACCACATTGTTTATTTAATAGTGTGGTCACAAATTGGTCACAATTTTTTGGTGACCAATTTGTGACTATGATTTTTGTGACCAACACGGAGTAACAATTGGTCACAAATTTTTTTAACTCTTTAGCAGTGGCAAATTATTTGTAATTTCTTTGACGACATTGTGGTCGTGAATTGATTTCAAAATATACAACTATTACGATAGTCGCAAATTTGAGACCAATATGCGACCACTAAAATTTGCGACGAAAGATTTGCGACCACAGGCCGTGGTCGCAAAGTGGTCGTAAATATACGATTTGCAACCACTTTATGACCACGTATGTGTTCGAAAATCGTCTGTTTTCTTGTACTGAACCCCCCCCCCCCTTTGGTCAGCGATCGGTCCACTTGCTGATCGACTTGGCCGATCTCTGCCAAGTCCGAGTTTTTTTTTTGACCCGGTTTGTCCCGGGTTGAACTGTTATATCTTTATGAGACTATATAAGCTTCTTTAGGCTACAAAAAACCAAAGTGTTTTTCTTAAACTTTATTTTATCTTTGCCTCTTTTTGTTGACAACTTTTTGGATGCTTGTTCTAGAGGTTTTCAAAAAAATTCTATAATTCTTGTGAAAAGTTCTTATCCCTATATCTTATTTTATGTTTTGCTATTCTTAAATATTTTTATTTGTCGTTGCTATGAATATGTCTGAGTAGTTTCCTATATGAGTTGTGGATACGATAGATTAGGGAGATTTTAAGTAGATTAATTCTTCATGATTAGGATGTGTTTAATGCTAAAATTGAAGTAGATAATCAATTCCTAGATATTTTGCGCCCGAGAGGTCATCGACAAAATATTGTAGGTAAAGCCTTATCATATTTTTCACATTTTAACCAACGAGAGTTGATGTTTAAGGTGAGTAGTAGACTAATATAGACTTGAACTCAAAGATTACTAGCCAATTGATTACGTTTTAAAAGATTTGAATAATCAATAGACTAGTAAATTGACTATTGTTAGAAGAGTGGACTAGTCTATTAGGAAGTGTTCTATGTCTTAGGAATGCATGTGATTTAATATTTAAGCATCATTAGTTAGTGGGTAATCACCTCCAGCTGATTTCCTTAGACATCGTCTATATATTTTTATAATTGAATCAATCTCATGGTTTTATTGCATGCTTATTTGCAATTAGATAATCAGAGAATCAAACACATTTAAATTTGCTTAGATTTAGGTGTTTTATGTATTCCTAATGTATTATCCTCTCTTCCTCGTAGATTCGATACTTGAACTATTACGTCGATTGGTATGCACTTGGAGTTGAATTAGGGAAAAACCTTACTCCCATCAAGTTGTTGACATCGTTTCCAAGAAATAAAGCAATAGCCATTAGGATTTTGAATCACTTCGAGACTAAGTGTTTAATTTTATTTTTTTATTTTGACTACATTTACATGGGTTTTGCAGGTGCATTAACACAGGAAGCAAAGGGACAAATATACTTGCAACCTAGTGAAATCGAAACTTTGAAGTTAGAAAGAGAAGTTGCAAGAACAAAACGACATCGTCTGAATCATCTAATGCGGCGTTTGGAAATAAAACATTATGGACGACAATACACCCCACAAGATGATGAAAACGAAACCCAAAGAGTGGGCATGGAAAATCAGAAGGCGTGGAGAGTAAAAGATCCAATACACCCTCTTGATCACTTGGATCAATTCGATAGGTTTTGTGGAACTGTTAAGATTAATGGTATCTCAGAAGACGCTTTCAAGTTGTGTTTGTTCCAATTCTATCTTGTAGATAAGCTCACAAATTGGTAAAGAACCTACTACAAGAAGCCATCACCTCATGGGATCAATGCAAGAGGTCTTCTTGGCTAAGTTTTTCTCAGCATCAAAGACTCTGAGATTGAGAAATGAGATCTCGAGCTTCATGCAACATGGTACAGAAAGTTTTTGTGAGGCATGGGAATGGTTTAAGGGCTACACATCACAATGCTCTCATCACAGGTTCTCTGATGAGTCACTCCTAAGAATCATATACCGAGTAGTACTCCCAAGAATTCGTATGCTTTTGGATGCCGCCAGTTTTGTGGAAAAGAAGTTGAGAGAGGGATGATCTTTGTGGAATTTGGCACAAAGATATGGTAATGATGGAGAGGATTATGATTGATCTTTGGAGGGAAGCAGAAATTATGAAGATGAGAGTAGAAGGGAAATGAAAACGCTCAATGAGAAAATGGATAGTGTACTACAAGTTTCCTAACAAGTAGTCACTTATGTTGGAGAATTTGATGGTTATTATGGGTACCAAGAAAAAGGAATTGAGGTCCAACAGTGTCAAGAAGAAATGTATTACATTGGAGGACAATCCGTTTACCAAAAGGGGTACAACACAGATTTTCGTCGTCACCCCAACTTCTCCTATCGAAGCACTAACGTGGAAAACCAACATGATCAACATATCCTCCCTCAAGATCTATAAGCCACAAGAACAATGCTACCCCCTTACAAGCCTCAAAGTCAAAGTTTACAGTAAGGGTATTTAGCAAAGCCTAAGTTTCAACCTCAGGGTTCCAACCAAAACGCAATACAAGAACATGAATAACCCCTACAATTTCAAGCTATTCCTGCACCAAAACCGACTCAAGATGATGATATGAAGACCGTTTTGCAAAAAAAATTGGAAGGACAAGGGAAAAGTGCAATTGAAATGAACAAGAAGATGACTGAAATCAATAGCAAAGGCCGCTAATGATTTTGAGAAGCTCAATGCTAGGTATGAACATCTATCATCTCATTTGAAGGCATCGAATAACCTAGTAGCTCAAATTTCTTCTACTTCATCTGTACCCAAAGGAAAACTACGGGGTAAGCCTAAAGTTAACTCGTGGGAATACTATCAAGCTATCATGAAAGGGAGTGAAGAAGAACTCCCATTTACGGAGAAAGCAGAGGAAATCGAGTAAAAAATAGACGAGAAAGCGAAGTTGAGCTTTCAAAAATAAAAATGGCAAGAAGGTTAACTTTATTGAGATACAGGTTGAAAAGGTCATTAAAAAGTTCAAATAGTGATTGTGGAGGAAAGAGCACCCTTTGATCCACCACCGTATAAACCAAAATTTTATTTCCCAAGGGGTTTAAAGAACAACTCTTCGAACAGCACTAGAAGAAGCTAAAGAACCTGATAAGCTAAACCACAAGACCACTCCTAGTTGGACGAATGATCATCGAACTATAAAAAAGATCATGCATGGATGAGATGGCAAAGAAATTTTTTTTGAGGAGAGCCAGGCAATGATCAACCAGGAGTGTAGTGCCATACACCAAAATTGTCCACTAGAAAAGCTTCATGATCCGGGTCGTTTCACTCTCCTTGTACCTTAGAACCTTTTTTCTTTGGTAAATGTTTGGTGGATCTTAAAGCTAGTGTGAGTGTAATGCTTTTTATGGTTTCTAAAAGACTAGGGTTAGCAAATTTCAAGAAGGCTTGCATCTCTTTGGTCTTGTTAGATAGGTCTAAGCGATTTTCTATTGGGATTTTGGAAAATCTATTTGTAAAAGTTGGTGACTCTATAATTTCCATGGATTTTATTGTGTTCAAGATGGAGGAGGATTCAACCATCGCAATACTCTTGTGAAGACCATTTTTAGCAAACCCAAGCGATGTAATCAAGGTGAAGCAAGGTATGATCGAACTCAATTTGGAATCCTCTACTCTCAAGTTCAGCCTCACAGGCATAACCAAGAAACCAACCATCGAAGGCAAGGTATTCTCTATTGAAACGTTTGGAGATTTGGAATCTACTAACAAAGAAGTATTGGTGTTGACCAAAGAGGAAAGGAAGACATTAGAAATGGTAGGTCTAGTGAGGATGACAATTTAGGTGAGCTCAAGACAACAAAATTGGAGCTAAGGCCACTCACTACCAAGAGATCTACATTTCAAACTACCAAGAGATCTACATTTCAAACTTAAAATTTTAAGGTATTCTATTTATTTTTGCACCAAGAAGATTAGAGATAAGTCGGGGGAAAGGACACTAACGGTCTCATTTAAATCATTTGCATTGAACATCCCTAATATATTAATATAGAATCATTTTATCAAAGAAACCTTACTTTAACGTATGATTTACAATTATACCACGCTGATGTGTCGTAATATTAGAGTCTTTTACAAAATTTGCCCCTAGAAAAATAATTAACAGTATATGTATAAAATCTCTAATATTTTGAAATAAAAGATAAACAAAACATAAAACATTTATCTATAATATATTTAATATTCTTTAATATATATATATATATATATATTTATATATTTACGTGTGATTTACATGTTTGATATCATGATGTGTAATCATTATAACACTTTTCAAAAATATGAAAATTGGTCTAATTTAATAGAATTATAAGTATATAAATTTCTGCTAACATTCAATCTAATATAAAATAAATTATATAATCTATTTAATTCATATTTTTTTATTCATTTAATACAAAGAAAAAAGATCAATAGCCTATTAAATAAAATAAAGACTTATTGTGATGACAACCAAAATAATAAATCTGATTAATTTTTGTCATTGGTCACCTAGAATATTATAAAACCATAAAATCTCCATATTTTTTCTAATATATGCATGAAAATTTCAATCAAAGTTATTATGTTACTATCTATCTTAACTTCACTTAATATATTTAAAATACATAAACGAAGATGCTTGCATTCATTTTTATATTTCCTGAAATTTAATTTTTAATGTATATGTCTTTGCATATCGATAGATGTTCTTTCCTGTATCTGACGTATATTAAAACCTAGGAAGTATATTACATATATGTCAAAAATATAATAAAATATATTTGTTAATTAAAATTAAGATTGCAAAATGTATATATTTATTGAATATGTCATAAAATACTTACCAGGCGTGGGTTCAATAACTAATATATTTACGCATTAAAAAACATAAAATTGAAAAACTAAAAATATTTCAAAAAAAAAAATCTATGTAGTTGCATTTGTATTTCATGTATTTAATATTGAGTCTACAAGCACATAAGATTATGCTCAAACCCTTCTAGGTTTGTAATGATGCTTCCGCCTTGAAAATCTGAAAATTTGGCATTTGTTGCAGCTAGCTTTATAATCTTCTCTGATCTTGATATGTTCTTAATTTGATCCTAACTTCA
Organism: Pugionium cornutum; assembly: GCA_018901935.1. Lineage (NCBI taxonomy): Eukaryota > Viridiplantae > Streptophyta > Magnoliopsida > Brassicales > Brassicaceae > Pugionium > Pugionium cornutum. The sequence continues at coordinate 4,392,147 of CM032165.1, forward strand.
ATGAAACTTCAACTTGAATTTGATATTAATTATCTTGCATATAAATTGAAAAGATCTTCTCATGGATACCATATACACACTCGAGTGTCCTTTACACCTTTCACCACTGTTTTGTTGACCCTGGTGGTTGATTTTCCAAATCCATTATTATGCCTAAATGAAAAATTTCCCTAAATACCTAAAGAAATGAGGTTTTGAGAAAATGAGTGACATGTGCAAAGGCTAAAATTTTCTTAGGATAGAGCTTAGTAGGAAGGGACTTCATTTAGATTTAGTAAGGTTTCTAAACGATAGGGGCATGGATAGATGAAATTCTAAACCTTATATGTATCGGTTGTTCTTGATTCTTAATATTTTGCGAATATTCCATTCTATTTTTCAGAAAACCCATCATACTAATGAGTCTCATTCAAAATATTTTTACAACCATTTCTTCCGTTGCCGAATGAAATTATTTTGATTTGTGTTTTGAAAGATTCACTGAATCGTTTAATGAATTTTAAGGGGTTACGGAATTTGATTGCACATGGATTTTGAAGATTTGATTGGATAGTGAAATTGCAGCAAATTGCATATGAGATCTAAGAAATAGTAGCGATTCTTGAATTATGATAGTTCTAGTAAAAGGAGTTTGAGGATTATAGCTTGTTGTGTTTCTTTGGATATGAGATTCCGCATCCAAACCTCTCTTTCGGTTTGTCTTAGCTTGTTTTTCTTGAGGACGAGTAAAAGGCAACTCTGGGAAAATTGATAATCATGGTTTTTACATAATTTTTCCTTACATTTGGCCACCATTTTTCTTGCATTCATTAGCATTTGAGATCGTTTGTTCACTCTTTGGCAATCATTCTTATATAGCACGCATTTCAGGTTCTAGGACGTGCATTTTGCATCCTTACACGTTTTCTCAAGTGATTTCAGGTATAATACGACAAAGGAGGGATTGGAGCTTGGTGATTGATGTGGAAATCGATTCTAACCTGGCCGGCCCGTGCTAATTCGGTCGTAACAAAGCTATTCTGAAACACATAGACGGTGGGCCAAAGGAGATCAAAGAGGTTTTAGGAGATTTCAATCGGACCAAAAAAGGAGTTTGGAATTTTACCGACCAAAATCACCTCCTTAAGCTAACTTCCCAAGAAGAATTCACATTGTCCGCACCAACTCTTTAACGGCATAAATCGCCCTTAGCAAGCCAGCCCACACACTTGAACGATGCTCCAACTTCAAGGCATTCCATTCCAGCCTCAAAGTTCATCAACAAAACAGCCATAAGAAGACTTATAATGGTGGAAAAACACCCTTGTACCAAGCCCCATTTGAAGATGGCCGAGACTCTCTGTTTGGACCATACCGCGAGCCTTGTCTCGTGAATCAGCTTAGTAGTAGTGGATAGGCCTGTCAAGCATGTCAGACCCGCCTCGTCTAACCCGCTCCACAATAGATTTCAAATTTTTTTCCGTAATTTTTTCTTACACGCGAAACCCGCAAGTTAATTTTTTAATATCCGCACCCGCCCTACATTAATAAGACGTTTGGCGGGTTTAGCGGATAACCCACTTCGTTTTTCAAAATTGTTTAAAATATTTAATAAATTTAATTAAAATAAAATATTTAATAAATTTATTTAAATTTTTTAAAATAAATTTATTTAAAATTTTTAAAATAAATTTATTTAAAAATTTTAAAATATTTAATTAAACTAAAATATTTCACAAATTTAATTAAACAAAAATATTTAATAAATTTAATTAAATTAAAATATTTAATAAATTTAATTAAATTAAAATATTTAATAAATTTAATTAAAGTTTTAAAAATATTTAATTATTTTAATTAAAATATTTAATAAATTTAATTGGTTTGAGTCTAAATTAGTTTGAGTCTAAATTAGTTTTTGTCTAAATTAGTTTGGACCTCAATTAGATTAATTAGTTTTGGTCCAAAATTTACGGGTACCCGCTAACCCGTAAATTAAAAAGTTAGAAACTTGCACCCACCCTATTCTAGCTAATGCTCGACCCGCATCCGCCCCGCGTATGAAATTTTTTTTTCATTCGATCCACACCCACCCTGCAGCGGGTCAAACGGGGCACGACCCGCGGATAAACACTCATAGTGACAGGCCTAGTAGTGGACCAATTGAAGTTGAATGCTTTGGACCTCTTTTAAGCTGCAAAAAAGAACCAAAAAGAAAAAATCCAGCTCATCCGTGATTTGTAGTACTCACACTAAAGAAAAGCAACCTAAGCATCAACTTGCCAAATATGGATTATATCACACATGTCACCTCATTCAGCATAAAACGTGTGGCCCTACATGGAAAAAGCATCCCCCAAGACTTCTACAAGACCTAACACGCTCCAACCAAGTTTTTTTACTTGGCCAAAGCGTTAACCCCCGGCGGCTACCTTCCTCTTTACTTGCGCAATCTTCTAGTTTCCTTTTCTCAATATCTTATGACCGTTTTTATTTAATTTCTTTGACCTTATAAAAGCTTCTCTACCTTGTAGCTGAAAGACACAAATCATTTAGTAATAAACACATTTCTTTGAATCAAAAGCTTGTGCATTTTGTATTTGGTTTCTCTTTGTCGATTTCTCTCAAGTGTTGTGCGTGAAGTTCTCCGTGCTTGAGAACCGATTGAGTTTTTCCTTTCTAGTGCATGGAGTCCCCCAATAAAGCGAAATCTCATATTTTTCTAGCCTCGACCTAACCCATCTCCGAGCCAAGAGACATCACATTTCTTCAATCCACCCAAGCTTCTTCAATCCACCCATTCCGCCAAACCTAGTTGAGCCGAGATCACTATTTGTGGGCAGCCCAATTGAATCTTACATCAGTAATGGATGAGTGTTCATTTGAAAAAAGAAGAAATGGCCATAGGAGAATCGTCATCAGCCACTAGCCCACCACCTAGGCAAGTTGGCGGCCAATGGATTTGCGTCGATCGATTTGCAGGCTGACCGTCCCTAGATTTGCACCATCCAAGCGAGCTGGCCCTCCCTTGGATTTGCACCGACCGGCTCGCTGGCCGATGGCACTGGCCGATCCCCATGGTCGGCCAGCGATCGATCCGCAGCCAATCAGGCTGGCCGTTTGCGCAGCTGTCTGCATGCACGGCCGAACCCCCTGGTCAGCCAACGATTGGCCCGCTGGCTGATCTCTGTCCATTCTGAGTTTTCTCTTTTTTTTTTTCTTTCGGTTTGATATGATTTTTACATCTTAACCAAAGAGATTTGATGTTTAAAATGATAAGTAGATTAAGGTAGACTTGAATTCAAAAATTACTATGGTTCAAAAGATTTGATTAATCAAAAGATAGGTAAATAGGCTATAGTCACGGGAGTGAATTAGTCTATTAGGAAGTATTCTTTGTTTTAGCAATGCATTTGATTTAGTATTTGCTTATCCTTAGTTAGTAGAGAATCACCTGAGTCGATTACTTTACACATCGTCCATATGTTTTTATATTTGAATCAATCTCATCGTTTTATTTTTTTCTATTTACAATTAGATAATAAGAAAACCAACCAAAAACCCCATTTGATTTTAGTTAGATTTAGTTGTTTTATGTATTTTTAATGTGTTATTTTCTGTTTCTTGTGAATTCGATATCTGAACTAGTAATTCGTGCGCTTTGCACTTGGACTTGTGGATAAAACTTACTCCGATCAAAAAATATTAAGGATAACTTGTACAACAAGTTGTGTATTTGCGGACCAAATATTGTGGTTATAAAAGCCCGATTATGAGGTGAAACCCATAAAACCCAACCAAAAAATCTCATAGAGATCCTACTATGATAAGAAATCCGTGATTTATAGAAAGATGACGATGTCCAAGTGATTATGATAAGCCTAATCTCAAATTAAATTAATATTATTGATCTAAAATAAACACTCTTGTATCATACAATTTAATAGCAAAAGGTATGTGTTACCAATGTTATTTCTCGATTTAACAAAAAAATATATGTATTAGAGGTATTAAAATCTCATACGAAAGAGCATCTCACCACTATGAAATCTATGTTCTCGACCGTGGTCAATTTCATGAAATCAAAGTTCAAAGTTTGCTCGACTTTCACGCTGATGTAATTATTTTTTTTTTTTTTAATTTCTTGATCATTTTTATTTACTTCGAAATTTTATTCTTAATCATTTAGTTCGATTTTATTATTTATTTGAATAAAATATTAATTTTAAATAAAAAATCTATTGTGAATATTATCTCTCAAGAATATATCACTTGGATATCCATCAAAAATATATCAGAAATTCTTGAAAATCTCCAAGTGGCATCTTACATCAAAAATCCCTCAAGTAAAAGGTGTCAACGATTTTTGAGAGACTTCCGACCAATGTTGAATCCTTAGAAATCCTTAGAAATGCTTCAAATTGTTTTTGTTATTCGAGAATCCGATGGAAGTTTTAGATTGTTTTTTCACAGGATTATAATTTCTATCAAGATAGTATCTAAATTCATCCTAAATCCCTTAGAAAATTATTTCGAATGGATTTGCAATATCTTCGGCTATCAGAAATAATTTGTTTTTTTTGTAGTGCATCACCGAAACAATTGCATTTCTACAATTTTATTATACGTTGTTTAATTTTCAATACACTAATGGGAAATAGAGTCACAACTCCTACGAACTTGGACACAAAACTAAAAAGTAGATTTGTTCTCAAAGATAAGAACATAAATTCACTGTTTTATTATTTGCAAAACCATAAATAAAATGGAAAAATATGAGACTTTTGAATCAAATGATGCTTTTTAGTTCCATCATATTATTATCCTTGAGCATCAAATCCTGTAACTGTAACACCTCCATCTTCTACAATATGTCTTACAGTAATAGAATTATAATATTTTATAGATCTATCAGATTGATATAACCCTATATCTTGATTTTGGCACCATATCTGCATATTTTCTGGATGAATTTGTATATTAACAATATCTTCACTTTTCCATGTATGAACATCATAATCTGCAACACCTTTATGCTTACCAAGAATATCATTAATAGCTATATTATAGTTATGGTATTTGAGCAGATATCCTGAAATATCTTGATCATCCGTATTAATCTTGGTATATGCATCAGCAGTAATATAATCATTAACAAACACAGACTCTATATAATCAAAGAGCAAACGTCTTACCACTTGTCATGTTTATGAACACACGCTTCTCAGAATCATTATAAACTCTCTTTAACCATGGAGCCATATGTATAATAATTATATATAGAAATATTTCAAGACATTTTGGTGTAAGATATATGAAGAAAAGCTTCTTCTTAAATAGATTTCTCATTTTGATAAGTTCAGCACAATTACATCCAATAGTTAAAATTAATGTATATAATTAAGATTAATGTATAGAATTAATGCTTACAAGTTACATCATACAATGATGCAATAACACCATTAACTAAGATTATATCTTCTCTAACTTACGATGATTCTAAATTTAATATTTAAAATCTTAAACCGCTAAATACAAAAAAGAAAAATTAGATTACTATATAAGATTGAATCTGCATACGAGAAATCCCTAAAAAACAAACTAGCAATTGTTTGTTTATTTTTATTTTTTTGTTTTAGTGAAAAAAGTATATTTTCTATACTTATATATTTAATCTATATATTATTTTATTAATTTTATTTTTTTAGAATTTGTTTTAAAATTTTAATTTTAATTTTACACATATAAAAAATACAATTAGAAAAAATATTTATGATTATATCAATCGTTTTATTATTGTATTGTTACATTAAAAAATACTTGCTCCCCAAGTATACCTAATTTTCTTATATTTTATATTTAATTTATGTAGTACAAATATCTAATTGCATGTCATATCTGTTAATCTATATACATTAAAAACAAATATAATTTTTATATAGAACAATTATTAAAAACACCGGAATAAATTTTATGTTTCAAAAATATCATTGGTAGTAAATGTTTTCTTTTAAAACTTTAAAAAAATTAGAATAAAATTTCAAACATTAAAAATTAAACTGTAAAGCTAAAACCCAAGTATTAAATTATAAAATTTTAAAAATTATTATAATTAAATATTTGTGGTATATTTGATAACAAATAATTTTTATTGTAGTTTAAAAAAATAAAACTGTTGTGGTATTTTGGAAAACAAAATCTTTTTATGTCATATTTTAAAGTATTTTTAATTTTTAAACCCTAGTTTTAGTAAACAATAATTTAAAAAAATTCATACTTTGTTCAATCGATCTCTAATCAAAATCCGTGATATGTAATTCATCTTTCCTCTTAATTTGATGGGGAGCCATATTTCTTTTTCCACTTGGATTATCTATATGAATAAATATATCTGATATTTCAGGAACCGGATATACATAAAATTCACATTCATCAAATCTAGTACACGCACTAAAAATGAATGATCTCTAAAATAGTAAAAATTAAATAATTAATAGAAATAACTATTTAGGGCAGTTACCATTTTTTTTATGTATATGGCTAGTGAAGTAGTGCTCCAAGAAGCAGTATATCTTTTATTCAACAATCGATCGTACAATATATTTTTTGTTCTTCGTCTTACTTTTCAATTTTTTACAAAACTTTTTAAATTGATATATCAATCTATATTGCACAGAACCACCAAGTTTAGCTTTGTATGACAGATTTATCGATAGGTGTTCTATTACATCGAAAAACCAGGTGGAAGATCTTCTCGAAATTACACAAAATTATAACTAGGTTCTCTTTTAGAATTTGGACACGAGTTTTTTGCAATGATCTAGAGCATAGATCGTAAATTTTTTTACCAATCACTATATTACTCAAATGCATTTTGACATTAATTAATATTTTCAATTATTATTATATACATAAAAAATAGTTTAATTTTACATACTTGATAATGCAATATGAATATTTCGTTGTAGAAGTTATGAAAATATAAACGACATGAGCCTCTCCATAAAAGCATGGAAATAATGATTTTTCATGTCCGAAAACTTTCCTCCATCCATATTCACACAATTTGCTAAGTCTGTGATGAGGACATCAATACTAGCTCACTAGAGGCTGAGGAAGAGTCCATTAATATACCTATTATGAGACAAGCTCCAAGAACAAGATCAGGCACAAGAAACCTTAGTAAGATGTTCAACAAGTCTGTCGAGAGTCTCATAACAATCATAGAAGATAGAGGATTCCATGAAGCTGAACTTACTAAAGAATTACAAGAAGGAGACTATGAACAACTAAAGACTACCACAATTTCTCTCCTTCCAGTTTTACAAGGCTTCAGAGATACAACCTTGTTCATCATTGCTAAACAAACTTAAGAAGGCATTATAAGGAGCTACAAGAGACCAAGGTGCGTATTTAAAATTCTTATGTTTGAATTAACAAGTTTATTTGCTTGTTTTTGCAGGAATGTGGCTGTTAAGTTTAAGAGTCTTTTATTTGTCATTAGGTCCTAATGTCTTGTTGTTATTTTTGCTTTAGTCCTTTCATTATAATGTATTTTCAGCCCTAGAAGGCACCTGCTGCTGGACTAGTATATAAAGTCCCTTCTCAGCATGTAATCACTTAAGTTTTATGAAATAAAAACCTAGTTTTTCTTCCTTTGAAAGGAGCTGACGCCTCCAGCCTTCTTGTGTGAGAATCCTTGAAGCTTGAGTGCTCTAGACTTATCACAGACCTTCCATAATCTGTGTGGCGTCTCTCGATCCACCTCTCTACTCAATCCTCACTTAGATCCTCCAGAAAGTGCTCTACAGCCAGCTGAAGGGTCACCATCAACCCATCACTCTTGAGTCTCTAGAAAGTGCTGTACAGCCAGCTAGAGTCTCTCCAGCAGTTCCCCTTGCTCGAACAAGTCCTCTTGTTCCTGCATCATCTGGTATCAGAGCTTAATCGCTCCTATTCAGGTTTATCTACCCCCATTTTCGTTTTTTTACTCTGTCATTTCTTTGTTAACTTGCTGTCAACTGCATCTCTTCATAAAACCCATAAAAATCGAACCCCAATCTGTTGTTTTTGTGTGTTAGAAACCAGTAACATCCTTAGTTGTTGATAGCTTGTGTTTCTGCAACTAGATCTGTCGATTTTCAGTTGTGTTGATTGTGTCTATTCGACTTCCTTGCTGATGCAACTAGATCTATCAATTTTTAGTTATTTTTGATTGTGTCTATTTAACTTCCTTTGCTGCTGCAACTAGATTTGTCAATTTTTAGTTGTTTTGATTGTGTCTATTCGACTTCCTTTGCTGCTGCAACTAGTTCTGTCCATTTTAAGTTGTTTTTGATTGTGTGTATTCAACTTCTTTTGCACTTGATCTGTTTGTTTAGTGTGAGACAGATTGTGTGACTATGGGAGAACCAGTAGATGTGAATGTTGCTCAGATGCTTGCTGCTATTCAGATTCAACTTCAGAACCTAGGAGATCGCATGACAAGAATAGAACAACCACCACCAATCCGAAATCCTATCAGAAATGCGAATGCCGAATATGTGAATCATGAGGTGGATGAAATAGCTGACTTAGAAGATGATTTTCCACTAGAACCTGATTATAATCATAGACCAAGAAGACAATATCAACGTGACAGAGATAGAGTAGAAGAATCTTGGCATGGAAACAGAGACGTAAACCTCACATCACCAACCTTTGCTAGAAAGGTTAATCCAGATGCCTACCTTGATTGGGAAAGGCGTATGGAATACATATTTGAGTATTACAACTACTCAGATCAGAGAAAAATGTCTCTAGCAGCTGCTCAACTCACTGAAAGCGCTCTAGCTTGGTGGGACAGAGATGTGTTTGAAAGAAGAAGACATAGACATGGTCATATTACTACTTGGGAAGACATGAGGTTCCAACTAAGGAGGAGATATGTCCCTGCATACTACTACAGAGAGTTGCAGAAGAAATTTAGAAAACTAAATCAAGGTTCTAAATCTGTTGAAGAATACTTTGATGAGTTTGAAATGCTTAGAAGCAGGTTGGAGACCGAAGATTCAGAAAAAACTTTGATGGCTTAATTCCTAGATGGTCTGCAAGATCGAATTGCTAGAAAAGTGGAGAGACAAACCTATCATGATCTGGGCGAGTTGCTGCATCTTTCGGTTTAGGCCAAGCAGCACATAAAAAGAAAGACAATCTCAGCAAATCGTAGCAAGTCTACCTGGAATCAACAACCACAAAAGGTTCTGGACAAAGGAAAGGCCATCAACATAGAATCCAGATTCAAGAAGTCCATTGCTAAAACGTCTAATAACAATAAACCAGAGCAAGGTAAAACTCCAACTCAAAGATCTCGTGACATAACCTGTTTTAAATGTCAGGAAAAAGGCCACTATGCAAGAGAATGTCCAACCAGAGAGTTATGATCCTTAAATCAAATGGCGAATATGAGTCGCAAGATGAAGAGGAGTATGAACCAGAAAACTCTGAGGAAGAAGTTGTTGACTATCCTGATACCGGAGAGCTTCTAGTTACAAGGAGATCCCTCAGTGCTCTTTTTGAACCAGAAACTATACAAAGAGAAAACATTTTCCATTCTCGGTGCACAATATACTCTAAGGTATGTAGCTTGATCATAGATGGTGGTTCTTGTACTAACGTACCCAGCAAGTATTTGGTTGATAAGCTAGGGTTACAAAAGACAAAGCATCCTCGACCATACAAGCTCAAATGGCTGAACGATGAAACTGAGCTAAAAATCGCAGAACAAGTCACCATACCATTCAGCATAGGCAAGTATGCATATCAAGTTGTGTGTGATGTGGTGCCTATGCAAGCTGGACATCTACTTCTAGGTCGTCCAAGGCAATTTGACAAAGAAGCATTACACAATGGACGCACCAATCACTATACCTTCATGCACAATAACAAGAAACATAGCTTAGCACCTTTGATTCCACAGGAAGTGCATGAGATGCAACAACCTATGTCTAAAGGAGAAAAGCTAAATATAACTAACCTTTATGTAACACATGCCACTGTTTTTAAATCTCTTGATTCTAAAGAAGAGGTGCTACTAATGATCTTTAAATAAGTGTTGTTTTCAGGACAAGAAAAGGAGGAACTCCCTGCTGTTGTTCTAGAGCTTCTTGACAAATTCACTGATGTTTTTCCAGAAAAGATACCCCCAGGATTGCCACCTATAAGAGGAATTGAGCATCAGATTGATCTTGTTCCTGGAGCACCATTGCCAAACCGATATGCCTATAGAATGAATCCAGAAGAAGCAAAGGAGTTGGAAAGACAAGTACAAGACCTAATGTCTAAGGGCTATATCCGAGAAAGTCTAAGCCCATGTGATGTTCCTGTTCTTCTAGTGCCTAAGAAAGATGGAACTTGGAGAATGTGTGTTGATTGTAGAGCAAGTAACAATATCACTGTCAAATACCGACTTCCAATTTCAAGACTTGATGACATGCTAGATGAACTCAATGGAGCAACTATCTTCTCAAAAATTGATCTAAGAAGTAGATATCATCAGGTGAGAATGATAAAAGGTGATGAATGGAAGATAGCGTTTAAAACCAAACAAGGATTGTATGAATGGCTAATCATGCCATTTGGACTCACAAACGCTCCAAGTACTTTCATGAGACTCATGAACCACGTCCTAAGAGCATTTATCTGTAAGTTCGTAGTAGTTTATTTTGATGACATTCTAATCTATAGCTCTAATCTTGAAGATCACTTACAACATCTTGAGCAGGTACTTGAAACGCTTAAGGCTGAAAACCTTTATGCTAACCTTAAGAAATGTACTTTCTGCACTGATCAAGTTGTATTCCTAGGATTTGTTGTAAGTTCTCAGGACTTAAAGGTCGATGAAGAAAAGATCAAAGCAATTCAAGATTGGCCAACCCCAACAACAATCGGACATGTGAGGAGTTTCCATGGATTGACTAGTTTCTATAGAAGATTTGTCAAAGACTTTAGTACTGTTGCTGCACCCCTCACTTCAGTAATTAAGAAGAATGTGGAGTTCAAATGGGGACCAGCACAAGAGAAGGCATTCAACAAGCTGAAAGATAGCCTCACACATGCGCCTGTTTTGGTACTTCCTAGCTTTGATAAAACCTTTGAAATTGAATGTGATGCTTCTGGAACAGGTATAGGAGCTGTCCTAATGCAAGGAGGAAAACCAGTGGCTTACTTCAGTGAGAAACTTAGTGGAGCTTCACTTAACTATCCCACATATGACAAGGAGCTCTATGCTTTGGTAAGGTCTCTTGAAACTTGGCAACATTACCTACTATCAAAGGATTTTGTTATTCATACAGATCATGAGACGCTCAAACAGTTAAGAGGACAAACTAAGCCTAAGAAGAGGCATGCAAAGTGGCTTGAGTTTGTGGAGACTTTTCCCTATGTGATCAAATATAAGAAAGGTAAAGATAACATTGTGGCTGATGCTTTATCAAGGAGACATGCTCTCATCAGCACAATGGAAGCTAAGATTATGGGATTTGAATACATCAAGGCAATGTATGAAACTGATCCAGAATTTCAAGAACTGTTTAAGGAGACCAACAAGGCTGCATCTGGTATGTTTTATCAACATGATAGATTTTTGTTTAAGGAAAAGCGTCTTTGTATTCCTCAGGGATCAATGAGAGAACTATTGACTGGAGAAGCTCATGGAGGAGGACTCATGGGACATTTTGGCCGAGATAAGACATTGAGTGTACTTATGGAACATTTCTACTGGCCACATCTAAAACGAGATATTGAAAGATTCTGTGCTAAGTGCATCACTTGCTTGAAAGAAAAATCCAGGTCACACCCCTATGGTTGTTTTATGCCTTTGCCCATTCCTAACCTACCTTGGGTAGATATCTCTATGGACTTTGTCTTAGGTCTGCCAAAGATCAACCACAAGGATTCTATATTTGTAGTTGTAGACAGGTTCTCAAAGATGGCTCATTTTATACCATGTAACAAGACTAATGATGCTACGCAAATAGCTGATCTTTTTTTTAAAGAAGTAGTGCGCCTACATGGAGTTCCCAGAACAATCGTTTCAGATCGTGACACCAAATTTCTAAGTCATTTCTGGAAGACATTATGGAAAAAGTTGGGAACTAAGCTGCTCTTCTCAACTACTTGCCACCCACAAACCGATGGTCAAACAGAGGTAGTAAACCGAACTCTTTCAACATTGTTGAGAGCCACGGTCGGTAAGAATCTAAGAAACTGGTTGTCTTGCTTACCTTACATTGAGTTTGCTTATAATCATGCTAAGCATTCAGCAACTAAACTTTCTCCTTTTGAAGTGGTTTATGGATTTACTCCTACTACCCCATTGGATCTTATACCTTTACCTCAAGATGTTATGTCTAGTGAAGGAGAAACTAGGGCAGATTATGTTAAGAAGATTCATCAATAGGTCAAGAAAAACTTGGAAATGAGAACCGAGCAGTACAAAAGAAATGCTAATACACACCGAAAAAACATATCATTTGAACCTGGAGATTGGGTCTGGTTGCACATGAGACATGAAAGATTCCCCAACCAAAGGAAATCCAAGCTTTCCCCAAGAGGAGATGGTCCTTTTCGTGTTTTAGAGAAGATCAACAACAATGCCTATAAGCTTGAGCTGCCAGGTGAGATGACCATATCTCTTACTTTTAATATTACTGATCTTGCTCCTTTTCATGCAGATATACCTGTACTAAGGACAGAACCTTTTCAAGAGGGAGGAGATGATGAGGACATCAATACTAGCTCACTAGAAGCTGAGGAAGAGCCCATTAATATACCTATTATAAGACAAGCTCCAAGAACAAGATCAGGCACAAGAAACCTTAGTAAGATGTTCAACAAGTCTGTCGAGAGTCTCATAACAAACATAAAAGATGGAGGATTCCATGAAGCTGAACTTACTAAAGAATTACAAGAAGGAGACTATGAATAACTAAAGACTACCACAATTTCACTCCTTCCAGTTTTACAAGGCTTCAGAGATACAACCATGTTCATCATTGCTAAACAAACTTAAGAAGGCATTATAATGAGCTACAAGAGACCAAGGTGCGTATTTAAAATTCTTATGTTTGAATTAACAAGTTTATTTGCTTGTTTTTGCAGGAATGTGACTGTTAAGTTTAAGAGTCTTTTATTTGTCATTAGGTCCTAATGTCTTGTTGTTATTTTTGCTTTAGTCCTTTCATTATAATGTATTTTCAGCCCTAGAGGGCACCTGTTATTGGACTAGTATATAAAGTCCCTTCTCAGCATGTAATCAGTTAAGTTTTATGAAATAAAAACCTAGTTTTTCTTCCTTTGAAAGGAGCTGGCGCCTCCAGCCGTCTTGTGTGAGAATCCTTGAAGCTTGAGTGCTCTAGACTTATCACAGATCTTCCATAATCTGTGTGGCGTCTCTCGATCCACCTCTCTACTCAATCCTCACTTAGATCCTCCAGAAAGTGCTTTACAGCCAGCTGAAGGGTCACCATCAACCCATCACTCTTGAGTCTCTAGAAAGTGTTGTACAACCAGCTAGAGTCTCTCCAGCAGTTCCCCTTGCTCGAACAAGTCCTCTTGTTCCTGCATCAGTCTGCCACGTATCTGTCTATGAATTTAATTTCATCTTTGACACATTCCATTAGACGTTCTTTGGCTTTTTAAGTCAATAAATATAGGAAATTGATCATTACCACGACCATCCATATCCAATTCTTTTTCAGAACAAAACTTTGTAATGGTCTACCTTGATTTAATTGTGTCTTTTGATATATCATTCACATTCATAATAATATTTATGATGTGATTGAAGAAATTCTTTTCTATGTATATCACATTAAGATTATGTCGTAGGTTTAGGGCCATCCAATACGGCAAATCTCAAAATATGCTTTTTTGTACCAATTATGTCAGCTTCCATATCTTTCCTCTTTTACTTCATGACGATTTCCACCGAATACATATGTTTTTAAGGGATCAACATGTTTTATTTTCTCGTATAATACTTATTCACCGGTCAATTAACATATCATAGATTAAGCTTGGTAGGGAAGATAAAACTTGGATTCCGGTAACAAAGCTAAATTGGTATATGCAGAACATGTTCAAACACATAATTACAAAATTGAAAAAGGAATATTGTGAACACTCTTTTATAGAATCTTATCTCGTGTTTCTTGAGAATTTTGTACAGGTCTCCATTTACATATGTCTGTTGAAATTGATCGTTGACCATTTCTTGATTTGTCCATTGATCATGAAAATGGCCAAATCATCATCAAAACTTCAACTATTCGCATCATATATGACCTATCATCAACATCTTGCAAGCCGAACAAAACATTAATTCATTGGAGGTGAGAACTCATATAAAATGTCACACAAAAAGATCTCTACATAATCAAACTCAAAGTTAACAATAGAGATTAGCATAAAACTCTCAAATCACTTCAACACGAATGGTTAAACATCAACACCAATTTTCAATAAATGAGACTTCTCTATCAGTTTTTCACTTCATCAACATCCCCAGAAACGTCATTCTTTTCCTCAATAAAGGAAACAGACATGACCAAAAATGATTTCATACCTATATTTACCATCAACGGAGTTGAATCTGTGAAGATCAATTTTTTCATACACTAATTTGGCTTATAATTCGTTATCTTCATCTCTTTCTTTGTTTTGACTTTTTAGCTACATGTTCTCTTTTCCTCAGCCAAATAAAACCTCACAAACATTAACCTGCGAAGCAGTTGATTGATTTTGAACGTCTAAAAGATTTACCACCGGAGGAACCATATTTGGGGTTAATTCCTCAACATGCAACCTTGATTCAAGTTCAATCTTTTGTCCTGCTGAGTGTCCTACCACCACACATGTTCCACCTCCCTAGTTGAGTACCATGGCTGTGTTATGGTTGTATAATTCTTAATCTTCAGATGCATGCACAATTGAATTAGATGTCGAGTGACTTCCACGGGTGAATCTCCTCGAGGTTAAACCAAACACTATAGTCTCCAAAAAATCGCCTTCATCTTTCGAAGATTTTTTTCTATGTTTTTTCTTAAAGATTTGCATAGAAGAAAGACAATTGTTTAGATATTTTTCATAACTAATGTGATGTACCCTCAATTTCCTCTCCACTACCACTACTTTTGGATGGCTTTAGCACATATGGGCTTGAGACTATTTATGAACCTGTTAAGCCATGGAGCTCCGCCTGATAGAACTGGGTCCCTGACTCAGCACGATGGGACCGATGGCTCAGCTCGATCAGATTGGCTGATCCCAGGAGAAGGCCAAGTCCCTAGAGTTTGCAGTGATCAGTTCCCTGGGCGATGGCACCTGCCGATCGTCCAGCTCTTGGAATGGCTAGCGATCGACCTGTAGGCCGATCACTCAAGAGGCCGAGTTCCTGGAATTATGCAGTTATGAGCCTCCTGGCTGATCCCACTTGATACAAGCCTTGATTCAAGGATGTATGCGTGTGGGCTGTTTGGAGAAGTTTAGGTGAGAAACTCGACCTTAGACTTCTTGGATAGGGGTTTTTGGGTTGGTATTCGATGGAAAGGTGAAGTGAACCACACGAGGGGTGATGAACCTCGTGATAAATCCCAAACTTAGAGCTAGGAGGGCTGGTCTCAACTAGGTTCTAAGGGCACAAGACTCTTGAGAGAATAACTTGTTGGGGAAAAGTTCTATCTTTATTAATATCAAAAAGGTTGTCGAACTACAATGCTGGAAGGAGCCTTATTAATATGCTCGACAGCTTGACCTTCTAGGATCGACCCAAATAAGAAAAGGAAAACTTACAAAAGTGCACAAAGGAAAAGATACAAAAGTGTATAATCGAAAAAGGACCTATTCCTAAAATGTCTTTGACTCAATAAAGTAAATATTCTAGATCCTCCCCTACAAAACAGAAAGAGGCATATATTTGAACTGAAACTCACCTTAACTTACCTCATGGCCAAGAAATGGAAGGTGGCCGTCCTTGTGGCATGCACGAGCCTTGCTCCTAGTCTTCGACTTGGAGTAGGGTTAAGAATCTTTGGGCCCTGGCCTCTCTTGCCACTAAAGCCCAAGTCTATGATGTCCCTTGTGTTGTTGAGAAGCCATTGGGCTCTTCCTTGCACTTTTGGCCCATTGTCCTTAGTCGATTTTCCTCTAGGAGCTTGTCGACCCATAAGCTGAATTTGTGGAAGAGTGCCCTTGATCTGTTTCTTGTCATTGCTCCTTGAGGTACCACTAGTGTAGATACTTCTTCTAGGTGCATGTCCTGGAGCTGGTAGCTCATTTGGTCCGAGTCCTCTTGTGTGGAAGTGGAAATGCGCGTGTACTCGGCTGGATCGGCTGTACCGGCTGGATTGTGCGTGGTACTGGCCGGAATGCCTTCAGGACCGGCCAAGTTGATCCCGGAGTCAGCGGCATCACCAAGGGGACCGGCGGTGTCATCCACGTCGCCACCAAGTGTGCCGGAAGCTTGGGCCTCGCCGCCGGCAATGCTGACCAGTCTGGTCCTATAGGTCGAGGGTCCGGTGGTACTGCCTGGTCCGGCAGATGTGCCAGATGGTCCTGCTGTCTCGTGCAAGCTTCCTGGTCGGCTAGTCTGGTCTCCTGGCTGGATGTACAACCTGATGTCCTCATCACCACTGCTTTTCAAACGCATGAAGCCCAACTTCATGGAACGGTCAGCTATCAGCCTGTCAGAAAATTGCAGACCAACCTGTAGTTTATCTTCTGATACAAGCCTCGATTCAAGGCTTATATGCGCGTGGGCTGTTTGGAGAAGGTTAGGTAAGAAACTCGACCTTAGACTTCTTGGATAGGGGGTTTTGGGTTGGTATTCGATGGAAGGGTGAAGTGAACCACACGAGGGGTGATGAACTTCGTGATAAATCACAAACTTAGAGCTAGGAGGACTGGTTTCAACTAGGTTCTAAGCGCACAAGCTTCTTGAGAGAAAAACTTGTAGAGAGAAAATTCGCACTTTATTAACATCAAAAAGGGTGTCGAACTACAATGCTGGAAGGAGCCTTATTAATATGCTCGACAGCTTGACCTTCTAGGATCGACCCAAATAAGAAAAGGAAAACTTACAAAAGTGCACAAAGGAAAAGATACAAAAGTGTATAATCGAAAAAGGACCTATTCCTAAAATGTCTTTGACTCAATAAAGTAAATATTCTAGATCCTCCCCTACAAAACAGAAAGAGGCATATATTTGAACTGAAACTCACCTTAACTTACCTCATGGCCAAGAAATGGAAGGTGGCCGTCCTTGTGGCATGCACGAGCCTTGCTCCTAGTCTTCGACTTGGAGTAGGGTTAAGAATCTTTGGGCCCTGGCCTCTCTTGCCACTAAAGCCCAAGTCTATGATGTCCCTTGTGTTGTTGAGAAGCCATTGGGCTCTTCCTTGCACTTTTGGCCCATTGTCCTTAGTCGATTTTCCTCTAGGAGCTTGTCGACCCATAAGCTGAATTTGTGGAAGAGTGCCCTTGATCTGTTTCTTGTCATTGCTCCTTGAGGTACCACTAGTGTAGATACTTCTTCTAGGTGCATGTCCTGGAGCTGGTAGCTCATTTGGTCCGAGTCCTCTTGTGTGGAAGTGGAAATGCTCGTGCACTCGGCTGGATCGGCTGTACCGGCTGGATTGTGCGCGGTACTGGCCAGGATGCCTTCAGGACCGGCCAAGTTGATCCCGGAGTTGGCGGCATCACCAGAGGGACCGGCGGTGTCATCCACGTCGCCACCAAGTGTGCCGGAAGCTTGGGCCTCGCCGCCGGCAATGCTGACCAGTCTGGTCCTATAGGTCGAGGGTCCGGTGGTACTGCCTGGTCCGGCAGATGTGCCAGATGGTCCTGCTGTCTCGTGCAAGCTTCCTGGTCGGCTAGTCTGGTCTCCTGGCTGGATGTACAACCTGATGTCCTCATCACCACTGCTTTTCAAACGCATGAAGCCCAACTTCATGGAACGGTCAGCTATCAGCCTGTCAGAAAATTGCAGACCAACCTATAGTTTATCTTCTGATACAAGCCTCGATTCAAGGCTTATATGCGCGTGGGCTGTTTGGAGAAGGTTAGGTAAGAAACTCGACCTTAGACTTCTTGGATAGGGGGTTTTGGGTTGGTATTCGATGGAAGGGTGAAGTGAACCACACGAGGGGTGATGAACTTCGTGATAAATCACAAACTTAGAGCTAGGAGGACTGGTTTCAACTAGGTTCTAAGCGCACAAGCTTCTTGAGAGAAAAACTTGTAGAGAGAAAATTTGCACTTTATTAATATCAAAAAGGGTGTCGAACTACAATGTTGGAAGGAGCCTTATTAATATGCTCGACAACTTGACCTTCTAGGGTCGACTCAAATAAAGAAAAGGAAAGTTTACAAAAGTGCACAAATGGAAAAGATACAAAAGTTTATAACCGAAAAAGGACTTATTCCTAAAATATTCTTGACTCAAAAATGTAAAGAATCTAGATCCTACCCTGCAAAACAGAAAGAGGCATATATTGGAATTGAAACTTACCTTACTTACCTCACGGCCAAGAAATGGAAGGCGGCCGTCCTTGTGGCATGCACGCGCCTTGCCCCTAGTGTTCGACTTGGAGTAGGGTTAAGAATCTTTGGGCCCTGACCTCTCTTGCCACTAAAGCCCAAGTATCTGAAGTTCCTTGCATTGTTGAGAAGCCTTTGGACTCTTCTTTGTACTTCTGGCCCATTGTCCTTAGTCGATCTTCCTCTAGGAGCTTGTCCACCCAGAAGCTGAACTTGTGGAAGAGTGCTCTTGATCTACTCCTTGTCATTGCTCCGGGTGGCACTATTGGTGTGGATACTTCCTCTAGATGCATGTCCTGAAGCTGGTAGCTTATCTGCTCCGAGTTTCCTTGAGTAGAAGTTGAAATGCTCGTGCACTCGGCTGGATCGGCTATACCGGCTGGAATATGCGAGGTACTGGCCGGAATGCCTTCAGGACCGGCCAAGTTGATCCCGGAGTCAGCGGCATCACCAAGGGGACCGGCGGTGTCATCCACGTCGCCACCAAGTGTGCCGGAAGCTTGGGCCTCGCCGCCGGCAATGCTGACCAGTCTGGTCCTATAGGTCGAGGGTCCGGTGGTACTGCCTGGTCCGGCAGATGTGCCAGATGGTCCTGCTGTCTCGTGCAAGCTTCCTGGTCGGCTAGTCTGGTCTCCTGGCTGGATGTACAACCTGATGTCCTCATCACCACTGCTTTTCAAACGCATGAAGCCCAACTTCATGGAACGGTCAGCTATCAGCCTGTCAGAAAATTGCAGACCAACCTATAGTTTATCTTCTGATACAAGCCTCGATTCAAGGCTTATATGCGCGTGGGCTGTTTGGAGAAGGTTAGGTAAGAAACTCGACCTTAGACTTCTTGGATAGGGGGTTTTGGGTTGGTATTCGATGGAAGGGTGAAGTGAACCACACGAGGGGTGATGAACTTCGTGATAAATCACAAACTTAGAGCTAGGAGGACTGGTCTCAACTAGGTTCTAAGCGCACAAGCTTCTTGAGAGAAAAACTTGTAGAGAGAAAATTCGCACTTTATTAACATCAAAAAGGGTGTCGAACTACAATGCTGGAAGGAGCCTTATTAATATGCTCGACAGCTTGACCTTCTAGGGTCGACTCAAATAAAGAAAAGGAAAGTTTACAAAAGTGCACAAATGGAAAAGATACAAAAGTGTATAACCGAAAAAGGACCTATTCCTAAAATGTTCTTGACTCAAAAATGTAAAGAATCTAGATCCTATTCTGCAAAACAGAAAGAGGCATATATTGGAATGGAAACTTACCTTACTTACCTCACGGCCAAGAAATGGAAGGCGGCCGTCCTTGTGGCATGCACGCGCCTTGCTCCTAGTCTTCGACTTGGAGTAGGGTTAAGAATCTTTGGGCCCTGACCTCTCTTGCCACTAAAGCCCAAGTCTCTGAAGTTCCTTGCATTGTTGAGAAGCCTTTGGACTCTTCTTTGTACTTCTTGCCCATTGTCCTTAGTCGATCTTCCTCTAGGAGCTTGTCCACCCAAAAGCTGAACTTGTGGAAGAGTGCTCTTGATCTACTCCTTGTCATTGCTCCGGGTGGCACTACTGGTGTGGATACTTCCTCTAGATGCATGTCCTGAAGCTGGTAGCTTATCTGCTCCGAGTTTCCTTGAGTAGAAGTTGAAATGCTCGTGCACTCGGCTGGATCGGCTATACCGGCTGGAATATGCGAGGTACTGGCCGGAATGCCTTCAGGACCGGCCAAGTTGATCCTCTCCAGCACTCTGAATGGTCCATCTCCTTTTGGTGCTAGCTTGGAACTCCTTAGGTTGGGGAACCTCTCCTGCCGTAGGTGTAGCCACACCCAATCGCCTGGTTGAAAGATCACCTCCTTTCTTCCCTTGTTGGCGTGAGTCACGTACTACCCGGTCCTCTTCTCCAAGTTTTCTGCTACCTTATGGTGTAACTTCCTTATGAACTCTGCCTTGGATGCTCCGTTGAGGTTGGTCATCTCTGCTGGTTGCACTGGCATTTGCTCCAATGGGGTGAGAGGGTTGAAGCCGTATACTACTTCAAATGGTGTCTTCTTGGTTGCTGAGTGCATGGCTCGGTTGTAAGCGAACTCTATGAATGGCAGGCACTCCACCCAAGTCTTGAGGTTCTTCCCTAGTGTAGTCCTGAGAAGAGTTGATAGTGTCCTGTTGACAACTTCAGTTTGGCCATCGGTTTGAGGATGGCAGGTGGTAGAGAACAGTAGCTTCGTGCCTAGCTTCCTCCAAAGGGTCCTCCAGAAATGGTTGAGGAACTTGGTGTCCCTGTCTGATACGATGGTCCTTGGCACTGCATGAAGCCGTACTATTTCCTTGAAAAACAGCTCGGCTGTTTGCGTGGCATCATTGACATTGGCACACGGGATGAAGTGTGCCATCTTGGAGAATTTGTCAACCACTACAAAGATTGCATCCTTGTGGTTGATCTTGGGCAGGCCTAGAACGAAGTCCATTGAGATGTCGACCCATGGATGTGTAGGTATGGGCAGTGGGAGATACAACCCGTGAGGTTTCACTCGGGACTTTGCCTTCTTGCAAGTGATGCATCTTGCACAATGAGCTTCTACTGTCCTCTTGATTTGTGGCCAGTAGAAGTGCTCCTTGACCACTGCTAGAGTCTTGTCGACACCAAAGTGGCCCATGAGTCCTCCTCCATGAGCTTCTCGGATGATAAGTTCCATCAATGATCCTTGTGGTATGCACAACCTTCTCTCTCGGAACAAGAATCCCTCATGGATGTAAAACTTGCCATGACTCCCTGTGCCACACTCCTTGTAGCTCTCAGCAAAGTCAGGATCATCCTTGTAGAGGTCCTTGATGTTCTCGAATCCTAGGACCTTTACCTCCATGGTTGATATCAAGGCAAACCTCCTTGATAGTGCATCGGCTACCACATTGTCTTTCCCCTTCTTGTACTTGATGACGTACGAGAAGGTTTCTATGAATTCCATCCTCTTGAGATTGGTTTTCCCTCTGAGGTGTTTTAGAGTCTCAGGATCAACGTGGATCACAAACTCCTTGGACAGCAAGTAATGCTGCAAAGTCTCCAATGCTCGGACAAGGGTATAAAGCTCCTTGTCATAAGTGGGGTAGTTCAGTGAGGCACCACCTAGCTTCTCACTGAAGTATGCCACTGGTCTCCCTCCTTGGGTTAGTACTGCTCCTATGCCTATTCCAGAAGCATCACACTCCACTTCAAACGTCTTGTTGAAGTCGGGCAGGACTAGCACTGGTGCATGTGTAAGGCTGTCCTTCAAGGCCTGGAATGCCTTCTCCTGAGCTTCTCCCCAGCTGAATCCCACATTCTTCTTCACTACTGCCGTCAATGGTGAGGCAATACTGCTGAAGTTGGGCACGAATCTCCTATAGAAGCTGGCCAGTCCGTGGAAGCTCCTTACTTGGCTGATGTTCCCTGGTGTTGGCCATTCTTGTATGGCTCGGATCTTCTCTTCATCAACATGTAGTCCCTGTTAACTTACAACAAACCCTAAAAAGACAAGTTTATCAGTACAAAAGATGCACTTCTTGAGATTGGCATAAAGCTCTTCTTGTCGAAGGGTTTTAAGAACCATCTCAAGATGTGTGAGGTGTTCCCGTAGGCACTTACTATAAACCAATATATAAGTAAAGTAAACCACTACAAATTTACTGATGTACGCCCTAAGAACTTGGTTCATAAGGCGCATGAAGGTGCTTGGGGCATTAGTCAAGCCGAATGGCATGACTGTCCACTCGTATAGCCCTTGCTTTGTCTTGAAAGCAGTCTTCCATTCATCACCTTCCTTCGTCCTGACCTGGTGGTATCAACTCTTGAGGTCTATCTTGGAGAAGACCGTTGCTCAACTCAGCTCATCTAGCATGTCATCCAGCCGTGGTATTGGATGCCAGTACTTGACTGTGATGTTGTTGATTGCTCGGCAGTCAACGCACATTCGCCAAGTCCCATCTTTCTTGGGCACTAGTAGCACTGGTACGACACATGGACTGAGGCTCTCTCGAACATAGCCTTTCTCCAGGAGCTCTTTGACTTGCTTCTCAAGCTCCTTGGACTCCTCTGGACTCATCCGGTAGGCTGGCCGGTTGGGCAGTGCTGCTCCGAGCACTAGATCGATCTGGTGTTCTATGCCACGTAAAGGAGGCAAGCCTGCTAGTATCTCCTCTGGAAACACATCCTGCAACTTGTTATGGAGAGTTGCTACTTCAGGAGGTAGCTCTACCTGTTCTTTCTCTATATTCAACACTTCTTTGAAAACCATTAGTAGCATTAGATCCTTCGAGGCTAAAGCTCTCCGGACATGACTTGGTTG
This sequence comes from Pugionium cornutum, assembly GCA_018901935.1. Classification (NCBI taxonomy): domain Eukaryota; kingdom Viridiplantae; phylum Streptophyta; class Magnoliopsida; order Brassicales; family Brassicaceae; genus Pugionium; species Pugionium cornutum. The sequence continues at coordinate 4,415,007 of CM032165.1, forward strand.
AATGAGAAAATTAGATTTAATGAGCTTCTTTTCCTTACTCATTTGCTGTTGAAGCTCATGTACCTGGGCAGGTGTGAGAGGAGCTAGGCTGACCTTTCTCTTGTCATGCACGAAAGTGTAGAGATTGGTTCGGCCATCATGCCTAATCTCCTTGTCAAACTGCCATGGTCTTCCTAGTAGAAGATGGCCAGCTTGCATGGGCACCACATCGCACACGACTTGGTCTTGGTACTTGCCCACACTGAATGGCACAATGACTTGCTCATGGATCTTGAGCTCCACTTTGTCATCGAGCCATCTCAGTTTATATGGTCGAGGATGCCTTGTCTTCTCTAGTCCTAGCTTATCAACCATATATGCACTAGCAACGTTAGTGCAAGAACCACCATCTATGATGAGGTTACATACCTTGCCCTTGATGGTGCAACAGCTGTGGAAGATGTTCTCCCTTTGGATGGTCTCTGAAGGATCCACCATTGCACTGAGGATGCGTCTAGTGACCAGCACTTCCCCCACATCAAGGTACTCAATGTCACCATATTCCTCTTCTGGTTCATAGTCCTCTTTATCTTGGGACTCATATTCTCCAGCCTCCGTAATCAGCATGACCGGTTGTTTGGACACTCCCTTGAGATGTGTCCACGTCCCATACACTTGAAACAAGTGATGTCACGTGATCTCTGAGGGTTAGAAGACTTACTAGGCTCTCTCTGGTCACGGGTGGGTTCAGGAGGCTTGCTCTTGAACCTTGACTCGATCTTTATGCTCTTGCCTTTGTCTACGGGCTTGGGAATGTTGCTTGGTGCCCAAGGTGTCTTAGGCTTGCTGCGGATGTCTTGGCTCTTACGTTTGATATGCTGCTCAGCCTGGACAGATAGGTGGAACAAGTCTTTGAAGTCAGTGTAGATTTGCCATTCCACCTTGCGGCTGACTCTTTCTTGGAGTCCATCCAAGAATTGTGCCATCAATGCTTCTTCATCATCATTGAGCTCGAGCATGTTCCTTAGCTTCTCGAACTCTTCATAGTACTCCTCTACTGATCTGGTACCCTGCTTAAGAGTACGAAAACGACGTTGCAAGTCCCTATGAAAGTAAGGTGGAACAAACCTTTGTCGCATGACATCTTTCATGTCGACCCATGAGTCTATGGGCCTCATTCTTTTCCTCCTTCTGTCAGATACCTCACGATCCCACCAGATGAGGGCATTATCCGTGAGTTGTGCTACTGCCATTGAGACTCTCCTAGGCCCTGGTTGGTTGTAATGATCAAAGATATGATCCATTCTTCTCTCCCAATCTAGGTAAGCTTCGGGGTCTACTTTTCCTGCAAAACGTGGAGGAGTTAGTATAACATCAGGATGAGTTACCCGGTTGTAGGTGTGTTCATCTCCATCCTCATGATGTCTAGGAGGCATCCTTGGTCTCTGGTGAAGACCATATGGCTCGAAGCCATCATCTTCTGCCTCTGGTTGCCGTGGAGGTCCTCTCGGCCTATGGTGATAGTTATGAGGTTGTGTGTCCTCATCTCCATCTGGCTGGGGTTCCTCCTGTTCGTGCCGTGTCCTAAGGTGCTCAGGACCCTCAGGACGGTCTTGCTCAGCTCTCATGTGCCTTATGGCCTGGAATCTCACATACCTCTCCACGCGCTCCAATCTCTCGCCTATTGATGCGAGTTGTGTTTGGAGGGTGGTGAACATGGCCATCATGGCTTCGGTTGCTTCTCTATTTTCTTCTGCCATTGCGTGCTACAAAGAAAGAAGACAAGTTATGATACTCCTAAATTATTATGAGGGTTTTCTTTTTATAAGGATTCGAAAAAATTTGCAAAAAGGAAAAAAATCTGAGAATTGGAAATTCGAAATTATGAAGATTTGAAAAAAAGGAAACTTTCTTGACAACTATTGCTAGCTGTCCAATTCGAATCTTTTAGGTATTTTTCCTATTTCCTTTTTCTTTTCTTTTTACTTTAACTTAAAAATAATGGAAATATGATTCTCACAAAAAGGAAAGTCGAATATAGCAATGCAAGAATGATTCTAGAACCGAGTGATGCACGTAGGATATAGATGCACTCGGTATGAGTTTAGATGTTATTTTTTTGATTTTGTTGAATGGAACTTAAACTAATGCAATAACAAGAAACAAAACAAGCTAAAGGATAGAAACAACCTGGTTTAGGAGCTTTAAGCTCTGATACCAAAATGATACAAGCCTCAATTCAAGGCTTATATGTGCGTGGGCTGTTTGGAGAAGGTTAGGTGAGAAACTCGGCCTTAGACTTCTTGGATAGGGGGTTTTGGGTTGGTATTCAATGGAAGGGTGAAGTGAACCACACGAGGGGTGATGAACCTCGAGATAAATCACAAACTTAGAGCTAGGAGGACTCGTCTCAACTAGGTTCTAAGCGCACAAGCTTCTTGAGAGCAAAACTTGTAGAGAGAAAATTCGCACTTTATTAATATCAAAAAGGGTGTCGAACTACAATGCTGGAAGGAGCCTTATTAATATGCTCGACAGCTTGACCTTCTAGGATCGACTCAAATAAGAAAAGGAAAGTTTACAAAAGTGCACAAATGGAAAAGATACAAAAGTGTATAACCGAAAAAGGACCTATTCCTAAAATGTTCTTGACTCAAAAATGTAAAGAATCTAGATCCTACCCTGCAAAACAGAAAGAATCATATATTGGAATTGAAACTTACCTTACTTACCTCATGGCCAAGAAATGGAAGGCGGCCGTCCTTGTGGCATGCACGCGCCTTGCTCCTAGTCTTCGACTTGGAGTAGGGTTAAGAATCTTTGGGCCCTGACCTCTCTTGCCACTAAAGCCCAAGTCTCTGAAGTTCCTTGCATTGTTGAGAAGCCTTTGGACTCTTCTTTGTACTTCTGGCCCATTGTCCTTAGTCGATCTTCCTCTAGGAGCTTGTCCACCCAGAAGCTGAACTTGTGGAAGAGTGCTCTTGATCTACTCCTTGTCATTGCTCCGGGTGGCACTACTGGTGTGGATACTTCCTCTAGATGCATGTCCTGAAGCTGGTAGCTTATCTGCTCCGAGTTTCCTTGAGTAGAAGTTGAAATGCTCGTGCACTCGGCTGGATCGGCTATACCGGCTGGAATATGCGAGGTACTGGCCGGAATGCCTTCAGGACCGGCCAAGTTGATCCCGGAGTCAGCGGCATCACCAAGGGGACCGGCGGTGTCATCCACGTCGCCACCAAGTGTGCCGGAAGCTTGGGCCTCTCCGCCGGCAACGCTGGTTGGTCTGGTCCTATTGGTCGAGGGTCCGGTGGTACTGCTTGGGCCGGCAGGCGTGCCAGATGACCCGGCTGTCTCGGGCAAGCTTCCTGGTCGGCCAGTCTGATCTCCTGGCTGGACATACGACCTGATGTCCTCATCATCTTCCCTTCTTTTCAGTTTGGCCCAGTTTGTCCCCGGTCGACACGGTTTACTTTTAATACACTATATAACTTTCCTAGTTACCGAAAACATAAGTCTGCTTTAAATTTTGCCTCTTTGAACTACAAACAAAATTTTGGATGTTTGTTCTTGGGATTTTCAACATTTTCTACAATTCTAGTGAAAAAGTCTTTATCCTTTCTCTTTATTTATGTTTCTTTTCATATATATATATGTATTTGTTCTTGCTATGACCATATGTGAATGGTTATCAATATGGATTGCTAGTAAAGTAGATTAGAAGGATTGGATGTTAACTAGTTTAAGACCAAAATATTATAATTCTTCGTGATATGATGTGATTATGCTAAGATTGATGTATCTAATCAATTTTTATGCTTATGATATTTTGCGTCTGATAGATATTTGAAAAATATGTAGATAAAGTCTAATCATATTTTTCACATCTTAACAATTGATAACTGATGTTTAGTGTGATTAGTATACTGAAATAGACTTGAACTCAATGATTACTAGTCAATTGATTACAGTACAAAAGATTTGATTAATCAAACCGTTAAATGGAGTATTATCACGATAGTAGATTAGTCGATTAGGAAGTGTACAATATCTTAGGAATGAATTTGCTTGTGCACGTAAGCATCGTTAGTTAGCGGATAATCATCCCGAATGCATATATTTACCAGTCGTCCATATGTTTTAATCTTTGAATTAATCTTATCATATTCTCTCGTGCTTGTTCCACAGTTCGTGAATTAGAAAACAAAACAACAAAGACCAACTCGAAATTGCTTAAATTTAGATGGTTACTGTATTTTTAGTGTGTTGTTCTTTCTTCTTTATGGATTTGACACACGAATTACTATTTTAATTTCTCAGCACTTGAAGTTATATTTGGGATAAAACTAATCTCCCATCAAGTTTTTGGTGCTATTCCAAGGAAAAAAGCAATAGCCATTAGCATTTTGATTTACTTATTGACTAAGTTTACCTTTTCCTTATATGGCTAAAATTACTTGGGTTCTGTAGGTGCATGAACACGAGAAGCCAAAGAAAAATAAACTTGCAACTGAGTGAAGTTGACATTTGACGGATAGCAAGAGAAGCAATAAGAACTAAAAGAGAACATCTGAATCATCTAAGGGGGCGTTAGAAAATGAAACACCATGGGAAAAAACCCTCCATATGATGGTTAGTATGAAGCCCAAGGAGTGGGCATGACAATCAAAACGTAGGAGAGTAAAAGGATAGATACATCCTCAAAGGCCCCCAAGGGTCATTATAACATTTGATGAGCTAAATGTCTATGAAAATCAGACTGAAATGTGTCCACCACATGTGAAAAACAATAACTTCAAGATAAATGCGAGTTTACTAAATACGGTTCAAGGAAGCAAGTTCCATGGTTTGTCAATGGAAGATCGCCTTGATAGGTTTTGTGGAACCTCTAGTATCAATGGTATTTCAAAAAATGATTTTAAGTTGTAGTTGTTCCATCCTCTGTCGGATATAAGGCTCATAAATGGGAATTGTTTTTTACAAAAGATGCCATTACCTCATGGGATCCATGCGCGAAGGTCTTCCTTGCTAAGTTTTTTCAACTTCATCTACGAGGTTTGGAAATGATATCTCAAGCTTTGTGCAATATGGTAATGAAAGTTTCTGTGAGGCATGGGAAAATTTAAGGTCACATCACAATACCCTCACAATGGGATCTCTAAAGAGTCATTCCTATGCCCTCTATATCGTGTACTCCCAAGAATTCGTATGCTATTGGATACCTCTAAGCTGGAAACGGGATGATTCTAGTTAAGATATTGATGCAAAATGATGGTAATTGTGGAGATGACTATGATCGATCTTCGTGGGGAAGCATAAATTATGAAGATGAGAGTATGAGAAAAATGAAAGCGCACAATGAGAAATTGGATAGGGTTCTACAAGTTTCCCAGCGACTAGCCAAGTATGTTGGAGAATTTGATAGGTATAATGGATGGCAGGAAAAAAAACTAAAGTTCAAGATAGTCAACAGTAAATAAACTACAATAAAGGACAACCTTGTTACCAAAAGGGGGTACAACCAGGATTTTTTCAATCACCCCAACTTCTCCTACTGATGCACTAATGTAGAGAACCCACATGATCAAGCATACAATCTTTACAAGCCACAAGATAAAGCCTACTCCCCTTACAAGCCTCAAGAATAAGGCTTTTCAATAAGGGTATGTAGCCATTATCAACAACTCCTTCCATTTTAAGTCCCTCCTACACCAAAATCGTCCTAATTGATGAGATGAAAATTCCTTTGCAGAAAATTTTTGAATGGCAAGCAAAATTAGCCAGTAAATTGAACAAGAAAATGGTTGATATTAACTGCAAGGTTGATAGAGCTTCTAGGGAACTAAATTCCAAGTGAACATGTTTCATCTCACTTCAAAAACTTAGATAATCAAGTAGCAAAAATAGCTTCCACTTCGTCATCACATAAGGAAAAATTACGGGGAAAGACTGAAGTTAAGCAGCACGAGTATTTTCAAGCCATCATGTTAAAGAGTGAAGAGGACCTGTGATGTGAGATGCCCTATGGAGTCTAAAAAGTGAAAAGGTTGACTGTTACACAAATTGGTGGTCACTCTCTCTCGGTACGACCATTTGGATAAATATGGTGAACTAACGAGTTAGTGGTCACTTTCTTTCGTGGGATCTGGGCCGGGTCAATGATAGGGGAATGAATTTCACCAAAAAGAGGATGAGAACCCTTTGATACTTCACTAGAACATCAGCCTTAGATGCAGCTGCACACTCGAGAAGGATGAAATGGTAGGATTTCTTGTAGAAAGAAAATGCTATATTTATTAATAATCAAATTGTAAATATTATATGGATCTAGGGGGGCTTTATATAATGGTTCCTCAAGTATACCTATTAGTTGAAATTAAATGAAAATTGCCACAAATAAAAAAAAGGAAAGAGAAACAACACAAGAAATGAAAAATACATATTTTAGAAAAATGGAAACTATGTTGCATGTAATTACTCCCCCTTTGATGCGAATATGTTTGAATTTGAAGTTAGTTGGGACCACTGTTTGGGCCTTCTGAACCTGCCAAGTTTTAAATATATTGGTTTAGCATTACTTGCAAGTGGCCATGTAGGCGCACCATAAGTCGATTCCGAGTGTACTACGTGCACCATAAGTCGATTTTGAATGTGCTACGTGCACCATAAGTCGATTCCGAGTGTGCTAGGTGTGTGGCATCTCTTCGGTGTCCTTTGTCTTGAAGATCTTCTAAATTTTCATTTCAAGCCGTAGGATATTGATCATGAAGCTCTTCCTCATGCTTTGCTCTTGCATTTTGATTTAGGTCATTAGGTGTTGTTCTGGCTGGTTCTTGCCCAATGTGGTTGTCTTAAAGTTTTGGACGGTATTATCCTACATTTTGTGTTAAAACACTAGAAATGTGTGTAGAGGCTAAAGGCTTACACTGCTCTAAGTGTGTACGCCCATGAGTGATGGTCATTTTATTGAAGGATTGGGCTAGATCATCAGCGGGCTTATAAGGAGTGGCATGCGGGCCATCAATGCTGGTGGTACCGCATGTAGAAGTGATCCGAAAGGCCTCTGGCCAGGGGGGTTCCTCTTGGCCCAAGTTTTTGATGTACATTGCCATGGCCAGATTGAACATCTTCCTTATTTGTTTGTTCCATGAACGTGTCACCGCAGCCTCTCGTAACACATACAATAGGATCAGGCTATGGTAGATACTGAGGTACTCATCAAACTTATATCAAAGGAGCAAACGGAGGAAATCGATTTGCAAGAACGCGAATGAGCTTTCAAATGAAATAAATGACAAGAAGGTTGACCTATGAAAATTTCCCTCCCAAGATGTGATTGTCAAGGAGAGAGCACCCTTTTATCACCACATAAACAAAAACTTGAATTTCTTGGGAGACTTTAAAAGCAAATTATTGAGATGCAATTCAAGAAGTACAAGAGCCTAATAAGCTCAATCTTGATTACACTTCCTTACTAGGTGAATGATGGTCCAATTCTGAAAGAGCTCATGAAGGATGTGATAGCAAAGAAAAGGATTCTGGAGTAACAAATGATGGAGATCAACCACGAGTTTCTTGCCATACTCCAAAGCTCACCAGCAAAGAATTTTAAATATCCGGGCAGTTTCACTATTCCTTGTATCTTGGAATTTTTATCTTTTGGTAAATGTTTTGTTGGTGTTGGAGCTAATGAGAGTTTAATACATTTGACGGTATCCAAAAAAATGGGTTTAACTAACTTTAAGAAGGCTCGCATCTCTTTCCTCTTGGCGGATAGGTATAAAAGGTTTTCAATTAGGATCTTGGAAGACATATCTTTGAAGGCTGGCAACTCTATAATCTTCGAGGATTTTGTTGTGCTTGAGATGAAATAAGAGCCAAAAGACCCAATAATCTTTGGAAGACCATTTTTATCCACCACAAGAGATGTAATTGATGTGAAGAAAGGTACAATCAACTTCAACTTGGGACCCTCCACTCTCAATTTCAACATCATAGACATAACCACAAAACTAACCATTGAATGTAAGGTATTTATCTATTGAAACATTTGAAAATTTGGAGGGTGGATACCAAGATGAGTTGAAAAAGAGAGATCCTTTGGAAGTTGCAATCACAAAAGGAAGGGAAACTTTTACATTCATGAACAAAAAAGCATTGGATTTGATCGAAGATGAAGACATCGTGGAGAAGGACGATGCTAGCAATGATAAGTCTAGTGAGGATGACAATTGGTGTGAGCTCAAATAAGCAACATTTGAGCTAAACCACTACCGATTGGACTAAATTGCAAGCTAAAAATATCAAAGTATAAACAATAGGAGAAAAAAGAGTTAAGGCAAAACAAAAACCACTACCACCTATGTGGTCGGCAGCCGATCGCATGGGAAGGAGAAATGGCCGACTCCCTTGAGTTCTGGGAGATCATACCATCAGACGATAGCACAGGCCGATGGCGTGAAGGAAAGGTTGCCAAATTACTAGAGAGTGTACACTAATGTTTTCATTTGCATCATTTGCATTGAATATATACTTATACAATAGAAAAATACAAAAAATTGAAAAATCGAAAAATTTCAACAAAAAATCCATCTATTTGCATTTGCATTTTATGTGTTTAGGATTGATTATAGAGCATATATGTTACGATTTCACTTGCATATAGATCAATGATTATAAATTTTAGCCTATACTATAGCCCTTTCTATGAGTGTAATGATATTTGAATTGACTTGAAAATCTGAAAAATTGACATTTTGTTGAAACTAGCTTGATAGTCTTCTCTTATCTTGAAGCAATTGAATTGACCCTAACTTAAAGTAAAATTGAACTTCAACTTGATGTTAATTATCTTGCATACACTTGAAACGATTTGTTCATGAGTACCATATACATACTCGGGTCTCTTTTCACCTTTCATTGCTCTCTTATTAATCCGGATGGCGATATTCCATCTTTCAGAACGGTTGTACCACTCTCCAACTAAGCCATTTCTTTCAAACCAACCTTACTGATTTTTTCGAATATTAACTTTACAAAACATGTTGATTTTTGAGAATGATAAAATTAGAACTTTCATATGGTTGGAAAGTTTGGTTACAACTTGAACTTGTTTTAAATTGGAGAGTGTAAAAAATGGAGAAAATATGTTGACCTAGTGAGTAAGAAAAAAGAATGAAAATTGGTATTGAAAGAAAAATAGCTATAAGCGTTTAAGTTTATGATCTTTTTAAGTGATTAAGAATAGAAAAATAGCAAAATGTATAAGAAAAGAGAGGATAGAAAAAGAAGACCTATATAAAACCAAAGCTATTATTATGATTAATTGAAAAACTTTTAATTACTTAAAGAAATAAGGTTTTGAAGAAAACGAGTGGTATGTACAAAAATTAAAAATTGCATTAAATGGTGAAATGGATTTCACATGGGTTTAACTAGCCAATGCTAGTAGATAAAAGGTTAAATCTTATATGAATCAATTTTTCTTGACTCTTAGTAATTCGAAAGTTCCATTCTCTTTTCGAGAAACCCATCATACTAATGAGATTCATTCAAAACATGTTCATAATCATTTCTATTTTGCAAAATTCATTGAATGCTTTAATGAATGTTAAAAAATTAGAGAATTTGATTGCAAATGAATTTTGAAGATTTGATTAGATAGCGAAATTGAAGAAAACTGCATGAGAATTAAAAAATAGTGGCGATTCTTCCATTACGATACTTCTAGTTAAATCACTTTAAAAATTAGGGATTGTTGTGTCTTGTGGATATGATATCCCATTTTCAAAAAAGTATTACCTCTTATATTTTATTGCTATTTCGTACTTTTTCCGATTTCTGTAACTATTTTTTCTACTAAAAATTTCTTACTTAACTTTTGTACATAAATTTAATTTCAATACAATATAAAAAGTATATATAAAGGCTTTCTAATCATCAATTAAACATACTGAGATTGATGTTATTTTATTCATAATATTTCCATATTTCTTTTCATCATTCCCATGCCAAATTTTGATAAAAAAATCTCATTCGTATTTTTAGGCGCTCATAATATTTATGAGAAAACAGTCAGTTTCCTCATAAATTTATATCCAATGGATTATATATACATGAATTTTTTAACACTATTGATTAAATTATAAAATATCCTTTTCGAATTTTATATATAAACTATTAAAATAAATTTGATTTCACCAAATAAATTGAATCCGTTTGTTGCAATGCTACAATTAATTATTAGGATGCCATGTACTTGATGAAGAATGCCATCTATTTTTTCCATATATTTATTGAGCATTTTGTGCATTTTGCGTACGTAGTCATTGTGCTCATTTAAATCAATGGTATCTTGTTCTGGATCCTTTTTTGTTAGCATGCTAAAAACTTATTATCAGAAATCATTTCAAATTACAGTTATTTACATACATAGCTTTTAATCATTATGTGTAAGTGTCCTCTTCTGTTGATATAAATTTTGTTAGCATGGTAATTATATTTTTAAATTATGATGAATCAAATTTAGAACTGCTCTTTTGTAAATTCACCGGGATATACAATTTTATACCACGTTAATCAAATTGATTACCTATATTGTTTTCGTTAGGCCGATGTGCACTGCATTATTCCGGAAGATGGCATTACGACAATTAACAAAGAAGGATTGGTTTGGTCTGATGAAGAGGATAATGAGAAGGTGAATAATATGGTGAAGTTGATATCCGAGAATTTTGAATTCGAGAAAACCATGTTTTATGGAGGAACAACGGAGGGTGAATTGAATAAGCTGAGAAGTGAAGAGATGGAGAAGAAAGAGAAGAAGGATAAGCATAAGCAGAAAGAAAACATATCTGAATCTGGTCACCCGTCCACTAGTGGCAGGGTACTACCACCGAGTATAAACAATCCAAAATTTGTTGCTGATTTGGTTGCTTCCAAACTGAAGGATCACTTTAGTTTGATGAACGTGAAGATTGGTAAATCGGTTTTACATTTCAAAAAGATAGAGGATTCATTTACCAAATTTCAGGAATCAATGGAAAATTTTATTGAGAAGAAGATCGCTAAGATGCAGGATGTTGTTGTGAAGTTTATTTGTGAGTTTTTGGACAAGACGACATCGTTCCATGTCCCTGTAGAGCATCATTCTACTCCTAAAAACTATGATGAGAATGCTGGGACGAGCAATGTTCACCACACATCTGAAGGATTGACTGTCAAGGACCCACCTATTGATGTAACAGGAGCAGAATCGGATGTGTTTGACGTAATAAATGCTATTTTTGGTTCTCTTAATCACACCGCAGAAGACAAGGTATGTTCTTATGAACTATATAACCTTGGATCAAAAACATTTTCATTCTTAAAAATAGTTACATTTATTGTTCATGATATCTATTATGTTAGCATGTTAAGAAGTTAGTTATCTCAGTAATAAAAGTTTTATTACTGTAATTCACTTTCAATGAGTGATAACTAAATTATTATCCGAAATTATATGATTGATAAAAAAATACTTAAATTTTTTGGTACATCAGGTTCGTATTAATGATGTCGGTGACATGAATGTCGACAACCATACCAATACACCAAACGTTCAAATAGAGGCTGAAGATGAAGCCGATATCAATGTTGGGGGAGATGAAATGGAAATGGTATATTTTACTGGTAACACGCATTTTTTATATTCTTGATATGTAACCGATAGTAATAGTTGTATGTTGCTAATGTCAAACAGAGGCATGAACTCATACTGATCAATGATTTGGCCTTTCTATCATCCATACCTTCGCTCTCCCTCGGTCTTTTGTAGGACAATGTGAGTAAAGAAGATGGTATCGGTACCACGGAAGAACAACCAGAAACATCTGCCATTGATGATGTTGTGGATAAAGAAGATGACAATGAAGAGGATACTGAATACGATGAGGATCAAGAGGTTCATAAGAGCAAAAGGCAGAGGGCAACACCGAATGTGCTTAAGGATTTCCAATGTGATAAAAGGTTGATAGCAGTGCCACAATATCCAAAACCAATTCTCAATGGATTTGATCCCGAACTTGATTATGCATCAAAATTTGTCAAGTTAGACACATTACTTAAGAAGAAAATGTAATTTTGTCTAATCTCCTTTGATGGTAGCTGCCAATATTTTCATAGGTTTATAGTAAGTTAACAGTGATACATTGTTGTTGCTGATACTATTCAGTGTATCTGTAACATACTATTGTTAACTGTTATTGTTGTTTGTAGCACAATATATTTTCCTAAAGGCATCACCGTTAACAACTGAGACATAGCCGACATTGTTGAAAGGATGAAACTGATGTCTCAAAAAGTAAGTAATAATACAATGAACAAATGTAATTGTTCTATTATCTAAGGTCCATTTAACATATTTTTGTAATTGTTTTCCGAATATTTGACGCTCTCATGCACTTGACACAACTAATGTATAATAGAGAGCAAGGTCCACGAAAAAATGTGTTATTCTTGGACACCACGTTTGTATCCCTTCTGATTAAACACCACAACAAATTCATGAGGTTCGCAGCTAAATACAAGGCCCGTTCCAAGTTTGAAGATGATATATTCGTCTATTTTAGATTGGAGACCAATCCAACTGCTCCACCCCGGTTTTATTTTTCTTTCAACCTGGACAAACAAAAATGGGGTTGGTGTGTGCGTGGCAATTTCTGTGAATACTGTATAAATCTTTGACTACAACATTGTTTTCTGTCTCGATAGTTATGTGAAGAAATACGTTAGCCAGATAGCTCACATGATACCCTATCTTTTGAAGAAGACCCATTACAAAAACATGCTGTCTCAAACTAAGGCATATTCTGTCGTGAGGCATAAAGGCATACCCCAAAATGATATATATGTTGATTCAATGGTTACGTATTTACTTCTAATGCAGGCTTATTCGATCAGTGGACTTGATGGATGCAAAAGCATCAAATCTGACTCCATAACATCTAAAGCTCAAAAGATTGTTGTAATGTTTTTCGAGGAGTTTGTGGATGCTATTGAGATTTCATGAACTGAACTCGTTTTAACTTTTATTTTTACATTTCCGGACTCCTTAACTTGTTTGTACTACTGTGTCTATAAAACTATTTGGATCTCATTCACCTTTTGTATGAGTGGTATTTATGTAATTATTCCAATACATTATGAATTAGCCATTACCACAACCATTGTTGTGTAATTCCTTTTCAAGTTTTGCTAGTGGATTCCATTTCAAATACTTTTCGTGGATATCTTATGTTTTTTCTTTTCCTTTTAGGATTGAAACTATTGTTATTACAATTTTGATTAATTTCTTAGCAGTTAGCACGATAACTGTTTTCAAAATCTTTCTTATGTTGTGTTCTTCCAAAAAACAATTGTAGAGGTCAACAACTTATTTATCCAGTAAAATTCCATTCCAAAATTTATCCAAATCATATTTCAAGTTTGATCTGGAAGAGCGATATTTATTTATATTTTCAGGACATTACAAAAGACATTACGTTTAACATGTTGCGTTTTACGTTACTATAAAACATCAACAAAATAACGCATACAAATTATCGTTTTTAACATCGGTTTCAAAAATATTTGTAACCCATGAAGCTCATCTGCTCTTCCAATACATTAGTCACTTCATATAGATATTTTACAGGTGACATGGTTATTACCCAATCTGTCACATACCGTTAGACGTATTCTCACTCCTCCCTGAAATTTTCAGTTCAAAATATTATCTAAGAGTCATATTAAAAATTTAAGCAAAGTGAAAAGAAACGCATTAATGCTTTCTCATATGTACAATTATTATATTGCTCACAATTATTTTACTGCTAACAATTATTTTAACGCTAACTATTATTGTACCGCTAACAATAATTGTATCAGTAACTCGTTTGAATACCAAATACGCATGTAGCAAATACAAATATTTTTAACAGAATAAATAGTTTGTTGTCGGGTAATCAATTGATAAAACAACATTATTAAATGGCTGAAAACATTATTTCAAGGGTAATAACTTATTTATTTTTAGCATATACGTTCTGAAGAGGAATCATCAAACGGGTCAGTGTCTGCAACAGGAGAATTATCCTGCCAACTCGGTTGACCTATTTCTAAATTGAAGTACTCACCAACTACCTTTCCATTCCCCTTATCGATTGTACTTGATGGAATTATTGCTTGTGCGTAAGTGTTTGAACAGTTACCGATATCGGAAACATATGTGGGAATATAAACATTTACAAAATTGAATCAAAAGTAGTTTGTATAGCTGATATTTTCCTGTTATATAAAAGAAAATTTGTGGAAATTACCGATTGAATGCAATTTGTTTTATCGTCTTGATCGTCAGGGCTTGCATCTCCGAATTCTATTGCTTGTGATGTGTTGTTGTCATCTTCATCTAACCGAATGATTTCATCATAATCACATGTGGCTATATCATCCATGACATAAAACTCACTCGATGAGCCAGACGACGATCGTGTATCCGTTATGGGATCTATGACATTGTTTGTAGATACGATTCCACTTAACACAAGATGGACTTTTTTTATGACAACATTTCCTGAGCTGTGTATATTTCCTGGCTTGTATTTATAACACCACCTGCCATCAAATCTAAATGCAAACCAAGTTATTGTACAAATTATTAAAATATCGGTTAATTTTTATTTTAAGGACTAACATAAATATTACCTCGGTAATCTTTGGTTTGATCGTCTAAAGCCTTTTGCAATTGATGTATTGTATTTGAATTCACATCACTGGTGAAATTACTCCTTTTATAAAACCTATATCTTTCAACTTGATACAATCTCATGGTAACGTACAACGTCAGTTCTTCAGCCTGAACTCGTACTGACATGAAAATTTTCACATCCTCCTCAGTTGATATGTCGACTGGAGGACCTTGTCTACCATTTGCCACCAATAACTGGAGATTGGTATGTTAAAGCAATAGGTGTATAGTTATCCATCTCATATCGGCTTCTCACTAACACCATGAGGGATGTGTATGTTTGATTTTCTTTGAGCTTTATGCCGTACATAATTTATAGCTCCTGCTTCACTTCTGAAAAACCAATCTCCACTTTCACATCTCTCCCAAACACCGCATATGAGATACACAAGACGGACCATCACTAAATCTCATTTTAATATTTTTTTAAAAATTATTCATCATGTTCATCACCAAATAATATGCAAAGATACCCAGAAGTTTAGACTTGAATATGCATATAAAGCTTTAAAACTATATGAAACAAAACAGTACTACATGACAAAAAGGTTGGTGAAAAGCTCTGTTACGGGACATAGCTATCTCGATCTTAAATGACAACATTTATGTGGATCATAAAGAATCTCAAACTAACCTTATAAGTACTTTTCATAAATATTACCTTGAATATTTGCTATTTATTTCAAGAAAAACACCTGCCCAATTTGGAATGTAGGGTAATGCTTGGTATCCCTGATGCAGTCTAACCGAAAAAAAGTTACTTTGCTTTTAGTTCATATATAAATGGTGATTGTTTTACAGGTGATAAAGTAATATATACTCGGTTTACTTCTTGTATAATACATACATACATTTATATTATATATATTTACCAAATCTATTCGAAATCCTTCATTTAATGCTTCTTTGGCTACGATATCTTCTTAGATATCGCCTACATTGAACAATAACCTATTTTTCAGAGAGGTAGTGTTTGCATCAGTCCTTGTCGCGATGAGTTGGCGTTTACGGAGGAGAGGATCGGTAATTTACCTCTCCCATGCTATAGTGAAAATAGTTTTTTGAATCTCGTGACTATATCGCTAATTTTTAAAAGTTTTGGTCTATACAACTAATTAACTCTATTTGAATTGAACCATTAAACGGATATTCAAAAATAGAAGGCTTTAATAAAATAGAATAACCAAGCAAAACAATTGTACAACATGTTAAAAGCTGCAAAAAATAAATTGTGATTGTTGTCATGAAGGGCCTCACAATTATCTTTAGTTGTTCGGTTCATCAACATTAAGACTGATTTTAACCTTGTTGAAAAATGCATGGACTCGTGGGTAGAGATGTTTACTTAATATTTGCAAGAGGAAAATCAAGCGACTAGTTGATACTACGAAAAAAAACTGATGCCAAATTTTGGTCTTCCATTTTATATAGTTGATGTATGTGTTCACAATTGTAATATCGTTTGGAAAGAAGATGAACAAAAGGAAAAATGTAATTTTTTCGATGCACAAAGATATAGGCCTAGTGAGAGTAGTACGAAAATACCTTTCACTCGTATTTGGTATTTATCTATAGACAGTAGACTCAAGAGAATGTATCAAAGCGAGAAACCTGCAGTGGCAATGAAACAGAAGAGGGAGAAGTGAGTCATCCATTAGTTGCGGGGTGGAAAAATTTTTGACATCTACATCCAAGATTTGCATCTATATCTCGAAATGTTTATCTTGGATTATGTACTGATGGTTCAATTCATTTGGGATATCTAGTAATCATTCATATTAGTTCGTGATTATCACTCCATATAACTTACCATCTAATATGTGTATGAAAAAGAGTAATTGTTTCTTACAACTGTGAATTTGTTGTCAAACCATACGTGCGCTAGTTTTGATATATGCCTCCGACTTTTGACTTATGAGTTAAAAGAATTGTGGTCTACCAGTTTTGAGGCATACGATGTGTGTTTGAATCAAAAACTTTATTTTAAATGTTGTGCTAATATAAATGATAAGCGATTTCCCAGCATATGAAATGTTGTCAGGATGGATGACGTATGGTAGGCTGTCTTGTCCAATTTGTATGGATGATACCAAAGCATTCTAATAACCAAATGGTAAAAAGCCATGTTAATTTCATTATCATAGAAGGTTTCTTCCCCACGGTAATCCATTAAGGACAAATTTTTAAAAAAGGCAAGCACGCTTTGAATGACTACCCACCAGAATCATTGACCGGCGAACATATTTTATAGGAGCGAATAAAACATGTCAATCCTATAAGAACATCTAACTGAGTGGAAACACTCATGAAGTAAAAGAGGAAGGATATGAAAGCTGGCATAATTGACCCAAAGAAAGCATATTTGGGGAGTTTTCGTACTGGACGGATCTAAAATTTTGACATAATTTTGATGTGATGTATATAGAGAAAAATTTCTTCGATAACATCGTAAATACTGTTATGAATGTGAATCATAAATCAAAAGATACAATTAACTCCAGGTTGGACATTATAAATTTTTGCTCTCGAAAAGATTTGCATGTGGATGGTCGTGGTAATGATTCAAAAGCCAAAGAGCGCTTATTGGAATGTGTCAAAATGAGATTACTTTTTATTTTGGAATTTTCAACTCACGCAAAATTTAATTTGGATCACAAAATGGTCGTTAATTTGTAACCATTTTGAGACCACCACGTTTTGCGACCACTTTGCGACTGTGTGTGCAGTCGTAAAATCCCTTTATATATAGGTGATGTTTTCCTCACATTATCATCCCAAAACTTAAAACCTTTAATTTATCTCAAAGATATTCATTTCTCAAATACTATGGTGGGTTCCAGTAGATCTATAAGAGCTTGAGGGGGAAGGCAACCACAATCCTCTTTTGGCCGAAACTCATCGGCATCTTCAAATCCGTCAAATGCTGAAACATGAGCAGTGTCACGTCTCCCTTGGCAACACACATTCACTCCACACACTATCCTTGAAATAAAAACATCTCATGGGTTCCAACAATCATCGGAACCATAAGAAGAAGAAAATGCACTCTCGGATACTCTGACCGCAACCGAACAAAATATCATGCTCGAAAGTTTGTTACAAACTTGGGGCATGAAAAATATATATCGGTGTTATCTTCAATTTCTTCGCTGAACACTACTTGGTAATTTTAAAATAAATTTTTTTGTAACAATAGTTTAATATTAAAATATATATATATTAAAAACATGTTACTCAAACTCTAAAAAATTCATGTGTTAAGTTTGATCGGAGGGGATTCTAACCCGTCAAATTTCAAAAATATTAAAAAATAAATTTGATGAACTCTATTATAGTTGGACAGTCGTGTCAATGGCGAGAAAATATTTTATTGAATTTAAAGTAGTTATTTTTTATTTTATTTTAATTTTTATTTATGATTTATTAAAAAATATATTAATAAATGTATTTTTTATTATTTAAAAATCAAATTTTTAAGCAATCGTACACATGAAATTCTATGATCACTTTGGTTGTGCGAAAGGAGTTTGAAACCGGTTGTATTCGACGAATGAACGGAATGGTGAGCACCATTCATACTTTTGGGAAATGTCCAAGGTGAATTTCTCTGTGTGTACAAAATTATGACATACTACTAGATTATAGCAAAGACAAATTAGAAGAGCAGTAATGCATGAAACAACCATAATTCTTCTCGTGATGGCCTAGGTCCCCATAAACATATGTCGGGACAGAAGTCTTATCTACAAATTAAATAAGAAATGGTAAGGATTCATTTAAATATTTTTTTTACAAATATATTCAATTTTAATTTATTTATCATTTTAAAACTTTTTTAGAAAAATAAGTTGGGATGGCTAGTCTTTATTAGAAAAATCTTTATAAAGACACATACACGGACATACGAGACATATCTCGATTGGAAGGTAAAACAAATTGGTGTAACGCAAATGGTGATCCTTGAGGTGGATCCTTGTGAGGCGTCTTCCTTTGCGTCGTTTAGAGCTTACTACAAATAAAATGAATGAAATATTTATTTAAGTAATAATACGAATTTCTATAATTTATTTTATGAAGATTAGTTTTATTTTTTTATTTAATCATTTTTAGCCTTCTATTCCAAATGACAGAGGATATCCTTACGTCCTCGGTAGTGTTACCCGTGTTCAAAGCAGCGACATACGCAGAGAAGGCTTTGATTCAAGTCCTAAAATTTTTTAATTACTTTAAATTATTTCTAATATAATTTTAGATTTTATAATTAAATTTAATTATTTTTTCTTAAATTATACAATATAGTCGCAAATTGGTCATACAATATGTGATCAATTTGTGATTACATAATTTTAAATTAATTTTTTTATGGTCGCATTTTGGTCACATATTTTGTTACCAATTTGCGACTACATTTTAATTAAATCTAAAATTTCAAAATTAAATAATTTTAATTAAATTTAAATTTTCAGACTTAAATTCTCCAAAAATACGACCAAAATGTGATGAAAATTTCATTAAATTAATTTTATTTTTCATAAAAATTATATATGAGTTACATTTCAAAATTTTTGTGATCAAACTACAACTACGATTAATAAAACTTATTGAACTTTTTAATAAAATAAATATATGTTCGCATTTTGAGTCGCAATTTGGTCACAACTAGTTTTGCGACTATATTTTGGTGTCAAAAAGGTCACAAAATTTGTTATTCATACGGAGTAACATATTGATATCAAATTTTGGGATCACTGTATAGTCGCACAAGTGGTCGCAAAATTCACAATTGTTTTGGATATTGCATTTTGGTTGCCATAAGGCGATCAATATGCTACTATATGTGCTTTCGAAGATTGATTTGTGACAATCTTATGTAGTCACAAATTGGTCGCATATTAGCCATATGCGACCAATTTGCGATCAAAGTCGTGGTTGTCAAGTGGCTGATTCCTATAGTGAGACTTTGAGGCATCAAGTGAAGACTTAGAAGAGTTCAGAGCCTAAGGCCAAGACCCAAGATACACCATGCACAAAATGCATCAAATATATACGGAATCAACACTTAGTGATCTTACACGGCCATTTGGAAGTAAATCTAAGGTATGATCCATTTATTATGTTGTTGAAGGATCAAATGGCCCTTACAATGACCCAACATGATGCCAAATTCAAACTAAGGCACCTCCACACAAAAATCACACGCAACTTAGACCATTCTCTTATCTTTTCTACTCAAATCTCTCAGTTTCTAATCTAAAATTCTGTCAAAAATCTCTCAGTCTTTAGACTAAAAACTCACGGTTTCATTCAACCATAAAAGCTGCTTCCTTTGAGCTCTTCAAAGCCTAACAATGGAGGATACAGTTCAAATTAGTTCCAGCCTGAAACCTACGGTGATAGCAGTAGTTCTCAAAGGCTTGAACTACACATTATGGTCAAGAACCATCAAGACAGCCATTTGTGGCAAAGGACTTTGGAATCACATCTTGGAGGATAATACTCCATCTATAGATGATCCAAAGGAGAAGAAGGATGAGGCAACAAGAAAAGAAGAAGCTAGGTGGTTCCAAGAAGATCAATCAGTCCTTGGATTCCTCCAAAATTCATTGGACCCATCCATTCTTGAAGCTTATTCACATTGTGAAACTGCCAAGTCTCTTTGGGACACTCTCAAGAGGGTGTATGGGGATGTTTCAAACCTCAGCCGTGTGTATGAGGTTAAGAAGGCTCTCAATGATCTACACCAAGAGGATATGGAGTTCACAAAATTCCTGGGCAAGTTCCAGTCAACATGGTCCGAGCTTGACATGTTGAGACCAAGTTCTATGGATCCAAAGGTGCTTAATGAAAGGAAGGAACAAGACAAGATATTTGGGCTCCTTCTCAACCTAAATCCAGCCTTTAAGGATGTGATTAAGTCCATCCTGAGAGAGCCAAAACTCCCTGATTTCAAAGAGGTGTGCTCACGGATTCAAAGGGAGCAAGGCAACATTGGTTTGTTTGGTGGTAAAGGAGAACTAGTCATGGCCAACAAAAGCGTGTTTAAGCAAGAGGATAGGAAGAGTGTGATGTGTGAGCATTGTAAGAGGAATGGCCACATCAAGGACAAGTGCTGGATACTTCATCCTCATCTCAAGCCAAACCGGTTCAAGGATTCAAAGGCTAACATCTCTCAAATGGTTGCGACTGAACCGGCAAGTTCATCCAACCAAGGAGGGGAGCTAGCTATGAATGTATCCATGGAGTATGTTAAGAAGAGTGACTTGGAGGATCTCATCAAGGCCTATGCCTCAAAACTCTCCGGTATCACACTCTACTCCCATAAATCGCTTGATAAACCAGATCATAAGTTGGTAGTGGATTCAGGTGCTTCTCACCATATGATTAGCAATGCTAGGTTGTTAAAGAACATTGAACCATGTCTAGGACAAGTAACTATAGCTGATGGTAAGGGTATTCCAATTGAAGGAACCGGAAAATTAAGACTATTTGACAAAGAAACTAATGCATTCTTTGTACCTAAATTTAAGTCTAATCTAGTTTCTGTCAAAAGGCTACTAAAGACCTCAATTGCAATGTTACATTTGGGCCTAACAATGTTTACTTTCAGGATATTAAGAGTGGTAAGATACTTGGAGGTGGTGTAACTCAAGATGAGCTCTATGTTCTTGAAGACCCTCCAAGCAATTTGGATTCCTTAGCTTTCAAATCCTTTGTTTTTGCTAATAAAGATGTCTTATGGCATGCTAGATTAGGACATCCTCATGCTCGTGCTTTAAGCTTAATAATTCCTAATGTCGCTTATGATCACTCAGTTTGTGAGGCTTGTATCCTTGGCAAACATTGTCGTGTTGTTTTCCCTAAATCGCTACAATTTATGAGCATTGCTTTGATTTAGTACATTCCGATGTTTGGACCTCACCTTACATGTCTAGAGATAGGAATAAATACTTTGTGACCTTTATAGATGAGAAATCGAAATATACATGGGTTACATTACTTCCATCTAAAGATAGGGTTTATGAGGCATTTATAAACTTTCATAATTATGTTACTAATCAATTCAATGCCAAGATCAAAGTGTTAAGATCAGATAATGGAGGGAATACACAAGTCAAAGATTCAAAGCTCATCTAAACAAACATGGAATACTACATCAAACTAGCTGTCCACACACACCACAACAAAATGGAGTTGCTGAAAGGAAGAACCGACACTTAATGGAAGTAGCAAGATCCATGATGTTTCATACCAATGTTCCTAAAAGTTTTTGGGGAGATGCAGTCTTGGTTGCTTGCTACCTCATCAATCGGATTCCAACCAAAGTCTTGCAAGATATATCCCCATTTGAGGTACTCAATAAAACTAAACCTTCCATTGATCATTTACGTGTATTTGGGTGTGTGTGCTTTGTGTATGTTCCAGGTGATCTAAGAAACAAGTTGGAGGCAAAGAGCATCAAGTGTATGTTCCTTGGATATTCGACAACACAAAAGGGTTATAAGTGCTATGATCCGAGCAACAACAGGACATATGTGTCTAGAGATGTCAAGTTCATAGAAGAACAAAGCTATTATGATCAGAAAGATTGGGAAGGATTGAAGGATCTCTCAAGGTCACCTTCTGATTTGGCTACGAGTTTGAGGTTTCTCTTGAATCATTTGGGAAATGATCTGCCAAAGGATTCAAGACACGAAGAAACAAGAACCTTAAGTAGTTCACAAGATACCCAAGAGAATGAACAAGGGTGGTAACTCAAGAACCAACTCCAATCCAAGAAGAAGCTATGGCCCAAAATCAAGAACAAGACGACTTGGAAGTGGGTATAGAGGAACCTATTCACCAAATGGAAGAGGAAACGGTTGTAGAGGAGGTTGCACCACCTGTTCAGCATTTAAGGAGGAGTACTAGACTTAGGAACACTAGGGTATTCTACAACAACCAGGCCGTGGCTCATCCCATACAAGCTGTTTGTTCCCTTGACCTCTTGCCATCTAGTCATCAAGCATTCCTTGGAAAGATTGAACAAAGTCAGATTCCAAGGACTTATGAAGAAGCTGAGAGCAAGAAAGAATGGTTAGATGCAGTAAGAGATGAGAAGGGAGCTATGGAAAGGAATCATACATGGGATATACAAGAACTTCCCAAAGGCAAGAAGGCTGTGAGTTCCAAGTGGGTGTTCACCATCAAGTATAAGAGCAATGGGGACATAGAAAGGTACAAGGCACGTCTAGTTGCAAGAGGTTTCACTCAGACATATGGAGAGGACTATACTGATACATTTGCACCGGTGGCTAAGCTACACACTGTAAGGGTTGTTCTTTCACTAGCTACGAATCTGACTTGGGACTTATGGCAAATGGATGTCAAGAACGCATTCCTACAAGGAGAACTTGAAGAGGAAGTGTATATGACTCCACCACCAGGCCTTGAAGATTTTTGCAAAGAGGGACAGGTTCTAAGACTTAGGAAGGCAATATATGGGTTGAAGCAGTCACCAAGGGCCTGGTATCACAAATTAAGCTCCACACTTACTGATAATGGGTTTAGGAAATCCCATTCAGATCATACTTTGTTCACTCGTCAAAACTCCAAAGGAATCGTGGCGGTCTTGGTTTATGTGGATGACCTTATCATCACAGGAGATGATAAGGAAGGAATTCAGTCCACAAAGGCCTTCTTAAACAGATCATTTGACATCAAGGATCTTGGAGAGTTGAAGTACTTCTTGGGTATTGAAGTGTGTCGGTCTCAAGAAGGGCTCTTTCTATCCCAAAGAAAGTATGCTCTTGATCTGTTGACAGACACGGGAAAGCTTGGGGCTAAACCGGCCAAAACTCCTCTTGAAGATGGCTACAAGGTCAACGGAAAGGGGAGAAAGCTGATGAGTTATTTAAGGATGTTTCTCAGTATAGGAGACTAGTTGGGAAGCTGATCTACCTCACCCTCACACGACCAGACTTGTGTTTTGCTGTGAATCAAGTAAGTCAACATATGCAAAAGCCTACTGTATATCATTGGAGCATGGTAGAAAGGATCCTTAGATACATCAAAGGATCTCCTGGTCAAGGTATATGGATGGGCAAGAATGGGAACACTGAGATTGTCGGGTATTGTGATGCGGATTGGGCTGGTGATAGGGTGGATAGGAAATCAACCACTGGGTATTGCACCTTCGTTGGTGGGAACTTAGTCACTTGGAAGACTAAGAAGCAGAAGGTGGTATCATGTTCTAGTGCTGAAGCAGAATATAGGGCTATGAGGAAGCTGACAAATGAAGTAACTTGGCTCAAAGCACTCTTGAAAGATTTCGGTATTGCACAACCAGGGCCAATTACCTTCCATTGTGATAATCAGGCAGCCATTCACATAGCTTCAAACTCAGTGTTTCACGAGAGGACCAAGCACATAGAGATCGACTGCCATAAGGTTAGGGAGAAAGTTCAAGATGGAACCATTCTGCCATGTTATACAAGGAGTGAAGACCAACTAGCTGACATCTTCACAAAGGCAGCAAGTCTCAAAGTTTGCAAGAACATCTTTAGCAAACTTGGGCTTGTTGATTTATCACACCCATGATCAAAGGTCTCCTAATCCAAGAGCAGCACACTCTTTTTCCCTTATTAACGTTTTGTCCCAAGTGGTTTTCCTTAATAAGGTTTTTAATGAGGTGTTGCCTTGGGTTCCCAAGCTTAAGACTTTAGGGTGATTCCAAAGTCTTTAGCTTGAGGGGAGTATTGACATAGGAAAATCAAATAAGACCTATCTTGACCTACAAGGCAAGTGTGAGCACGAAAATTCAGTTTGAATAACAAGGGAAATGAAAAAGGATGGGTTATTATTAACCACATGGTTGAAATGGTTAAATAGCTACCTTGGGAGAAGAATCAAGGTAAAAAAGTCATGCCCATGCTGCACACAGTCTTGGCAACCACACCAAACAGTCATGCCCATGCTGCACACAGTGTTGGCAACCACACCAAACAGTCATGCCCATGCTGCACACAGTCTTGGCAACCACACCAAATAGTCATGCCCATGCTGTCTCCTCTCTTCTCATTGGTTGTTGACAGGCTCCTCCTCTATTCAAACTCATCCACAAGTTTGAATTCGTTTTCTTTTGTGTTCACATTGTAAATCCTCTATAAAAGGGCTGTAAAGACTCAATGTATAATATACTCTTAGGAGATTCTTCTCCATAAGTCTAAGTCATTTCTCATTTTCTCATTAAAAAAAAAAAAAACAAAAAAAAAAAACATTTCTCATTTTCTCATACTTCTCTTTGAGTTTTCAGATTCAATTCTTCACATTTCTCCTCTATAATCTCAATATTCTTACACATGATGCCAAATTCAAACTAAGGCACCTCCACACAAAAATCACACGCAACTTAGACCCATTTTAAAGTGTATGCATTTTTCCGTTTTATATATTGTTGTGATTTCCTTTTCTTTGTGATTTTATTGTTGCATTTTTTATCTTTTATTGTGGCCATTAAGTCAAGCCAAAGAACCATTATATAAGATTCCCCTGCAATCTTATATTGAATTCTTTTTCAAGAAAAAGAACCTTTTCTAGTTCAACAAACAGAACGCTACCGCCTTTTGCTTGAACCTCACGTGCTATATCAAACAGTTTTCAGTCTATTTGTGGTGCACGTCACTTCTCCCAACACTACCCTTGCTTTGATGCCATAAGATAAAGCGACCACCAGCTCGTTAGATCGCCACCTTATCCTACTTGGCTGCACCGAGAGAGAGAGTGACCACCAACTCGTGTCACGGCTAGGCCTTATCCTTTGAAAGGTATGACGTCTTACATCAACTAGCCTATAGGTTAATCAAATCTTTTGAACGGTAATCAATTGGCTAGTAACACCAAAAGAAACAACAAAATTAGTGACAGTGGTATTCATCTCTAAAACGTCATTATATAGGCTTCATGATGGTTTTGCGTTGAAATCCAATTTGACGTTCAGCCGTCACCATAATAATGGAATTTGTCGGTAATTTGATGTAAAAATTGCAAGGACCAAGCTTTGTCGGTAATTCGACATAACCGTGCCATCGGTAATTTGATGTTATGTTGCGATGAATTACCGACGTATGTACTACGTTGTAAAATTTTTTGATAATTTGATGGAAAGATAAGAAGAATTTGCGGCTGATATAGTGACTCTTAACAACGTTAGTAATCCCGTTAAATTACGTCGGTTTTACATAGAAACCTCTTAGGGTGATCAATTTGCAAGTCATTGTCTGGTCAATGGTAAAAATGTCATCGCTTTGTCGATGCTACTTAGCATCAGATTAGCACCGACTGCTGATGTGAATCTGACGCTAAGTAGCGTCGAATTAGAGATGAATACTTAAATAAAATTTAAAATTATATTTTAAAATTAAATTATTTTAAATTCAATGTTTTACAAACAAATTATTTTTAAAAAACAAAACTAACTATCAAAAAAATGTTGGAGATGATTTACAAATTCTGCGTTAGCTGTCTCTACGGATGCGCTCGCGAAATCCATTGCTCCCGCTAATGGATTCACTACTGCTGCACAAGATTCACAGGATTGGTTCCGTGGCTGCAACGGCTACGCTAGCACAGGTTATCCACAGATGATCATAGCCCTGGATCTATTGTGTGTGTTCCACCAACGTAGCCTACATATCCAAAATCTTGGTGTTTCAGCTTTTAGTTGGTTATGCAGGTGAACTGGATCATCTTGTGGTGGTGGAAGAACAATTAAGCACGCAACTAAGAAATCACGGATTAATCCGACACCTAAAAGTCATCTCTTTCACTTCGGGACAACCTACATAATGAATTTTGGAAAAAAAAGTTTGATTCTATAAATATAAATTCAAAATCAGTAAATAATATATTTAATTTTAAAAATTTAAAAAACATATCCCTTCGGAAATATGGTCAATTTCTAGAGTCATCAAACTTCCAGATTGGACCAAACTCCAACCTGGTGATTGTGAACACCGTTGAGACTAGCGTTTCATGGTATTTGTCATCACTTCGTTATAGATCCTCTTTGAACGAGGATCTACAAAAGTTTCGTTTTTTCTCTTTTGGGTTTCCTCAAAAACCGTTGTTAGCAGTGAGAGTTATTCTTCCACGGAAAAAGTTAAGAAAGTATTAAATTTTAAAATTAATAAATAATTAATTTAAATATAAATGCTTAGTTCCAAAAGTATCATCCGTAGTAGCCTTCCCGCAAAAAGGGTTTGGTTTGAGGTCTACGAGGTTGGCAGGTACCCGTCAAGCCTAACTGATTTCCGCGATGCTTAGAATTGACTTGCTAATACGATTGATCTTGGATCAACACAATATTGGACTAGCCCGTTTCATACAAGCGAAGATACGTACAAGGGCTTTGCGTCATTACTTTTCACCTTCCACGCCTTCTTCTAGTTTTAAACGATGTTCCCTCACCGTTTTGTAGCCTTTTCTTCGAAGACCTTCTTCAGGCACTCGTAGATTGACATGTCTCAAAACCATTTTGTTATAACAATCAAAAATAAATCAAAAAATGAAAAATGTAATAAAAATTAAAGTAAAAATTTTAAGTATTACCGCGAAATATTTGAAAAAGTCTTCTGGATGTAATCCGGAATTTGGTTTCAGTTAGCGTGTTCCTCCGTAAAATAGCCCTTGAATGTGTCGTACACAATCCGACTAAATTTGTTGTCTACCCCAAACCTGAAAAATTATTAGTTAAAAAAAATTAATGTACTCTTAAAATTTATAAATATTTATATAAGATTTATATATTTAATTATTTAATAATATCTTATTAATAAGTTTCTGGTGGTCGCACTGGGTTCAATCAGTCCAGACTTTTTCGGTTTGGTTGCAATAGTAGATCCTCTAAGCTCAAATGATGGTAGAGGAGATTCAACAGGTTGTTGTTGAATCTGTGTCGGTGGTGTTGTTGGCGTTGGAGTTGTGGAGGAGTGGGTGTCTATGTCTTGGGAACCCTCTTCGTAGCAGATGATGGTTGACGCAATGATTCGTTGCTACTTTTCCCAAAACCGCTATCTTCTTGCTCATGCAAGAAGTCCACGTAGTGGATGTGCCATCCTGTCATCTACAAAATAAGCCTCACGTTTTTATTACGATCTGAAAATATAGTTTAAAGTACATTTTAAACATAATATTTAATAAGCCTCACGATTTTATTACGATCTGAAAATTTGAAGTAGAATAATTTATAGAGAGAAGTTAGAGAAATTTTAGAGAGATGGTCGAGTTTGTATAATGAAGGGGGGAGAATCTCGGTGCCTATATATTGTTTTTGTGGCTGGCGCTAATCTGTCATAACGTAGCAACGGATTAGCAACTTATCAACGCTAAATTGGCACAAATATTTTTATTTTCTCGCAGGAGCTAATGGTTAAAAATTTTGAATTACAAAAGAATTTATCGCTAAATCGTCGGTAATATTTGAAATAATCGGCATCGTTTTCCGTGAAAATAATTGAATTAACGAATGATTTACATTGCATTCGTCAATAATCCGTCAATTGACCAACGATTTAACGATGACTCTGTTATAAATTGTCGTAATATGCTAGTATATTTGGATGAATGTGGATTTTGCAACGGATTAACGTGGTTTGTTTGATTAATGATGGATTAGTGACGAATTTATAGTAAATTCATCGTAATGTTTGTTTTGATATTTAAGGTGAGACAATTGACTATTACGACGGATTAATGTTGGATATGCGATTTACGACGGATTAGCGAAGAATTCGTTGTAAATCCGTCGCAATTCCGTCGGCAATATGGAAATTCAACTTCGTTATAATTAACTTAATTATAATAATTATAAACATTTATATGTTATAATGTGTGTTTATGATATAAGAACAGAATAAAAATTCAAATCCGATTAATTAATATTTAGTTGTAATTCTATAAATGTCAATTATTAGAATATGTAGTTTGTAGAAATTGTTATAGTATATGTGAAATTATTGGTAACCATTGTTAAACTTTCTTATAGAATCCAAAAAATAAATTGATATAAGAAAATAAATTATACATTAATCAAATATTAGATTCCACATATGAGCCATCAGAGATCTCTTAATCGAATTCGTTCACCGCATCTTCTTCTATGTCGTCAACAAGATTTTCAAATTTTCGGTTCTGTAGATCAGTGAGAAGAATGTTTTTGGTTATCACACTCAGAGTTGAAATATCTGAACATTTTGCTTCCTCCATTGGCTTTTCAAGCCCAAGTACAATTTGTAATACCAATAATCACATTATGCATGTTTTCTTCATTCGAGAATACGAAATGAAACAAATTTGTTCTATTTGGGAAATAAGAATATATGGCTCAAATTATTTGTAACATCTTGGTACATGTCTACTAGCTCGTTATTGTTTCGTTGAAGTCGAATTTAAGTTTTGTATTATTAATTTAGTAATACAAAATTTGAATGTAAATATAAATCTAAAATTTTAAAAAAAATTATTTGATAAATGTAACTCATGTGAGTATAAAAATTAGAATTATAAAACAAAATAATTTAAAAAAAATCAGTCACATTTTAGTTGTGAAGAAATACGCGATTTTAATTAAAAAGTTTGTTTTGTAAAATAAAATACAAAATAGAATACAAGAGAAGTTTACAATAAAATTTGTATACTTCTTCAGACATTTGCAATGAAATTTTTATACTTATACTACAATGTAAGTTTGTAATATTTTACCAACCTGATTTTCTAAATCTCATATATGTACAAATTTAACATAATTTTGGTTTCAAAAAGTGATTCCAAGTTAAATCTTCTCCTTATTTTTCACCTCCTTTCTCTTACTCTATTCTTCTCCTCTTCTTCTTTCTTATATTGTAACTAATTTTCTATACTCTTAAAGACAAAAATATAATGCAAACCTATAAATGAACATAATACTATTAAGATAAAATCCAACTAGACTTACAAAATATATTGTTTACGTTTTGAACAGTTATATTGTTCACAAATTAAAACTAAATTAATTTCCAACTGATGAAATTTACATTTTCAAATAAGATTTTTGAAAAATTTGTTTTCTATTTATATTTTTTGCAAATTTCACGAAAGTTTCTTTGAAAACTAAAATGTTATATTTATAACTCCTTAATTTTTTTCAATTAAAAAAAGATCTCCTGAGAAGTCTGATTAACATTTACATTTTTATACATACTTATTGAGATGTTTGTTTCAAGTTTATATTGTTCATGAAAATTTATTTGAAAATAAAATGGTAATTCTTGATATTGATGCAATTTTGCATTTTTCAAAGAAAACTCTGTGAAAACTACACTTTGCATTTACATTTTCATGTAGAATTTTTGAGAAAATTTATTTGAAAACATAAAGATTAGTTTTGAAATTAATAAAATTTGCATTTTAAAGAAGATTTTGTGATAAGTTTATTTTGCATTTACATTTTTATGCAAACTTTTCGAGAAATACTCTTTGATAACAAAAATGTATGTTTTACGATTGACGAATTTTTGTATTTTCAAATAAGACTTTAGGAAAAGTATTATTCCTCTTTACATTTTCAGACTATTCGAGAAGTATTCATTAAAAAGAAACATTAGTTTGAACTAACAATATTTTGTATTTTCAAAAACGAAATTGTGATAAATCTGATTTGCATTTACACTTTTTATTTATATTTCTCGAAAATATATCTATAAAAAATAAAAGTTAGTTTTGAAATCTTTTGTATTTTCAAAGAACACGTATTGATTGAGACTGCATAAAAAGATCAAATAATAACAAAACTTCTTAAAAAAGTCTTATTTGAAAAACAAAATTTATCAATTGCAAAATTTACATTTTGGTTTTTAAAACACTTTCAAAAAGTCTACATATAAAATATAAATGTAAAAAAAATTCTTGTAAACAATTCTTAAAAAAATACAAAATTTCATCAATTGTAAGATAGAAATTTTCTTGAGAATTTTTAAAAACAAAAATTAAATTCAAGTGAGACTTCTCACGAGAAATTATTTAAATATTCAAATTTCCTCAATTGAAAAACTAATATCTCTATCTTTAAATAAGATTTCTCAAAAATTATACATAAAAATGTAATTGTAAAGCACATTTCTTATGAATTATTTTTTCAAAATGCAAAATTTTGCTAAATGAAAACTAACATTTAGGTTTTCGTCGAGAATTCTATTTTTAAAAATAAAATACAAAACAAACTTTTCAAAAAAATTTGTACTCTATACCGAGAGACCCATACCCAAAAATTAAAAAATTACTTTGGATACTCGATTTTTCTGTCAACCGATCACTTTTAGCTTTAATATTGGTCAATATCCACTTACACATTCTTGTTTCTACAAAACCTGACAATAGTTTACAAATTTACATGTTTTTAAACATCAAATTGTGAGAGAAATTTGTATACTTCATGAGACATTTGCAATGAAATTTTTATACTTATACTATGTAAGTCTGTAATGACATATATTTTACCTACCTGATCTTCTAAATCTCATATATGTACAAATTTAACCCAATTTTGGTTTCAAAAAGTGATTTCAAAATAAATATTCTCTTCATCTCTTTTTTCGTCTCCTTTCTCTTACTCTATTCTTTTCGCCTTCTTCTTTCTTATATCGTCCTTTTGTAAATCTAAAAAAAAAAGTAAGAAATATGGAAAACATAAATTTTGTTGTTTAAATGGTTTTGAGTTTTTGTAATTTTAGGATTATTTTGGTTTAAATATTTTGTTTTTAAGGGTTTATTGAGATCTTTGCTGGTTTTAAGATTATAGATGATGATTGATGATATTGAAATAGTTGTTTTGAGATTTATAATTATTTTAGTGCTTTTGTGGTTGGTTTTTTTAGAGCAATTTTTGAACTTTTTGATGGTTTTCTAATCGGTGGTTATGTGTAACTTTTCTTACAAATTTTTCTAAAAAATTTGATGATTAAATCATTGGAAACCATGTTTGACGTTTCTGGTATGCCTGAAGGTTTAGACTGCATTATCCCTCAGAGAGATAATCGTCCATGGACCCTACCTCCATGCTACATATGATTTTAGAGTCTTTCTGCACTTCATGTAGGTTGTAGTTTTCTATGCCTAGACTTCTTCTCAAGTGTTATGCTTTACACAACTCTCACCTGCTATGAGTTAGAATATGGTCGGGGTTTCTCTTTTTAGGAGTGGAGTGCGGAGTTTAAGTGGCTTGCCCAATGGTAGAGGAAATGTCCTCTATCAACACCATGGTAACCAACTCCGGGTTCTTCTACGCACACATAAAGTCTCGAGTTTTCGTCTCATTACCTGTTATCCCAGAAAATTCTATAGTTGGCAAAAAGTACTTTGACGTGTGAATCTACGAAGTATCGCTTTCCGACTTTAAAAGGAAGGTTTTTACTGATATTGGTATTCTTTGAGTTTGTTGTGACTCTTGCTCAATGCGTCGTTCTTCGTTTTTTTATCTTAAAATATTCTTTTTATGTTTGTTTTTTTGGAGCATTTCGTCATATAATCGGTAGGCTGATTCCCGTCAATGTTTTTAACGATATCAAAAAACTTACTTGTAACACCTGTCTCCATAATAGATGACACGTATTATCGTCTCGTACTTTATTTATAATTCATTTGAAGCCTCATATAAAGTATAAATAATAATTCTTTTTATTAAAAGAATTCTCTCAATCCAACTATAATATTATTAAAAAAGACATAAGGTAATAACTTTAAAAAAAATCCAACGATACTCAAAATTCAAAATAAAAAATATAAATAATGTTTAAAAATTTCCAAAACGTAACACCACCCCGAGTCACGGCATCACTACTGCTCGAACTCACCTGCATCCAAAAGGAGGCTTGAGTAATAGAATTACTCAGTGAAACGATTATGTCTACCCACATATTTCCATTATACAAATATGTATATAATCTTGATAATTACTTTATTTAGCAAGGAAAAGTAGCACGATTGATTCCACAAAAAGTTGACACAAATACTACCAAGATATATGTATTTAAACCGTGCTTTCCTAAGTCACAACCACTCTTCCTCATCCCTAACCACGTCGGTTTAAAGATTTGGAACCCCCAAAGCCACGTCGGCTTTCCACCATGGCCACGTCGGCCTATTTGCTCACGTCGAGCTCCTGTCACGTCGACGGTTGTTTCTGGCCAGCCAGCCGTTAATGAACTACAACTCAACACCGCTGTTGTCGTAGCCCAACATCCATCAACGCAATTGAACCAACTAACGTTGCTTCAATACACCATATCCGCGTTACGTGAATATCACATTCACCATAACTCATTCCCACATTAACAAATCAGTCATTATACTTGTTTAGACTAAATGTTTAATATTTATAAAATAATTATATTAATTTATTCTAGTTAATTAATTGATTATGGTTTATTTTATTATACCATAATCCACCATAAATAATTTAATGTCATTAACCAGTAAACCAACACACAACAATTTATATTTCTTAATAATTAGGTCAACATAATAATGTCCTTTAAAATAATAAATTAACCAAAATTTTTACTGTTTTCTCCCACCACACCACACAAGTACACCACCCTATTCCTATTCATTTTTTTAATATTTATTTCTTTATTATCTAATAAATCTCTAATAGATTTAATTACTTTTCTTGATAAAAACACTATTCATTCTTTTGCAACAATTAACTAAAACCCTAATAGTACACCTGGTTTCAACCTCTAATTTTCTCCCTAAACGAAACACTCATCAAAATACATATATATAATTGTATAATGGAAATCATAGATCCTGCCTCACCTCACTGCAAAACCTGGGTTAATAGAATGTTGAAATCTTCTGTCGTGCGTAGATTTCTCTTCCTCCGACGATGGTACACACGAACACCTAGGCTCTCCAACGCTGAACTTTTTACCCCTCTGCTGTCGAAATCTCTCTCTTTCTTCTTGCTTTTTTTTCTGATGTGCGGCTGCCTCTAATCCCCTTTGACGACATCTTATATAGCCATTAGGGTTAATTAGGGATTCAAGAGAATTGTCCGTTATACCCTCACTTCTATTTATGTGGACCTCATGGTTTAAATTTAGGCCCGGTATGTTACAATTCTCCCCCACCACAGAAGAATTCGTCCCCGAATTTGATGGTTCCACCACACTCTCGTCGTGGTCCTTTAAAAGACCAGGGTAATCAATTCTCATATGATGTTCAGACTCCCACGTCTTTTCTTCAATTCCGTCTCTTTCCCAATGAACACACACTGATTTAACATTCTTCCCTTGCATATCAATTTTTTGTTGTCCAGTGATTTTTACCGGTTTACTAAGAATTGTCAAGTTTTCTTCCAAATCCTCTGGGGGTTGCTGCATAATGATTTGGGGTTCTTTGACAACTTTTCGGAGGACTGATACATGAAACACATTATGAAACGCTGCTAACTCCTTTGGTAATCTCAATCTATATGCAATTGTACCAATCCTTTCAGTAATTGGATAAGGCCCCATAAAACGTGGTTTGAGTTTTCCCAACTTCTTGTTCTTATCTGCTCCTCTGAATACTCTCATTTTCAAATACACCTCGTCTTCCACTCTAAAATCCAATTCCCTTCTCCCTTTACCAGCGTAGCTCTTCTGACGATCGTGAGCCTCCTTTAGTCTAGCACGAAGAGTTTCCACTTGATCCACTGTCTCTTAAACCAACTTAGGTTCCAAGTCTCTACGCTCTCCCACTTCTGTCCAGCAAAGTGGTGTCCGACAAGGCCAGCCATACAAAGCCTCATATGGTGACATCTTTATGCTACTATGATAGCTATTGTTGTACGCAAACTCTGCTAACGGTAAATATCTCTCCCAACGACCTCCCCAATCCAACATACACGCTCGTAACATATCCTCAAGGGTTTGAATTGTTCTTTCCGACTGTCCATCTGTCTGTGGGTGATATGCGGTACTTAGATGCACTTTTGTCCCAAGTGCCTTTTGGAATGCCTGCCAAAATATTGAGGTAATTTCGGGTCTCGGTCTAAAACAATGCTCATTGGAACCTCATCTAGCCTAACAATCACTTCCACATATACTCTTGCTAAGTGGTCCACATTGTCTGTCTTTTTAATCGCCAAAAAATGAGCTGACTTCGTAAGTCGATCAACAATTACCCAAATCGTATCCAGTTTACTAATTGTCCTCGGGAGCCCTGTCACGAAATCTGTAGTGATCATATCCCATTTCCATTCAGGCAACGGTAGACTTTGCAATAACCCACCAGGAACTCTACGTTCTACCTTTACTAGTTGGCACGTAGGGCACTTCGCTACCCATTCTGCGGTATCCTATTTTATACCGTTCCAATGATAATAACGTTTTAGATATCGATATAGCTTTGTCGCCCCCGGATGAATTTCAAAACGTGAGTGGTGTGCCTGCGATGAGATCTCATCCTTTAATTCCTTAACATTGGGAACACAAACCCGATTCCTATACAAGTAGGTTCCGTTGTCTGCGGTATGATATCATTCCACATTATTATCCACAGCCTTTCTGAGTGTATTGTCTACCTTTTGAGCCTCACATATTTTCCAAAGTAAGTCTGCCTGGTTTATGGCTTCCAATCCTATGGCATCTTTCATAACCGTAGTAGCACACAAGCTTAATTTTCCCAAGGAAGTCACTAACTCCTCTGCTTCCCATTCCTTTGATATGTCATTTCTCCTTCTACTTAATGCATCTGCTACCATGTTAGCCTTTCCAGAGTGGTATGCGATTTCTAAATCATAATCTGCTAGTAGCTCCATCCATCTCCTCTGTCTCAGATTAAGATCTGGTTGCGTAAATATATATTTTAAACTCTTGTGATCAGTAAAAACTTGGACTTTTTCCCCATATAAATACGCACGCCAAATTTTTAAAGCAAAAACAACTGCTGCCAATTCTAAATCATGGATGGAATAATTTATCTCATGTTTCCTCAACTATCTAGACGCATAGGCAATTACTCGTTCTTGGTGCATCAGCACACAACCCAGTCCTGACCCAGATGCGTCAGTGTATACCAAATATGGTACCCAAGTCCTTGGTAAAACCAATATTGGAGTCTTAGTCAAATGCCCTTTCAACCTTTGAAAGCTCTCTTCACACTCTTTGGTCCAATTAAATTTCACATCATTTCCCGTAAGTTGAGTCATAGGCTTGGCTATACTCGCAAATCCTTCAACGAATTTTCGATAGAAATCCGCTAGGCCCAAAAAACTACGGACCTCTGTTGCGTTTCTAAGTGTCGGCCATCCCATAATCGTTGCAATTTTTTTCTGGATCCACTGATACTCCAGCTTCAGACACAACGTGACCTAGAAAGCCAATCTTCCTCTGCCAGAAACTACATTTTCTCAAATTAGCATATAACTTGTATTCTCGCAACTTTTCTAGTACCACCCTTAATTGCTCCATATGTTCCTCCCGACTCTTAGAATAAATTAGGATGTCATCAATGAACACAATAACAAATTTGTCTAAATACTCCCAAAACACATTGTTCATAAGCTTCATAAAAGCAACTGGTGCATTAGTAAAACCAAATGGCATTACCACAAATTCGTAGTGACCATAGCGTGTCCTGAAAGCTGTCTTCCTTATATCCTCTTCAGCAATCGTAATCTGGTGGTACCCTGACGTTAGATCGATCTTAGAGAACCATGAAGCTCCTTCTAATTGGTCCAATAGCTCGTCAATTCGTGGTAATGGGTACTTATTTTTGATGGTCACTTTATTCAATCCACGATAGTCAATGCAAAGTCTAAAACTTCCATCTTTCTTTTTCACAAACAACACAGGTGCCCCCCACGGCGAACTACTAGGTCTTATAAATCCTTTACTCGTTAAATCTTCTAATTGCTTCTTTAGCTCAGCCATTTCTGCAGGGGCTACCCGGTATGGTGGCTTAGACACGGGAGTGGTCCTAGGCTCCAAATCGATGGTAAAGTCGTCACCTCGTGATGGTGGAACCCCCTTTAATGGTTCAAATACATCCTCGTATGTTGCTGCTACTGGGATACCACTTAGCTCAAATTCATCTAATTTTCTTTCAATCATGATTGTTGCGAAGTAAGCCTCATTCCCTCTATTGATAAGCCCTTCTGCCTGAATCATAGAAACTATGGGAATTCCACATTGCACTCGAACCCCTTGAAACGTCAATCTTCCTTTAGCACTAGCAAAGGTAACGCGTGCACGTCGACAATCCAACATAGCTTGATGGCGTGTAAGCCAATCCATACCCAATATTACCTCATAACGTTTTAACTTCATCTCTACAAGGTCTCCCAGTAATTTCACTCCTTCCAAGATTACAGGAACCTCCTTGTAAGTCCCTAGTGATTCTACCACTTCTGCCCCCGCTGTTTCAACCCTTCTTGCTTTCCTAGAACTCTCCTTTAAAACCCCAACACTTTGCGAATTCAGGACTAACAAAACTATGTGTGGCTCCATAGTCAAACAAGGTATGAGCGATCGCTTCTCCAACCGAAATCGAGCCTACATGGTTTATTTTTCTAAGAAACAGTACCAATGAAGTATAGAAAACCAAATAATCCACGTGCGTCTAAGTAAAAAATAACAGGTAAAGATTCTAAACATACCTGCGATCGGTTCAGCACCCTCCTCGACATCTACTACAAACACCCGAGGTTCCACAGCCTGTCTTTTTGGGGGTGGTGGTGGCATATGCTCCCTCGCCCTATCTCTGTCCCCTAGCTGCCTCGTTGGACAATTTCTTGAGATATGTCCTGGTAGCTTACAATTGTAACAGAGATCATCTCCACTTGGACAATGCATCTTGGTATGTCCAGTCTGACCGCACCTGAAACAAGTGAGCACTCCTCTAACCTGCATTGGGCCCATATTCCGATTATCTGTGGTACGTCTCTGCGGCTCAGTCAATTTTCCCACCCTTGCTTGGTTTCTGCCTCAATGCCCTGTTCCACTAAAGACGTTGTTTCCACTAAATCGACCATGCTATTGTATTTCTTCACCATGCAACGATTTCTCACCTCTAACCTCAAACCTCTTTGAAACTTGCGAATCATGTCATATTCACTTGTTCCTCTTCCTGCGAACCTCCTAAGTCGACGAAACTCTAGATCATACTCCCGAACTGACTTAGCCCATTGCCGAAGGTCGGCAAACAATCCGACCATTTGGTCTAAATCCTCTTGTGGAAAGTTTTTCCATGCAAATTCCTCCTTAAAGTCATGCCAGCTCACCAAGTGGTTTGCATGAGTGTTGGCGACCACACTATCCCACCAAACCTACGCTTCGTCCCTTAGGTATTGAATCGCCAATTGCTTCCTAGACTCAATCGGACACATGATTGTCTCGTAGTTCCTCTTTAACATCCTCATCCAATTGTCTGCTGCAATTGGATCGATCCCTCCACTAAACATCTCCATGTTCAAACTCCTTAACATCTTCAAAGCATCCCAATACGTGGGCCCCTAGCCCCGTACGGGTACCCTTTGCATTAGAGGTGATGGCGGTGGGTATTGAGGTGCCACAAACTCTTGAACAGGAGGTTCGGGTGCTGCGAACTCCGGAGCTGCCTGCTCAAGCACTGCAACTCGTGGTATCTGATTTGATGCAGGAATTTGCTGCAACAAAGGTGCTAACACCTCACGCATACTTTGCATCATAGCTGCACTGAGTGCCGCATAATCCACCATGGGAGCAACAACAGCTGGTTGCTGAACTAGGGCAACACCTTCCTGCTCCAACGATTGGTCACTATGGTTGCGCTCACGATCTCCACTATGCAGACCAGCTCCACGATTAACTTTCCTTGGCGTTATACTGTCCAAATAAACACCAAATCCACATATCATTCCAATAGTATTATAAATCAACGAAAATTAATTGACTTCACGACAATTACTCTGAGTGGTGCTCCCCCATTGAATATATATATATATATATATATGTTTTTTTGAAAACATTTTTTTTAAAACCTTAAATAATGCTCTCCGGATCAGAACTGGAGTAGCAACCTTGCTCTGATACCAAAATTGTAACACCCATCTCCATAATACATGACACGTGTTATCGTCTCGTACTTAACTTATAATTCATTTAAAACCTCATATAAAGTATAAGTAATCATTCTTTTTATTAAAAGAACTCTCTCAATCCAACTATAATATTATTAAAATAGACATAAGATAATAACTTTAAAAAAAATCCAACGATACTCAAGATTCAAAATAAAATATATAAATAATGTTTAAAAATTCCCAAAACGTAGCACCACCCCGAGTCACGGCATCACTACTGCTCGAACTCACCTGCATCCAAAAGGAGGCTTGAGTAACAGAATTACTCAGTGAAACGATCACGCCTACCCACATATTCCCATTATACAAATATGTATATAATCTTGATAATTACTTTATTTAGCAAGGAAAAGTAGCACGATTGATTCCACAAAAAGTTGACACAAATACTACCAAGATATATGTATTTAAACCGTGCTTGCCTAAGTCACAACCACTCTTCCTCATCCCTAACCATGTCGGTTTAAGGATTTGGAACCCCCAAAGCCACGTCGGCTTTCCACCACGGCCACGTCGGCCTATTTGCTCACGTCGAGCTCCCATCACGTCGACGGTTGTTTCTGGCATGCCAGCTGTTAATTAACTACAACTCAACACCGCTGTTGTCGTAGCCCAACACCCATCAACGCAGTTGAACCAACTAACGTTGCTTACCTGTGTTACGTGAATATCACATTCACCAGAACTCATTCCCACATTAACAAATCAGCCATTATACTTGCTTAGACTAAATGTTTAATATTTATAAAATAATTATATTAATTTATTCTAGTTAATTAATTGATTATGGTTCATTTTACTATACCATAATCCACTATAAATAATTTAATGTCCTTAACCAGTAAACCAACACACAACAATTTATATTTCTTAATAATTAAGTCAACATAATAATCTCCTTTAAATTAATAAATTAACCAAAATTTTTACTCTTTTCTCCCACCACACCACACAAGTACACCACCCCATTCCTATTCATTTTTTAATATTTATTTCTTTATTATCTAATAAATCTCTAATAGATTTAATTACTTTTTCTGATAAAAACACTATTAATTCTTTTGCAATAATTAACTAAAACCCTAATAGCACACCTGGTTTCAATCTCTAATTTTCTCCCTAAACGAAGCACTCATCAAAATACATATATATAATTGTATAATGAAAATCATAGATCTTGCTTCACCTCACTGCAAAACCTGGGTTAATGGAATGTTGGAATCGTCTGTCGTGCGTAGATTTCTCTTCCTCCGATGATGGTACACACGAACACCTGAGCTCTCCAACGCTGAACTTTCCACTCCTCTGCTCTGTCGAAATCTCTCCATTTCTTCTTGCTTTTGTTTCTGATGTGCGGCTGCCTCTAATCCCCTTTGACGACGTCTTATATAGCCATTAGAGTTAATTAAGTATTCAGGAAAATTATCCGTTATACCCTCACTTCTATTTATGTGTACCTCATGGTTTAAATTTAGGTCCGGTATGTTACATTAGTGCTTTAGGGAAACAGAAGTGGCTTGACATCCACAATGGGAGGATAAAAAGAAGTTTAGCTAGAATCAGGTATGGTTAGTTTCAACTTTTTCTTATTTCTTTGTTGTCATCCTCTGAGCCCTTCATATGATAATGAGAAAGTGAGAGACTTATTTACTGAAAATAATTTATTCAACCTAACTTCTGAACAATGTAACATACGATCTCTACTTATAGTTGAAACTAAACAATCATAACTCGGATGAATTGGCAAAGCGAGAAGAGAATTCTCAAATTATGTACACTAGCGGAGGAAACCCCTGGCACTTGGTGCTAAGGTAGCTGAGGTGGTGGCCATGGTTGAAGCCGAAGATTTGAAAGACCAGCGGCCCTTGGTGCAAAAGGTTGGATGATTGACTAATGATAAGGAGAAGGTTGCTGAAACTTCATCGGAAGGTCAAGCCAAAAAACATTTTTATATCATAGAGAAGAGGTTTACATTTTTAAATTTAAACAACTCAAGAGAAGAGGTTTACATGCCTCACAAAAAATCTTCATCTTATTTCATTTATTTCTCGGTGTCTCGAAGGTAAATGATTGATTATGTCTCGATGGTTAATGATGGATTAAAAAATAAGCATTTTAATACTTTCATCTACCTACGATTGATTATTACTGTGATGTGTGTATAATTTGAGAAGAAAAGCGTGTGAGATGTTCCCTATATTAACCCAACTTAAAAATCTAAAAAAAGTGGAGAAAGTCAAGACCTATGAAAAAGAAAACGTATCTAGAGAACTAGAGAATGATAATAATTATTTACTTAAGTGAACATGAATTAGAGACTATTATAGAATGTTTTTGCACTAGCCACCACTAGTATAAATAGAAGTTTT
The DNA here is from genome assembly GCA_018901935.1 of Pugionium cornutum. Lineage (NCBI taxonomy): Eukaryota > Viridiplantae > Streptophyta > Magnoliopsida > Brassicales > Brassicaceae > Pugionium > Pugionium cornutum. The sequence continues at coordinate 4,456,234 of CM032165.1, forward strand.
GGATGCTATTTGTAAAATGGAATCCAAAAAAAATTTAAGAGTTTTTCATAAAATAAAACCACATTTGTAAAATCGTTTTCCTAATATATAAGAGTTTTCTTTTTATTCTTGTTTTTTAATTCTCATTTTCATCAAACGAAAGAAATCTTGGGTAACCCAACAATTAAAATCAGAGCCAGATTGACTTAAAAAATTGATATTTCATGCACATCAAAATGGAGATTAGCGTTACTGTAGAAGGTGACATATTCAAATTTATGAAACAGAAAGCTGATGATAGAAGATCATCTTTATTGCAAGGATTTGCATGAACCATGCACCCATCAACATGAAGAAAAATCCATAAAGCAAGGAAAATCCATAAGGAAAGGATGATAAGCCATGAGAGGCTCTGAATTGAGAAGTGGTCCGTAATTTGAAAGCAAGATCAACATGCCTGTAACGTCAAGACATGCCAATTTAATAGCACAAAGAGGCATGATCACAAGATCACCACCATTGTTGAAAATGAGGATAAAAATATATATCTCGTTTGAGAATGCAATATACTAAACATCGCTTTTAGTGACACTTATGGATCACCAATTGTGGTGCATGCTTTCATGTCACCTCTTATAGAATATTTTTCTCAACCTATCAATGTGGTGAGTTTGGTAATGTACAAATGGGAAATCAAAGAAAAAGCAAAGAATGTTGGAAAGGGGGATGTCATTCTTACATCAAATGTAGGATGTAAGTTTGTTTTTAAAGATGTGACGCATAGAAACAATAATAAGCAATGCAATGATTTTTTGAAAACTGTATTTCAATTTTTGTAGAGAATTAGAGTTCGACTGCAACTACCTCTTTTTTGAGAGAGGGAGAAAAATCATTAATAATCGCTTAACCATCCCATCAAATAAGTGGAATATTCTTTTTTCAGACAAACGGACAAGTTCAATAATCAATATTCCTTTTTTCATTAAAAATTTACTAAAAAGTCAATTTGAAATTGAAATGAATTTTAAACCTTCAACGTAATTTTGATTTTCCTCGCAAGTCTTTGTAATTATCAGTCAACTAAGTAGGTCCTTCCGCCCCTGCGAATATCAACTGAAAATATTGTGGATGTTGGTTTGGGAAATCATTTTGGTAAAGGCAAATGTAAGCTAACCAGTGGAAGTTTGATCATGGCTCGAGGAAGGAAAAAGGATCATTGTATATGACACAAGCTAAGATTTGGAAGGAAGAGGTAAATTTTGCAAGTGAAGACATAGAGATATGACACTACAGACTCGGCCATATGAGTGAGAAGGGCCTAAATATCTTTTCTTGAAAGAAACTCCTCCACCGTATGAAAGGCATATCCCTCGAACTATTTCATGATTGTTTAGTTGTAAAATAAGATAGAGTTTCTTTCCAGAGATCTTCCACACCTATGATAAGGAAGCACATATTTGATCTTGTGCATACCGACGTATGCTCCATGTATGAGAAATCCTTTGGTGGTTCATCATATTTTGTCACCTTCATCGATAACCACTCAAAGAGACCATAAATACATTTGTTGAAATCAAAAGACCAAGTTCTTGATGCTCTCAAAGAGTTTGTAGTTCAAGTAGAATGAAGCACGGGAAAAAATCAAGTGTTTTCAATGATATAATGGTGGTGAGTACCGACGTCCCTTTTGAGGCATTAAAAAAAACTCACGAAATCAGGATGAAAAAGACAACACCCAAGAGACCACAACTAAATGGTATTTCTGAAAGAATGAATCGTACAATTGAACAAAAAGTTCAGTGTATGCTCTCTCATGAAAAACTATCCAACTCCTTTCTGGGAGAATCTATATTGACCGCATTTGACATCATCAACCTCACACCATTAGTTCCCTTGGATGAAATCCTGAGGAAGTCTGGTAAAAAACAAAAGTCTATTACAACTATTTACAACTGTTTGAGTGTAGAGCATTCGTCCATATTCTTCCAGATGAAGGAGTTCATCTATGTTGGTTCACCAAGACAAGAGTTCATCGGTTTTGCGATCCAATAAATAGAAAGGTTGTCACAAGTAAGGATGTTGTATTTTAAGAGGATTAGACAATCGAAGACATTCTAAGATCTGAAAAACCAAAATTTAAAGGTTAGTAAAAATGTTGAACCTCATCAATTGGATAACAAATCAGAAGAACCGGTTGAGAATGGCAATGTTGACCCTAAAGAAGGTTCCACTACCACATATTCTAATAATGACAATACGAAAGAAGAAGAGGGACATGATGTTCTTTCAAAGCCTGAACTAAAAGAGCCAGTTAGATGTTTGGTACCATCTAGAAGATATACTCCATATGAGTATGGAGTATCAAAGCTGTGAGGAGGCCATTCTTGACAATTATAACGATTATTGGTTAAAGGGCATGCAAGATAAAATGAAATCTTTTTATGAGAATCACACATACGAGTTTGTGAAGTTACCAAAAGGAAGACAACCCTTGAAAAACAATTGGATGTATCAGATAAAGTCTGAGGATGAAAGTTCAAAACCCATATACAAAACCTAATTGGTCGTGAAAGGATTCAACTAGAAGAAAGGTATATATGTTTTTAACGCATTCTCGTCTGTAAAGCCATCTCTCAATAATCTAGTTTTTATTATACATACTAAAAAAAGTTAATGTGGTCAAATTTATCACAAAAGAAACACATCTTATATTTCCCAAAATTGTTGCAGAAATTGGATTTTATGTTATCCAACCTTGTTGAAACAATCTCCCTAGTATTGCTGTTATCACATCATCCAACACATTTTTTATTATTTATTTCATTAGTCTTTCCTATAACCAAGATAGTTTTTGAACTCGATGCATTTCCTTGATAACCGGGACTAGCTTTTGTGTTCCATAGTCTTTCCACAACCAAAATCTAATCAAAATCTCATATACCTCGTTTAACATACGGATTTTCTTTTTAGTTTACGATAGCTCAGACACAAGTTCGTTGGTCTTCTCAAGTTCTAACATGAAAACTTTACTCATCCTAAATATTTTATCTTCCATAAATTATTCTTTTCACATTCTACCAAAAGAATATTCCCTTGATATAGCTCTTATTGTTATTGTCTTCCAACGCCAGTTTTGGAAAAAGACATCTCACTTAAAATATTCCCTTGGTATTTTTCTATTTATAGAATGTTTACCTTCGCTTCAAGAATCCTCTTATCGTTGATTAATTGAAATTTATCATTGGTCACTTGAATCCAATTCTCATCGAGGCATTTGAATACAATTTGGACATTGATGGGAGATAAGTTTCATTCCAAATACAACTCCACGTGCAAAGGAATCGGAGTAGTAATTTGGGATACTGAATCCACATGAAAGAAAGAATAACACACTAAGATCCAATAAACACTAAAATTTAAGAAAATTTGAATTGGGGGTCTTTGTTTTGCTTTCTAATTAATGAAATGTGAATTACTAGAAATAAGCATAAAAACAAGCCGCTAAGATTAATTCAAAAATTAATACACATGGATAATAGATGATGCAATGGACAATATGTACAGTAATGGATTCAGAGTGATTATTTGCTAACTAATGTGTTTACATGGTCAATCAAATGCATTCCTAAAACGTATATCACTTTCTTATACTAATCAACTATCGTGATAATAGTTCATTTACTAATAGCTTGGTTAATCAAATCTTTTGTATGGTAATCAATTGACTAGTAATCAGTGAGTTCAAGTCTATTTAGTTTAATAATCATCTTAAATATCAATTATCGTTGGTTAAGATGTGAAAATTCTGATTAGGCTTTACTTAAACATTTAGCCAAAATCTATCGGACTCATAAGTATAAGGATTGATTAGCTACATCAATCTTAGCATTAAACACATCTTAATCACGAAAAGTTATAATATATTGACCTTTAGCATCACTAATCAACATCCCATCCCCTAGTCTATATAGAGAACTACTCACATATGGTAATAGCAAAAACAAATACAAATGAATATGAAAAACAAAACATAATTAAAGAGAAAATAGTAAAGAATTCTTCACTAGAATTGTATAAATCTATTGAGAACCCCAAGAACAAACATGAATTTTGTTTTTAGCCAAAAGAGGCAAAAGGAAAAGAAGACTTAGGTTTTCTATAGCTAACAAAATTATATAATCTACTAAAAATAGTCATCCCTAGGACAAACCGGATAAAACCAAAAAGAAAACAAATATATAATATAGAACAAGCCGCGATCGACTTGCCATTGGCAAAGAGGCTGATGGCTAAGAACTCCAGGAGGTTGGTCTTCATGCATTCGGGGAGTTAGGCGATTGACTGGTGCCATTGGCCAAGGGGTCGATGGCTGCAAAATTCCAAAGACTTGGCATCCTAAGCCATCGACTTATGTGATCTGCAGCCTCTCCAGAAACTTGGCTGATTTTGGCTCTCTGTACGATCGGCCAATGCTATCAGCCTACTAGCTGCAGATTGGTGCAAATTCCGAAAACTTGGCTTTTTCTTGGGATCGGCCAGTCTCATCGGACTAAGTCATCAGTCAGGCCAGCTCTTCTAATGCACTTCATCAGTCACCAATCAATAATTCCTCTCTTGCCAAGCTCCAACCATTTTTTTGTCACATTGCTAAATAAAATCACTCGAGAAAACATGTAAGAATGCAAAATATACATCTTAGACTCTAACATGCATGCTATATGAAATTGATTGCTACAAGGTGAACAAATAATCTATAATACATATGAATGCAAAGAAAGTGGTGGTTAAATGCAAGGTTCATGTTTTTTAATTTCTATTTCAAGATGTGTCACTCCATGCAAGACCACCAGATTAAGGCAATCTTCATTTCTTTATGACTTTGTATCACTATAACTTTCAAGCATCCTCTGCTTTCTTTTTTGTGTGTTTACATAATTTGCTTTTGTATGATATAATTGTTACACTTATTACACTTGATGCCTTTTTCTTTGAATGTTGGACAAACATATTTGATATGCCCAATATCATGACATTTATATCACTTAATGTCATATCATTTTGTACTTCTTCATTTCTGGGCAATTTCTTTGTGAACATGTGACACAAACGATTCATGTTTTGTTCAAGGCCTAAACAGGAAGCACGTAACTTCTTCAAGTTTATGAACTTTGTGTCTATCTTCATCAACTGTAAACACATAATCTTCAACAAATTTGGGATCCTTGGATTCCATTTCAATCCTCAGCGTGAAGCCTCCCAATGGCCTCGTCAAACTTAAGTTTATCGGTATTCATTGTCATTTTTATCACAACTTTCAATGCAACAAAGTTACCAAGTAAATACCACAAATATTTTTATAATTTTTTCTTCTTTGTATTATTTACCTAAATATGTTATTATCTTGTTATTAGTCATTTGAAAATTTTCAAATTTTGATGCCTACAAATCGAGCCTTATTCTCATAACATTTTCGTACTTTCAAATATGTTTGGAAGTATAACTCATGTCTCTCTAGCTGATTAACACCCTTATATCAGTTCAAAGTGTCGTTTATCCAATCATTCGAAGTCTTGAAGATAGCATTCAATGAATTTGAGTTAAAACTTGATAGTTTTTTTTCAAGATAGCATTGAGTTAACTTATCAATGGCTCTACAAAGGAAAGATCAAGACATTTTAAATGCTTTGTCTCTAGTAAAATCCACCAAGCAACAATTCTGCAAGCTCAGGAGCAATAGATGGGATTCTTTGTTTCAAAAGGTTTCTTCTTTTAGTGAGGATCATAATACTGATTTGCTCATCATGACAGAAGAATTTATCAATCCAAAGAAGCCAAGAAAAAGAAGCAACATAACAAATTTGCATCACTATCAGGTGGATTGCTTTTACACTGTGTTAGATATGCAAATTCAAGAGTTTAATGAACGTTTTGATGAGGTAAATACTGAATTACTTGGTTGCACCGCGTCTTTGAGCCCTGTTGATTCATTCCATGAGTTTGATCACCTAAAACTTTTGAGATTATCTAAATTTTATCCAAAATATTTTAGTCCTATGGAACAGATATCTCTTGAGCATTAACTTGGTATTTACATCGACAATATCCGAGACGATGAACGATTTGCTAATTTGGAAACTGTTGGAGAGCTTGGACGTGTGATGGTAGAGACAAAAAGCATCTTTTACATCCTCAAATTTATCGACTTTTAAAGTTAGCTTTGACTTTACCTGTAGCTACTGCTACAGTTGAGAAATGTTTCTCTATGATGAACATTATAAAGATTTCGTTACGCAATCGAATGAGTGATGTATTTCTAAACGATTATCTAGTTTGTCTTATTGAAAAAGAACATTTTGATAAAGTGACAAATGAAGTAGTGATAAAAAGATTTCAAAAAATAGAAGATCGGAGAATAAATTTGTAAAAGTTTGAATATTTTTTATAATAAAATATTTTCTATTTTTATTTTATTTTAACAATAGATATTTTTTTAAGTGCCTCATATAAAATTAGTTTCTAAATCCGCCAATGTTTGAAGATAGTATTCAATGAATTTGAGTTAAAATTTGATAGTTTTTTTTCTGTGTTAGAGTCCACCTTTTTCATTTGAACTACTTTATCTTTGCATTTAGATGTCACATACGCTTCTTACCAACCACATACAACAACCGTCTTAGTGTCATTGTCAATTTCACGTATGTTGGTCCTCACTCTCATTTTACTGTCCATGACATGCAACATCTAACAATATAGGATTCTCACATTATTTCAAAGAATGGTCCTTTGGCTAGGTGTCATGCTTTTGATACCAATTATAAAAATAAAAATATAATCACATACAAAAATTAACGAGGTTCAGCAATGTGCCAGCGTCCTCATATTATTCACTAAACATAATTTAGAAAATCTTGCAACAATATTTTATCTAATGGAATTATTTTAGACTAACACACTTCTTAGTTCAAAATGAATCAACACCTCAAATACAAATCTAAGAACAAAAAGATATAAAACTATTCCTCCTGTTTTGTCTTTGATATAAGCGGTTCTAACACATAGATTATGTGATGCACACAACACGTACGTGAAATCTTCCAGAGACCAAAAATCTTGGTATTTTTCTTCTTTCTCTTCTCCATTTTGGCTAAACATAATTTTGACTCATAATCACTATATTTATAGAGTCCATGAGATCAAATATTAAAACTTCATCCTAGATGAGGATACAAAAAGATATCGATCCCTTTTTTACATTTATCAAAGATTTCCTTATCCTTGAAAATCTCAAAAGTATCTACCATGTTAGCACTTTATAAACAAGTTTTGCATATTTTCCTTGATATCCATGTTGCAATAGAGAATCTTTAATGCCAACATCATCTATGCAACATCCCTATATAATCGCATAATTTTTCAACAAGTCATGTGTTACACAATGTTTATTGTGTAATGTACAGCTGTGCAATATCATGATGTACATCACCAATTTTTAAGGGTTTCTTGCACTTCACTTTTTTATTTCACCAGGTTTGGATCTAAAAAAATCTTTAGCCGTATTTCCATAGTTGAATATGGATCCTCATTAGTAGTGTCGATCGTCTCAATTTAATTCTATTCATATCGTTGATCTTCCAAGTCTCAACAATACTATATTCATATGCATACAATCTAGTATTTTATGAGGCATGACTAAAAAATAATAGAGGAATTAATAACATTTTGATATTAAAGTTATTTGAAATTATTACAATTGTAAAATTTTTCCTTCCACTAGTTATTAGCTTGTTAGAGCCCATAAAAATACTTTATAAGATTCGTTCCTCGATATCATTATTGTGTTTTATAGATGTTTTTATTTGCTAATGTACGAAGTAAAAACCGAAATACACTATTGCTGTGGTATGTATGTTGTATCCAAAGACATACAATCTATTTTTGTAGGTTAAATTGTGATATGATAAGAGTTTGTACGATGAATTTTGAAAAGAAAAACTCTCCACACGTTTAGATATGTGTACAACTATACTTTATTTCTCCAAAATTCATTTGAAATATTGATGGTAACTTTTTGTTGTATGCTTTGAACATTTTCAATACATCATCTTTACTTTTAAAAAAGTATATATATATATCAAAACAAATATGATTGGTAGCATCAATATAATACCACCATTACATTTTTGTTTTCCGACTAGAGTCACATCAAAACTACGTTATACATGTTTATTTTGATGAAATTTGTTTGGAAATTTTCATTTTCTTTGTATAATTTAATCTTGTTATGATTTTTGTCAGCTTTATGATCTAATGTCATATTTGTGAACACTTAAAAAAAATTAGTTAGCAAAAAGGATTCTATTTGCTTTGCTAGTGGTATCTACCTTTCAATAAGAATAGAAGAAAACTATTTTTATTTTTAATACGCAAATGTTTATCATTGTTTTATTTTGAATTAACATTGCAGTATCAACTCCTACAAACTTGGAAACACAAAGCACAAAATAAGAGAAGGAAAAAAGATTTTTACTCACATATAGGAACACAATGGAATGTATTATTATTCATTATTGGTAGAAACATACGAAAAGATACATTAAGTCGAATTACTTCAATAAATATTGATGTTACTTTGGATTTGACCTTTAATGACCAAATCCTATTATTGCAATTCCTCCTCTGTTAATATGTTTAAAACAATATAATTATAGTAATCTATATCATTTCTACAGTATATCCTTAAATTCTTAAAATTACAAGATATCTTTATTTCACTTTCATATATTTCTATATTAATATATTCTACATTCTCCCATATATGAATATCAGTATCTCCAACACCATTATGCTCACAAACACTATCATTAAGAGCTATGTTGTAATTGTGGTACTTAAGCAGATACCCATTAATATATGTAAGATCTCTATCAACCTTTGTGTATGCATCATCAAAAATATAATCATTAATATACTCGGACTCTCCAGTATCTATAGCAAATGTCTTACCATCAGTAATGAAAACGTATACACACTTACCAGATCCACTAAAACCCTTATTTAACAATGAAGTCATAGATAGATATTTAATATAGAAATATTTCAACTAAACCAAGAATAACCCCGAAAAAGCAAATAAGGATCAAATTCGGTAAAGATGTAAAACAGATTCGCGGATGAGAAATTGATTGTCGGGCAAGTAGAAGTGAAGGAGCCAACAGTTGACTTGTGAATAAAATGCGCCAACAACCACCACACAAACTGTGTCACCAAAAACCATCAAAGAGGAGCTGCTGCTAATAAAGACTAGATTAAATCGCCGCAAAACCTGAAAACCCAAGAAGCCCACTGAAAAAATTTGCAACTCTTGTTGTAAGTATAATCAAATCTCGTATAATACAAAGTGATATTCGTATAAATTAGTTACTAATTAAGAGAATTATCAATTCGTATAGTTGTGTCTTTTAAATTATACAGTTGTGTTGTTTCAACACAATGAGTTGTGTCCTTTTAAATACAGAGTCGAGTTGTTTCAAATTGTGTTTTTTCGCTATGCATAAATATAGATCGAGTCTAGTGTTCACAACATCAAGTTTTTGAGTGTAATACAATCAAATTAATAAAAGATTGATGAGTTTCAATCTATATTCTCTTTTTTTTCATAATCGTAAAAACTTTTCAAAACACCAACATGGTATCAGAGCCTTACGATTGAAGAGGACAAAAGAGAAAGCAATAGTTTACAACTTATCGCAAGAACAAAAGCAACAAGAAAATATCGCATAATTTAATCGCAAAATAAGCCGAGACTATGCAAGGCTCTTCACATCAAGCGATCCCACGAACTGTGGTCCGTGGTTGAAGAAGACATTTCAGTCGAACCGGTACAAGAACAAGAAACCCCTGAAACCGCAAGGACAAAATCGTTTTGGAGAAGAAACGATGCCGAATGATACGATGACATTGCATATTTTGCAAACGGCCGTGACTGATCAAATATTCCCATGCATTGCGGTATCATCAACATCAAAAGAGGCATGGGACGTATTGAAGGCTGAGTATCAAGGTTCTTCTCAAGTCCGATTGGTTAAACTTCAATCGTTGCGTAGGGAGTACGAAAATTTGAAGATGTATAATAACGAAGAAATTAAGACATTCACTGATAAGGGCATCAGATCGTCTGGCTGGCCAGGAAACCAGGATGGCCGACCAGGATGCTTGCCCGAGACAGCCGGGCCATTTGGCGCGTCTGCCGGCCCAAGCGGTACCGCCGGCCCTACGACCAGATGGGCCGGACCGATCAACATTTCCGACAGAGAGGCCCAAACCTCCGACCCAACTGGCGGCGATGTGGATGACACCGTCGGCCCAATTAGTGACGGTGCCGGCTCCGGAATTAACCTGGCTGGCTCCGATGAAAATTCGGCCAACTCTTCGCACAGTCCAGCCGATGCAGCCGATTGTACCACCATTTCCACATCAACACAAGGGGACTCGGATCAGCTAAGCTACCAGCTTCAAGGCATGAACTTGGATGAATTCTTTACACCAGTGGTGTCACCATTAGCAATGACAAGGAGCAGAACAAGGGCACTCTCTCACAAGTTCAGTTTGTGGGTAGACAAGCTCCTAGAAGATGATCGACAAGGAGCATTGGGCCAAGAGTACAAGGAAGAGTCCAAAGGCTTCTCAACATTACAAAGGACTCAAGAGACGTGGGATTTAGTGGCAAAAGAGGCCAGGGCCCAGTGATTCATAACCCTACTCCAAGTCGAAGACTAGGAGCTAGGCGCGTGCATGCCACAAGGTTGGTCACCTTCCATTTCTTGGCCGATAGGTAAGAATGGTAAGTTTTCAATTATACACTTGCCTTTTCTGTTTTGCAGGGTAGGAGTTAGAAGTTTTACATTTTTCAGTCAAGAACAATTTAGGTAGAAGTTTTTTTTCGGTTATTGCCTTTTTGTAATTTTTCCTTGTGCACTTTTGTAAGTTTTCTATTTTTTTTTCTTTGAGTCGACCGTAGAAGGTCAAGCTGCCGAGCATATTAATAAGGCTCCTTTAGCATTGTAGTTCGACAACCTTTTTGATATTAATAAAGATAGAACTTTCTTCCTATGAATTTTCTCTCAAAGAAACTTGTGCGCTTAGAACCCTAGTCGAGACCAGCCCTCCTAGCTTCTAAGTTGTGATTTATCACGAGGTTCATCACGCCTCGTGTGGTTCACTTCAACTCTCCGTCCAATACCCACCAGAAAATCCCCATCCAGAAGCCTAAGGTCGAGTTTCTCACCTAATCTTCTCCAAACAGCCCACGCGTGTTACGGCCTTGATTCAAGGCTTGTATCATTTTGGTATCAGAGCTTAAAGCTCCTAAAACCAGGTTGTTTCTATCCTTTACTTAGACTTATTTCAGGTTCTTACATTAGTTCAAGTTTCATTCAAAGAAAATAAAAAAAATAACATCTAAGTTCAAACTAAGTGCATCTACCTCCTACGTGCATCACTATGGTTTAGATACATTCTTTGCATTTCAATTTCTTTTTTGTTAAAATCATATTTCCATTAAGTTAAATTTAAAAAGAAAAAAATAGAAAACTACCAAGAAAATCGACTAAAAGAATCTATGATCTTTAACATTAATTGTTAGAGAAGTTTCTATTTTTCTACTTTTTCCTTTTTTCTCAGATTTTTCCTTTTTCAATTTTTCCTTTTTCTCAGATTTTTCCTTTTTCTGAGATTTTTCATTTTTCAATTTTTCCTTTTTGCATCTTGGTGATTGCATCTTGGTTTGAGTATTCAAAAGGCGGTAATGGTGAAAGGTCTAGTGTTGTAAGTGTCTTAAAGCCATACACAATCTCAAAATGTGATAGTTTAGTAGTAGAGTGTGTGGTATGGTTATAAGAAAATTCCACAAAAGGTAAGCAGTCCAACCAAGCTGCGAATTTATTACCAATCGTGAACGTTAAAAGGGTGTACAATGTGTGGTTGACCAATTTGATTTGACCATCCGTTTGGAGGTGGCAGGTGGTGGAGAAAAACAGTTTGGTGCCTAATTTAATGCATAAGGTACTTCAAAAATGGATAAGGAACTTGGTATTCAACTCGGACAAAATGGATTGGGGTAGGCCATGTAGTTGGACTACTTTCTTGAATAATATTCAGCCGTTTGAATGGGCCATCTTGGAGAATTGTCTACCTCAACAATTATGGAGACTTTGGGCCATGTCTTGGGTAAACCTACTACAAAATCGATAGATATATCCACCCATGGCATGTTAGAATTAGGTAAAGGCATGTATAAACTGTAAAGATGTGACATGGATTTAGCCTTTAGGCATGTGATGCATAGTGAAGATAATCTCTCCACATCACTCCTTAGGTGCGGCCAATAGAAGTGTTTGGTGAGTATGCTCAGTGTCTTTTCAACTCCGAATTGACCCATTAAGCATCCTCCATGAGGTTCTTGAATGATCAGCTCTTGCATAGACCCTTTTGCAATGAACAACCGCCGTTCTCGGAATAAGTATCCTTCATGTTGGTAGTATTGTTTGGGTGCATTATTGATATGTGCTTCCAAAGTCTGGATCCTCAGCTTATTGACCCTTAAGGTGCTCAAATCCCATTATCTTGGCCTTAACGCCCCTTAAGGTCCACAAATCCCATTATCTTGGTCTACATGGTGGTAAGGGTGTAGTGCAAAGACATTGGCCACAATATTACCCTTGCCCTTTTGTATTTGATGACATATGGAAATATCTCTATATACTCGAGCCATCTTGCATGCCTTTAATTGAGTGTTCTCGACCGCAGAGGTGCTGCAAGATTTCGTGGTCGGTGCGTATAACATACTCTTTGGATACCAAGTAATGTTGCCATGTTTGAAGTTTCCATAAAAGGGTATAAAGTTTCTTGTCTTAAGTTGGATAGTTGAAGGTGGCACCATTTAGTTTTTTACTAAAGTTGACCACATGTCTTCCTCCTTATGGGTTTTATTCCTAATCATGAGACATCACATTCAATTTCAAAGTTAGGTATTACTAATACTGAGGTATTGGTGAGGTGGTCCTTTAGTTTTTGGAAGGTGTCTCCTTGGCCGGTCCCCATGCAAAATTAGTGTCCTTTTGAATCACGACTGTGAGTGTGATGTGGCCAGCGTGGTGAAATCTTTTATGTACCACATGTAAAAACTAGTCAGGCCGTGGAAGCGCGGTACATGGCCAATCATCGTGGGCGTTGGCCATTCTTGAATAGCCTTAATCTTCTCTTGGTGTCCACTTTTATTCATGTGAACTTGCAAGAAAACCTAAGAAAACTAATTGGTCAGCACAAAAGTGAAACTTTTTGAGGTTATCATAAAGTCCTTCGCGTTGAAGTGTATCTAGTACTTGCTCAAGCTGGGTTAGATGGTTAGATATACATGTGCTATAAAGAAAAATGTCACTAAAATAAATTACAACAAACTTACTGATGAATGCCCTTAAGAAATGGTTCATTAACGTCATGAAAATGCTTGTGGCATTGGTGAGGCCAATCCCCTTGACCAGCCACTCCTATAGACCTTACTTGATCTTGAAGTCAGTTTTCCATTTTTCTCCTTCCTTCATTCTTACCTGGTGGTAGCCATTTCGTAGATCTGTTTTTGAAAAGACCGCGGCCCCATAAATCTCATCAAGCATATCATCTAGTCGTTATATTGGATGACGATACTTGATGGTTATATTGTTGATTGCTCAACAATCAATGCACATACGCCATGTACCATCTTTCTGAGGTACTAAGAGAAACGGAACAATGCAAGGGCTGAAGTTTTCTCAAATGTACCCTTTGGCCATCAAATCTTGAACTTTTTGTTCAAGCTTTTGGTCTCGGTTGGGTTCATTCAATAGGCCGCACTGGGAAATGCTGCACTGGCACCAGATTATCTAGTGCTCAATGCCTCGGTAAGATGGTAGACCAGCCGGTATTTCCTTCGGAAACAATGTCTTGGAACCTTTCAAGTATTTAAAAGACTTCTATAGGAAAGTCGTCCTTTTCCTCAACTCCTGAAAACAACCATATCTTAAAGATCATTAGTAGCACGGGAATGTCCTGACACAAATATTTGTTAATGTAGCTTGTGTTGATGTAAAGGTTACTCTTACTTACCTTGGCGTCCTTGGCAAACTTAGTTTGCATTTCATGGACATGGCCCGGGGTTAATGCGGAGTTGGAATTTTCCCTTGTCATGGCTGAATGAGTAATGGTTGGTATGGCCGTTGTGTAAGGTCTCTTAGTCAAACTGCCATGGCAACCCTAACAATAGGTCACCAACTTTCATGGGCACAACGTCATACACAACTTGGTCACTGTATTTGCCGATCCCGAAGGTATGGTGATTTTTTCGGCGATCAGTTAAGCCATATAAGATGGTATGGCGTTGAGTATTTGGTTGTCTTGAGACCAAGCTTGCCTACCATAAACCGTGTAGCCACGTTATTACAGAGAACCACCATCTATAATAAAGCTACAAACCTTGTTACCGAGCCTAAGGTTGAGTTTCTCACCTAATCTTCTACAAACAGCCCACGCGCATACATCCTTGAATCAATGATGAGGACATCAGATCGTACATCCAGCCAGGCGCGCCAGATGGTCCTGCTGTCTCGGGCAAGCTTCCTGGTCGGCCAGTCTGGTCACCTGGCTGGATGTACGACCTGATGTCCTCATCATTCCCTCCCTCTTCAGTAGGTTTTGTCCTCAAAACTGGATCATCTGCATGGAAAGGGGCCAAGTCAGTAACATTGAACGTATTGGACACATTAAACTCACCTGGCAGCTCGATCCGGTAGGCGTTGTTGTTGATCCTCTCGAGCACTCTGAATGGTCCATCTCCTCTTGGTGCTAGCTTGGAACTCCTTAGGTTTGGGAACCTCTCCTGCCGTAGGTGTAGCCACACCCAATCGCCTGGTTGAAAGATCACCTCCTTTCTTCCTTTGTTGGCATGAGTCACGTACTGTCCGGTCCTCTTCTCCAAGTTCTCTGCTACCTTCTGGTGTAACCTCCTGATGAACTCTGCTTTGGATGCACCGTTGAGGTTGGTCATCTCAGCTGGTGGCAGTGGTGTTTGCTCCAACGGGGTGAGAGGGTTGAAACCGTATACCACTTCAAATGGGGTCTTCTTAGTTGCTGAGTGCACGGCTCGGTTGTAGGCGAACTCAATGAATGGCAGGCACTCCACCCAAGTCTTTAGGTTCTTCCCTAGTGTTGTTCTGAGAAGAGTTGATAGGGTCCTGTTGACAACTTCAGTTTGGCCATCGGTTTGAGGATGGCAAGTGGTTGAGAAGAGTAGCTTCGTGCCTAGTTTTCTCCAAAGGGTCCTCCAGAAATGGCTGAGGAACTTGGTGTCCCTATCTGATACGATGGTCCTTGGCACTCCATGAAGCCGTACTATCTCCCTGAAGAACAGCTCAGCTGTTTGTGTGGCATCATTGACATTGGCACATGGGATGAAGTGTGCCATCTTGGAGAATCTGTCCACCACTACAAAGATTGCATCTTTGTGGTTGATCTTGGGCAGACCTAGAACAAAGTCCATTGAGATGTCCACCCATGGATGTGTAGGTATGGGCACTGGGAGATACAACCCGTGAGGTTGCACTCGGGACTTTGCCTTCTTGCAAGTAATGCATCTTGCACAATGTGCTTCTACTGTCCTCTTGATGTGTGGCCAGTAGAAGTGCTCCTTGACCACTGCTAGAGTCTTGTCGACACCAAAGTGGCCCATGAGTCCTCCTCCGTGAGCTTCTCGGATGATAAGCTCCCTTAGTGATCCCTGTGGTATGCACAACCTTCTTTCTCGGAACAAGAATCCCTCATGGATGTAGAATTTGCCATGACTCCCTGTGCTACACTCCTTGTAGCTCTCAGCAAGGTCAGGATCATCCTTGTATAGATCCTTGATGTGCTCGAATCCTAGGACCTTTGCCTCCATGGTTGATATCAAGGCAAACCTCCTTGATAGTGCATCGGCTACCACATTGTCTTTGCCCTTCTTGTACTTGATGATGTACGGGAAGGTCTCTTTGAACTCCATCCACCTGGCATGTCTCCTCTTGAGATTGGTTTGCCCTCTGAGGTGTTTGAGAGTCTCATGATCAGTGTGGATCACAAACTCCTTGGACAGCAAGTAATGCTGCCAAGTCTCAATGCTCGGACAAGGGCATAAAGATCCTTGTCATAAGTGGGGTAGTTCAGTGAGGCACCCCCTAGCTTCTCACAGAAGTATGCCACTGGTCTCCCTCCTTGGGTTAGCACTGCTCCTATGCCTATTCCAGAGGCATCACACTCCACTTCAAACGTCTTGTTGAAGTCGGGAAGGACTAACACTGGTGTGTGTGTAAGGCTGTCCTTCAAGGCCTTGAATGCCTTCTCCTGAGCTTCTCCCCAGCTGAATCCCACGTTCTTCTTCACTACTGCCGTCAATGGTGAGGCAATGCTGCTGAAGTTGGGCACGAATCTCCTATAGAAGCTGGCCAGTCCGTGGAAGCTCCTTACTTGGCTGATGTTTCCTGGTGTTGGCCATTCTTGTATGGCTCGAATCTTCTCCTCATCAACCTGCAGGCCCTGTGAACTCACAACAAAACCTAAAAAGACAAGCTTATCAGTACAAAAGGTGCACTTCTTGAGATTGGCATAAAGCTCTTCTTGTCGAAGGGTTTTAAGGACCATCTCAATATTGACATAGGAAAATCAAATAAGACCTATCTTGACCTACAAGGCAAGTGTGAGCACGAAAATTCAGTTTGAATAACAAGGGAAATGAAAAAGGATGGGTTATTATTAACCACATGGTTGAAATGGTTAAATAGCTACCTTGGGAGAAGAATCAAGGTGGAAAAGTCATGCCCATGCTGCACACAGTCTTGGCAACCACACCAAACAGTCATGCCCATGCTGCACACAGTCTTGGCAACCACACCAAACAGTCATGCCCATGCTGTCTCCTCTCTTCTCATTGGTTGTTGACAGGCTCCTCCTCTATTCAAACTCATCCACAAGTTTGAATTCGTTTTCTTTTGTGTTCACATTGTAAATCCTCTATAAAAGGGCTGTAAAGACTCAATGTATAATATACTCTTAGGAGATTCTTCTCCATAAGTCTAAGTCATTTCTCATACTTCTCTTTGAGTTTTCAGATTTAATTCTTCACATTTCTCCTCTATAATCTCAATATTCTTACATGGTATCAGAGCATAAGATCATTCTCTTATCTTTTCTACTCAAATCTCTCAGTTTCTAATCTAAAATTCTGTCAAAATCTCTCAGTCTTTAGACTAAAAACTCACGGTTTCATTCAACCATAAAAGCTGCTTCCTTTGAGCTCTTCAAAGCCTAACAATGGAGGATACAGTTCAAATTAGTTCCAGCCTGAAACCCACGGTGATAGCAGTAGTTCTCAAAGGCTTGAACTACACATTATGGTCAAGAACCATCAAGACAGCCATTTGTGGCAAAGGACTTTGGAATCACATCTTGAAGGATAATACTCCATCTATAGATGATCCAAAGGAGAAGAAGGATGAGGCAACAAGAAAAGAAGAAGCTAGGTGGTTCCAAGAAGATCAATCAGTCCTTGGATTCCTCCAAAATTCATTGGACCCATCCATTCTAGAAGCTTATTCACATTGTGAAACTGCCAAGTCTCTTTGGGACACTCTCAAGAGGGTGTATGGGGATGTTTCAAACCTCAGCCGTGTGTATGAGGTTAAGAAGGCTCTCAATGATCTACACCAAGAGGATATGGAGTTCACAAAATTCCTGGACAAGTTCCAGTCAACATGGTCCGAGCTTGACATGTTGAGACCAAGTTCTATGGATCCAAAGGTGCTTAATGAAAGGAAGAAACAAGACAAGATATTTGGGCTCCTTCTCAACCTAAATCCAGCCTTTAAGGATGTGATTAAGTCCATCCTGAGAGAGCCAAAACTCCCTGATTTCGAAGAGGTGTGCTCACGGATTCAAAAGGAGCAAGGCAACATTGGTTTGTTTGGTGGTAAAGGAGAACTAGTCATGGCCAACAAAAGCGTGTTTAAGCAAGAGGATAGGAAGAGTGTGATGTGTGAACATTGTAAGAGGAATGGCCACATCAAAGACAAGTGCTGGATACTTCATCCTCATCTCAAGCCAAACCCGTTCAAGGATTCAAAGGCTAACATCTCTCAAATGGTTGCGACTGAACCGGCAAGTTCATCCAACCAAGGAGGGGAGCTAGCTATGAATGTATCCATGGAGTATGTTAAGAAGAGTGACTTGGAGCATCTCATCAAGGCCTATGCCTCAAAACTCTCCGGTATCACACTCTACTCCCATAAATCGCTTGATAAACCAGATCATAAGTTGGTAGTGGATTCAGGTGCTTCTCACCATATGATTAGCAATGCTAGGTTGTTAAAGAACATTGAACCCTGTCTAGGACAAGTAACTATAGCTGATGGTAAGGGTATTCCAATTGAAGGAACCGGAAAATTAAGACTATTTGACAAAGAAACTAATGCATTCTTTGTACCTAAATTTAAGTCTAATCTAGTTTCTGTCAAAAGGCTACTAAAGACCTCAATTGCAATGTTACATTTGGGCCTAACAATGTTTACTTTCAGGATATTAAGAGTGGTAAGATACTTGGAGGTGGTGTAACTCAAGATGAGCTCTATGTTCTTGAAGACCCTCCAAGCAATTTGGATTCCTTAGCTTTCAAATCCTGTGTTTTTGCTAATAAAGATGTCTTATGGCATGCTAGATTAGGACATCCTCATGCTCGTGCTTTAAGCTTAATAATTCCTAATGTCGCTTATGATCACTCAGTTTGTGAGGCTTGTATCCTTGGCAAACATTGTCGTGTTGTTGTCCCTAAATCGTCTACAATTTATGAGCATTGCTTTGATTTAGTACATTCCGATGTTTGGACCTCACCTTACATGTCTAGAGATAGGAATAAATACTTTGTGACCTTTATAGATGAGAAATCGAAATATACATGGGTTACATTACTTCCATCTAAAGATAGGGTTTATGAGGCATTTATAAACTTTCATAATTATGTTACTAATCAATTCAATGCCAAGATCAAAGTGTTAAGATCAGATAATGGAGGGAATACACAAGTCAAAGATTCAAAGCTCATCTAAACAAACATGGAATACTACATCAAACTAGCTGTCCACACACACCACAACAAAATGGAGTTGCTGAAAGGAAGAACCGACACTTAATGGAAGTAGCAAGATCCATGATGTTTCATACCAATGTTCCTAAAAGTTTTGGGGAGATGCAGTCTTGGTTGCTTGCTACCTCATCAATCGGATTCCAACCAAAGTCTTGCAAGATATATCCCCATTTGAGGTACTCAATAAAACTAAACCTTCCATTGATCATTTACGTGTATTTGGGTGTGTGCTTTGTGTATGTTCCAGGTGATCTAAGAAACAAGTTGGAGGCAAAGAGCATCAAGTGTATGTTCCTTGGATATTCGACAACACAAAAGGGTTATAAGTGCTATGATCCGAGCAACAACAGGACATATGTGTCTAGTGATGTCAAGTTCATAGAAGAACAAAGCTATTATGATCAGAAAGATTGGGAAGGATTGAAAGATCTCTCAAGGTCACCTTCTGATTTGGCTAGGAGTTTGAGGTTTCTCTTGAATCATTTGGGAAATGATCTGCCAAAGGATTCAAGACACGAAGAAACAAGAACCTTAAGTAGTTCACAAGATACCCAAGAGAATGAACAAGGGTGGTAACTCAAGAACCAACTCCAATCCAAGAAGAAGCTATGGCCCAAAATCAAGAACAAGACGACTTGGAAGTGGGTATAGAGGAACCTATTCACCAAAAGGAAGAGGAAACGGTTGTAGAGGAGGCTGCACCACCTGTTCAGCATTTAAGGAGGAGTACTAGACTTAGGAACACTAGGGTATTCTACAACAACCAGGCCGTGGCTCATCCCATACAAGCTGTTTGTTCCCTTGACCTCTTGCCATCTAGTCATCAAGCATTCCTTGGGAAAGATTGAACAAAGTCAGATTCCAAGGACTTATGAAGAAGCTGAGAGCAAGAAAGAATGGTTAGATGCAGTAAGAGATGAGAAGGGAGCTATGGAAAGGAATCATACATGGAATATACAAGAACTTCCCAAAGGCAAGAAGGCTGTGAGCTCCAAGTGGGTGTTCACCATCAAGTATAAGAGCAATGGGGACATAGAAAGGTACAAGGCACGTCTAGTTGCAAGAGGTTTCACTCAGACATATGGAGAGGACTATACTGATACATTTGCACCGGTGGCTAAGCTACACACTGTAAGGGTTGCTCTTTCACTAGCTACGAATCTGACTTGGGATTTATGGCAAATGGATGTCAAGAACGCATTCTTACAAGGAGAACTTGAAGAGGAAGTGTATATGACTCCACCACCAGGCCTTGAAGATTTTTGCAAAGAGGGACAGGTTCTAAGACTTAGGAAGGCAATATATGGGTTGAAGCAGTCACCAAGGGCCTGGTATCACAAATTAAGCTCCACACTTACTGATAATGGGTTTAGGAAATCCCATTCAGATCATACTTTGTTCACTCATCAAAACTCCAAAGGAATCGTGGCGGGCTTGGTTTATGTGGATGACCTTATCATCACAGGAGATGATAAGGAAGGAATTCAGTCCACAAAGGCCTTCTTAAACAGATCATTTGACATCAAGGATCTTGGAGAGTTGAAGTACTTCTTGGGTATTGAAGTGTGTCCGTCTCAAGAAGGGCTCTTTCTATCCCAAAGAAAGTATGCTCTTGATCTGTTGACAGACACGGGAAAGCTTGGGGCTAAACCGGCCAAAACTCCTCTTGAAGATGGCTACAAGGTCAACGGAAAGGGGAGAAAGCTGATGAGTTATTTAAGGATGTTTCTCAGTATAGGAGACTAGTTGGGAAGCTGATCTACCTCACCCTCACACGACCAGACTTGTGTTTTGCTGTGAATCAAGTGAGTCAACATATGCAAAAGCCTAATGTATATCATTGGAGCATGGTAGAGAGGATCCTTAGATACTAAGTCATTTCTCATTTTCTCATACTTCTCTTTGAGTTTTCAGATTCAATTCTTCACATTTCTCCTCTATAATCTCAATATTCTTTCA
>CM032165.1:4477949-4555187 GCA_018901935.1 Pugionium cornutum
TGGGAGATACAACCCGTGAGGTTGCACTCGGGACTTTGCCTTCTTGCAAGTGATGCATCTTGCACAATGAGCTTCTATTGTCCTCTTGATGTGTGGCCAGTAGAAGTGCTCTTTGACCACTGCTAGAGTCTTTTCGACACCAAAGTGGCCCATGAGTCCTCCTCCATGAGCTTCTCGGATGATAAGATCCCTTAATGATCCTTGTGGTATGCACAACCTTCTTTCTCGGAACAAGAATCCCTCATGGATGTAGAACTTACCATGACTCCCTGTGCCACACTCTTTGTAGCTCTCAGAAAAGTCAGGATCATCCTTGTATAGGTCCTTGATGTGCTCGAACCCTAGGACCTTTGCCTCCATGGTGGATATCAAGGCAAACCTCCTTGATAGTGCATCGACTACCACATTATCTTTGCCCTTCTTGTACTTGATGACGTACGGGAAGGTCTCTATGAATTCCATCCACCTGGCATGTCTCCTCTTGAGATTGGTTTGCCCTCTGAGGTGTTTGAGAGTCTCATGATCAGTGTGGATCACAAACTCCTTGGACAGCAAGTAATGCTGCCAAGTCTCCAATGCTCGGACAAGGGCATAAAGCTCCTTGTCATAAGTGGGGTAGTTCAGTGAGGCACCACCTAGCTTCTCACTGAAGTATGCCACTGGTCTCCCTCCTTGGGTTAGCACTGCTCCTATGCCTATTCCAGAGGCATCACACTCTACTTCAAATGTCTTGTTGAAGTCGGGCAGGACTAGCACTGGTGCATGTGTAAGGTTGTCCTTCAAGGCCTGGAATGCCTTCTCCTGAGCTTCTCCCCAGCTGAATCCCACGTTCTTCTTCACTACTGCCGTCAATGGTGAGGCAATACTACTGAAGTTGGGCACATATCTCCTATAGAAGCTGGCCAGTCCGTGGAAGCTCTTTACTTGGCTGATGTTGCCTGGTGTTGACCATTCTTGTATGGCTCGAATCTTCTCTTCATCAAACTGTAGGCTCTGTGAACTCACAACAAAACCTAAAAAGATAAGTTTATCAGTACAAAAGATGCACTTCTTGAGATTGGCATAAAGCTCTTCTTGTCGAAGGGTTTTAAGTACCATCTCAAGATGTGTGAGGTGTTCCCGTAGGCACTTACTATAAACTAATATTTCATCAAAGTAAACCACTACAAACTTACTGATGTACGCCCTAAGAACTTGGTTCATAAGGCGCATGAAGGTGCTTGGGGCATTAGTCAAGCCGAATGGCATGACTGTCCACTCGTATAGCCCTTGCTTTGTCTTGAAAGCAGTCTTCCATTCATCACCTTCATTCATCCTGACCTGGTGGTATCCACTCTTGAGGTCTATCTTGGAGAAGACCGTGGCTCCACTCAGCTCATCTAGCATGTCATCCAGCCGTGGTATTGGATGCCGGTACTTGACAGTGATGTTGTTGATTGCTCGGCAGTCCACGCACATTCGCCAAGTCCCATCTTTCTTGGGCACTAGTAGCACTGGTACGGCACATGGACTGAAGCTCTCTCGAGCATATCCTTTCTCTAGGAGCTCCTTGACTTGCTTTTCAAGCTCCTTGGACTCCTCTGGACTCATCCGGTAGGCTGGCCGGTTGGGTAGGGCTGCTCCGGGCACTAGATCGATCTGGTGTTCTATGCCATGTAAAGGAGGCAAGCCTGCTGGTATCTCCTCTGGAAACACATCCTGGAATTTGTTGAGGAGAGTTGCTACTTCATGAGGTAGCTCTACCTGTTCTTTCTCTATATTCAACACTTCTTTGAAAACCATTAGTAACATTAGATCCTCCGAGGCTAAAGCTCTCCGGACATGACTTGGTTGAATGAGAAAATTAGATTTAATGAGTTTCTTTTCCTTACTCATTTGGAGTTGTAACTCGTGTACCTGGGCAGGCGTAAGAGGAGCTAGGCTGACTTTTCTCTTGTCATGCACGAAAGTGTAGAGATTGGTTCGGCCATCATGTCTAGTCTCCTTGTCATACTGCCATGGCCTTCCTAGTAGAAGATGGCCAGCTTGCATGGGCACCACGTCACACATGACTTGGTCTTGGTACTTGTCCACACTGAATGGCACCGTGACTTGCTCATGGATCTTGAGCTCCACTTTGTCATCGAGCCATCTAAGTCTATATGGTCGAGGATGCCTTGTCTTCTCTAAACCTAGCTTATCAACCATATATGCACTAGCAACGTTAGTGCAAGAACCACCATCTATGATGAGGTTACATATCTTGCCCTTGATGGTGCAACGACTGTAGAAGATGTTCTCCCTTTGGATGGTCTCTGAAGGATCCACCATTGCACTGAGGATGCGTCTAGTGACCAGCACTTCCCCCACATCAGGGTACTCAATGTCACCATATTTCTCTTCTGGTTCATAGTCCTCTTCATCTTGGGACTCATATTCTCCAGCTTCCGTAATCAACATGACCCGGTTGTTTGGGCACTCCCTTGAGATGTGCCCACGACCCCTAAACTTGAAACAAGTGATGTCACATGATCTTTGAGGGTTAGAAGACTTACCAGGCTCTCTCTGGTCACGGGTGGGTTCAGGAGGCTTGCTCTTGAACCTTGACTCGATCTCTATGCTTTTGCCTTTGTCTACGGGCTTGGGCATGTTGCTTGGTGTCCAAGGTGTCTTAGGCTTGCTGCGGATATCTTAGCTCTTACGTTTGATGTGCTGCTCAGCTTGGACAGATAGGTGGAACAAGTCTTTGAAGTCATTGTAGACTTGCCTTTCCACTTTGCGGCTGATTCTTTCTTGGAGTCCATCCAAGAATTGTGCCATCAATGCTTCTTCATCATGATTGAGCTCCAATCTGTTCCTTAGCTTATCGAACTCTTCATAGTACTCCTCTACTGATCTGGTACCCTGCTTAAGAGTACGAAAACGACGTTGCAAGTCCCTATGAAAGTAAGGTGGAACAAACCTTTGTCGCATGACATCCTTCATGTCGACCCATGAATCTATAAGCCTCATTCTTTTCCTTCTTCTGTCAGATACCTCACGATCCCACCATATGAGGGCATTGTCCGTGAGTTGTGCTACTGCCATTGAGACGCTCCTAGGTCCTGGTTGGTTGTAATGATCAAAGATATGATCCATTATTCTCTCCCAATCTAGGTAAGCCTCGGGGTCTACTTTTCCTGCAAAACTTGGAGGAGTTAGCTTAAGATCAGGATGAGTTACTCGGTTATAGGCGTGTTCATCTCCATCCTCATGATGTTTAGGAGGCTTTTTTGGTCTCTGGTGAAGACCATATGGCTCAAAGCCATCATCATCTGCCTCTGGTTGCCGTGGAGGTCCTCTCGGCCTATGGTGATAGTTATGAGGTTGTGTGTCCTCATCTCCATCTGGCTGGGGTTCCTTATGTTCGTGACGTGTCCTAAGGCACTCAGGACCCTCAGGACGGTCTTGCTCAGCTCTCACGTGCCTTATGGCCTGGAATCTCACAAGCCTCTCCACGTGCTCCAATCTCTCGCCTATGGATGCGAGTTGTGTTTGGAATGTGGTGAACATGGCCATCATGGCCTTGGCTGCATCTCTATTTTCTTCTCCCATTGCGTACTACAAGGAAGAAAACAAGTTATGCTACTTCTAAATTGTTAGGAGGGTTTTCTTTTTATAAGGGATTCGAAAAAATGCAAAAAGGAAAATTCTAAAGAATGGAAAATTCGAATATAAGGATATTTAAATAAAAGGAAATTTTCTTGACAACTATTGCTAGCTGTCCAATTTGAAATCTTTTGATATTTTTCCTATTTTCTTTTCTTCTTTTTTTTCTTTTCTTTTTAATTTAACTTAAAAATAATGGAAATATGAATTAAACAAAAAGGAAAATGTGAATGGCAATGCAAAAGTGAATCTAAACCCTAGTGATACACGTAGAAGGCCAGATGCATTCGGTTTGGAGTTTGATGTTATTTTTTGATTTTTCTTGAATGCGACTTAAACTAATGCAAGAACTAAAAACAAAACAAGCTAAAGGATAGAAACAACCTGGTTTAGGAGCTTTAAGCTCGGATACCAAAATGATACAAGCCTTGATTCAAGGATGTATGCGCGTGGGCTGTTTGGAGAAGTTTAGATGAGAAACTTGACCTTAGATTTCTTGGATAGGGGTTTTTGGGTTGGTATTCGATGGAAAGGTGAAGTGAACCACACGAGGGGTGATGAACCTCATGATAAATCACAAACTTAGAGCTAGGAGGGCTGGTCTCAACTAGATTCTAAGCGCACAAGATTTTTGAGAGAAAACTTGTTGGGGAAAAAGTTCTATATTTATTAATATCAAAAAGGTTGTCGAACTACAATGTTGGAAGGAGCCTTATTAATATGCTCGACAGCTTGACCTTCTAGAGTCGACCCAAATAAGAAAAGGAAAACTTAAAAAAGTGCACAAAAGGAAAAGATACAAAAGTGTATAATCGAAAAAGGACCTATTCCTAAAATTTCTTTGACTCAATAAAAGTAAATATTCTAGATCCTACCCTGCAAAACAGAAAGAGGCATATATTCGAATTGAAACTTACCTTAACTTACCTCACGGGCAAGAAATGGAAGGTGGCCGTCCTTGTGGCATGCACGCGCCTTGCTCCTAGTCTTCGACTTGGAGTAGGGTTAAGAATCTTTGGGCCCTGACCTCTCTTGCCACTAAAGCCCAAGTCTCTGATGTCCCTTGTGTTGTTGAAAAGCCTTTGGACTCCACTTTTCACTTCTGGCCCATTGTCCTTAGTTGATCTTCCTCTAGGAGCTTGTCGACCCATAAACTGAATTTGTGGAAGAGTGCCCTTAGTTGATCTTCCTCTAGGATCTTCCTTTATTTTATATTTTCATTTTCTTGTGGGCAACTTTTTGGATGCTTGTTATAGAGATTTTCAACATTTTTTTACTTTCTAGTGAAGAATTCTTATCCCTATTTCTTATTTTATGTTTTGGTGTTTTTATTTATTTTTATTTGTCCTTCCTATGAATATGTTTGAGTAGTTTCCTACATGCATAGTAGATAAGATAAATTAGAGAGATTTAAAGTAGATTAACATTGCTTAAGGCCATTAGATTGTCATTCCTCATTATTAGCATATTCTTAATGCGAAGATTGAAGTAGCTAGTCAATTCTTAGATGGGTTTATTTCCGTACTCTACACTGACTTGTCCCGCTAAACATGTTTCCACCCAAACTTTCATAGTCTTTCATTGACTACAATAACGTCGTATGTCATTCTTTGTAATATCCAATCTATCTCTTTCCCATTAATTTCATCGACGCCGTAAAATATTAACGTTTTCCATCAAATAAAATTGAAAACTCAGATTTAAGATTACTAAAATCAATTTTTCTTGTAATCCGGATGAAATTGAAACATAAACCGAAAGAGAGAATTCCGACTTGGCCAAACAGAGATGAAACCGATTTGGGTATTTTTGTTGTTGCATAATTAGAATTCCAAAATCGATCCCTTGAATAGATGTTGTGCCAAAATTGATCTAGTGGCATGCATTTGCTGAACTTCGCCTCCCCTATCACTATCCCTGCCTTGATCCCATGAGAGAGAGCGACTGCCAGCTCGTTAGATCATCCACCCTTATCCCTTTGGCCGTAACAAGAGAGAGTGACCAGCATCTTGTGTCACGGTCAGCCCTCAACTCTTGTAAGGCCTCATACTGTGTCTTAAATCATTTGGTATCAGAGCTGAAAAGCTCATACAGCCAGATTGAGTCTTTTACTTGCTTGTTTCATTCGGTTTCTTTAGGTATTATTATAGTAGTTCCATTCAATAGATATACGTTTTGAGAAAATCACAAAAAGTTTAGTTTGCAACTTGTTAGTTGTAGTTTCATCCTTAATCCATAGTCATCATCTTAATACCATTATTAACATTGAAAAACATAGAAAATAAAAAACAAACAAGTAGGAACAAAAAAGGAAATAGAATGTATTTGCGATCCAAAGAAAAGGAAAGATTTCAAATGAGAAAATTTCCTTTTTTGAGAAATTGCCTTTTTGACCTAAATTTTTCCGACCAAATCTAATATTATATTAGTTTTCCTTTCATTCTTTCAATATTTACACTACTTAAAACTTAACATAAAAACCCAAAAAAAACTCGTAGCCTTACATTAACCTTTTGCATTATCTCTTTGTCTTCTTGATAACTACTTGCCGAGAAAGGTAGTACTTTTTTTTTGCATCAAGAGCTATGGTAGAAGAGGCCCAAGTTCCACAAGATTCCATGTTCCAGATGCTCACTGCTATGAGAGAGGAGATGAAGAGCTTTGGAGACCGACTTGTACGGCTAGAACAGCCCTACACGCGTGTAACCGAGAGGCAAGGCCAAGAAGACTACCGGCCAGTAGGTGGAGATGGGTGTCTCCTTTTTGAAGAAGGAGACTTCTATCAGGAGCACATGGCACCCCAGCAACCTCAGCACCCTAGGAGGAGTGAGCCAATTAGAGCACCTCGGATTAGAGACCAAGAATCTTGAGAAGGCAACTTGGAGGTTAAGTTAACATCCCTTACTTTTGCTGGAAGATTTGACCCGGAGGCTTACATGGATTGGGAATGGCGTCTGGAGTACATCTTTGAGTGCTATAACTACAATGATCACAAGAAAGTTGCCCTAGCAGCTAACTAACTCACTGAGAATGCACTATCTTAGTGGGATAGAACAGTAGCCGAAAGAAGAAGGCAAAGATTTGGTACCGTAACTAATTGCGCCGACATGAAGTGTCATCTTAGATCAAGGTATGTTCCTGAACATTATCATAGGGACTTACAAACACATTTTGGGAAGTTGGTGCAGGGATCTCGAAGTGTAGATGAGTACTTCGAAGAGTTTGAGAAGCTCATGAACTCCCTTGAGCTAGAGGAGTCCGAACAAGCTCCAATAGCACAATTCATAGATCGTCTCCAAGAGCGCATTGAAAGAATATTGAGATTATAGAGGAGAAATGTGAAGAATTGAATCTAAAAACTCAAAGAGAAGTATGAGAAAATGAGAAATGACTTAGACTTATGGAGAAGAATCTCCTAAGAGTATTTTATACATTGAGTCTTTATAGCCCTTTTATAGAGGATTTACAATGTGAACACAAAAGAAAACGAATTCAAACTTG
This sequence comes from Pugionium cornutum, assembly GCA_018901935.1. Taxonomy (NCBI): domain Eukaryota; kingdom Viridiplantae; phylum Streptophyta; class Magnoliopsida; order Brassicales; family Brassicaceae; genus Pugionium; species Pugionium cornutum. The sequence continues at coordinate 4,485,078 of CM032165.1, forward strand.
TGGATGAGTTTGAATAGAGGAGGAGCCTGTCAACAACCAATGAGAAGAGAGGAGACAGCAGGCATGACTGTTTGGTGTGGTTGCCAAGACTGTGTGCAGCATGGACATGTCTGTTTGGTGTGGTTACCAAGACTGTGTGCAGCAGGCATGACTGTTTGGTGTGGTTGCCAAGACTGTGTGCAGCATGGACATGTCCTTTTCACCTTGATTCTTCTCCCAAGGTAGCTATTTAGCCATTTTAACCATGTGGTTAATAATAACTCCCTCCTTTTTCATTCCCTTGTTATTCAAACTGAATTTTCGTGCTCACACTTGCCTTGTAGGTCAAGATAGGTCTTATTTGATTTTCCTATGTCAATACTCCCCCTCTAGCTAAAGACTTTGGAATCACCCTAAAATCTTAAGCTTGGGAACCCAAGGCAACACCTCATTAAAAACCTTATTAAGGAAAACCACTTGGGACAAAACCTTAATAAGGGAAAAAGAGTGTGTTGCTCTTGGATTAGGAGACCTTTGATCATGGGTGTGATAAATCAACAAGCCCAAGTTTGCTAAAGATGTTCTTGCAAACTTTGAGACTTGCTGCCTTTGTGAAGATGTCAGCTAGTTGGTCTTCACTCCTTGTATAACATGGCAGAATGGTTCCATCTTGAACTTTCTCCCTAACCTTATGGCAGTCGATCTCTATGTGCTTGGTCCTCTCGTGAAACACTGAGTTTGAAGCTATGTGAATGGCTGCCTGATTATCACAATGGAAGGTAATTGGCCCTGGTTGTGCAATACCGAAATCTTTCAAGAGTGCTTTGGGATAGAAAGAGCCCTTCTTGAGACCGACACACTTCAATACCCAAGAAGTACTTCAAATCTCCAAGATCCTTGATGTCAAATGATCTGTTTAAGAAGGCCTTTGTGGACTGAATTCCTTCCTTATCATCTCATGTGATGATAAGGTCATCCACATAAACCAAGACCGCCACGATTCCTTTGGAGTTTTGACGAGTGAACAAAGTATGATCTGAATGGGATTTCCTAAACCCATTATCAGTAAGTGTGGAGCTTAATTTGTGATACCAGGCCCTTGGTGACTGCTTCAACCCATATATTGCCTTCCTAAGACTTAGAACCTGTCCCTCTTTGCAAAGATCTTCAAGGCCTGGTGGTGGAGTCATATACACTTCCTCTTCAAGTTCTCCTTGTAGGAATGCGTTCTTGACATCCATTTGCCATAAGTTCCAAGTCAGATTCGTAGCTAGTGAAAGAACAACCCTTACAGTGTGTAGCTTAGCCACCGGTGCAAATGTATCAGTATAGTCCTCTCCATATGTCTGAGTGAAACCTCTTGCAACTAGACGTGCCTTGTACCTTTCTATGTCCCCATTGCTGTTATACTTGATGGTGAACACCCACTTGGAACTCACAGCCTTCTTGCCTTTGGGAAGTTCTTGTATATCCCATGTATGATTCCTTTCCATAGCTCCCTTCTCATCTCTTACTGCATCTAACCATTCTTTCTTGCTCTTAGCTTCTTCATAAGTCCTTGAATCTGACTTTGTTCAATCTTTCCAAGGAATGCTTGATGACTAGATGGCAAGAGGTCAAGGGAACAAACAGCTTGTATGGGATGAGCCACGCCCTGGTTGTTGTAGAATACCCTAGTGTTCCTAAGTCTAGTACTCCTCCTTAAATGCTGAACAGGTGGTGCAGCCTCCTCTACAACCGTTTCCTCTTCCATTTGGTGAATAGGTTCCTCTATACCCACTTTCAAGTCGTCTTGTTCTTGATTTTGGGCCATAGCTTCTTCTTGGATTGGAGTTGGTTCTTGAGTTACCACCCCTTGTTCATTCTCTTGGGTATCTTGTGAACTACTTAAGGTTCTTGTTTCTTCGTGTCTTGAATCCTTTGGCAGATCATTTCCCAAATGATTCAAGAGAAACCTCAAACTGGTAGCCAAATCAGAAGGTGACCTTGAGAGATCCTTCAATCCTTCCCAATCTTTCTGATCATAATAGCTTCGTTCTTCTATGAACTTGACATCTCTAGACACATATGTCCTGTTGTTGCTCGGATCATAGCACTTATAACCCTTTTGTGTTGTCGAATATCCAAGGAACATACACTTGATGCTATTTGCCTCCAACTTGTTTCTTAGATCACCTGGAACATACACAAAGCACACACACCCAAATACACGTAAATGATCAATGGAAGGTTTAGTTTTATTGAGTACTTCAAATGGGGATATATCTTGCAAGACTTTGGTTGGAATCCGATTGATGAGGTAGCAAGCAACCAAGACTGCATCTCCCAAAAACTTTTAGGAACATTGGTATGAAACATCATGGATCTTGCTACTTCCATTAAGTGTCGGTTCTTCCTTTCAGCAACTCCATTTTGTTGTGGTGTGTGTGGACAGCTAGTTTGATGTAGTATTCCATGTTTGTTTAGATGAGCTTTGAATCTTTGACTTGTGTATTCCCCTCCATTATCTGATCTTAACACTTTGATCTTGGCATTGAATTGATTAGTAACATAATTATGAAAGTTTATAAATGCCTCATAAACCCTATCTTTAGATGGAAGTAATGTAACCCATGTATATTTCGATTTCTCATCTATAAAGGTCACAAAGTATTTATTCCTATCTCTAGACATGCAAGGTGAGGTCCAAACATCGGAATGTACTAAATCAAAGCAATGCTCATAAATTGTAGACGATTTAGGGAAAACAACACGACAATGTTTGCCAAGGATACAAGCCTCACAAACTGAGTGATCATAAGCGACATTAGGAATTATTAAGCTTAAAGCACGAGCATGAGGATGTCCTAATCTAGCATGCCATAAGACATCTTTATTAGCAAAAACACAGGATTTGAAAGCTAAGGAATCCAAATTGCTTGGAGGGTCTTCAAGAACATAGAGCTCATCTTGAGTTACACCACCTCCAAGTATCTTACCACTCTTAATATCCTGAAAGTAAACATTGTTAGGCCCAAATGTAACATTGCAATTGAGGTCTTTAGTAGCCTTTTGACAGAAACTAGATTAGACTTAAATTTAGGTACAAAGAATGCATTAGTTTCTTTGTCAAATAGTCTTAATTTTCCGGTTCCTTCAATTGGAATACCCTTACCATCAGCTATAGTTACTTGTCCTAGACATGGTTCAATGTTCTTTAACAACCTAGCATTGCTAATCATATGGTGAGAAGCACCTGAATCCACTACCAACTTATGATCTGGTTTATCAAGCGATTTATGGGAGTAGAGTGTGATACCGGAGAGTTTTGAGGCATAGGCCTTGATGAGATCCTCCAAGTCACTCTTCTTAACATACTCCATGGATACATTCATAGCTAGCTCCCCTCCTTGGTTGGATGAACTTGCCGGTTCAGTCGCAACCATTTGAGAGATGTTAGCCTTTGAATCCTTGAACCGGTTTGGCGTGAGATGAGGATGAAGTATCCAGCACTTGTCCTTGATGTGGCCATTCCTCTTACAATGCTCACACATCACACTCTTCCTATCCTCTTGCTTAAACACGCTTTTGTTGGCCATGACTAGTTCTCCTTTACCACCAAACAAACCAATGTTGCCTTGCTCCTTTTGAATCCGTGAGCACACCTCTTCGAAATCAGGGAGTTTTGGCTCTCTCAGGATGAACTTAATCACATCCTTAAAGGCTGGATTTAGGTTGAGAAGGAGCCCAAATATCTTGTCTTGTTCCTTCCTTTCATTAAGCACCTTTGGATCCATAGAACTTGGTCTCAACATGTCAAGCTCGGACCATGTTGACTGGAACTTGCCCAGGAATTTTGTGAACTCCATATCCTCTTGGTGTAGATCATTGAGAGCCTTCTTAACCTCATACACACGGCTGAGGTTTGAAACATCCCCATACACCCTCTTGAGAGTGTCCCAAAGAGACTTGGCAGTTTCACAATGTGAATAAGCTTCAAGAATGGATGGGTCCAATGAATTTTGGAGGAATCCAAGGACTGATTGATCTTCTTGGAACCACCTAGCTTCTTCTTTTCTTGTTGCCTCATCCTTCTTCTCCTTTGGATCATCTATAGATGGAGTATTATCCTCCAAGATGTGATTCCAAAGTCCTTTGCCACAAATGGCTGTCTTGATGGTTCTTGACCATAATGTGTAGTTCAAGCCTTTGAGAACTACTGCTATCACCGTAGGTTTCAGGCTGGAACTAATTTGAACTGTATCCTCCATTGTTAGGCTTTGAAGAGCTCAAAGGAAGCAGCTTTTATGGTTGAATGAAACCGTGAGTTTTTAGTCTAAAGACTGAGAGATTTTTGACAGAATTTTAGATTAGAAACTGAGAGATTAGAGTAGAAAAGATAAGAGAATGATCTTATGCTCTGATACCATGAAAGAATATTGAGATTATAGAGGAGAAATGTGAAGAATTGAATCTGAAAACTCAAAGAGAAGTATGAGAAAATGAGAAATGACTTAGTATCTAAGGATCCTCTCTACCATGCTCCAATGATATACATTAGGCTTTTGCATATGTTGACTCACTTGATTCACAGCAAAACACAAGTCTGGTCGTGTGAGGGTGAGGTAGATCAGCTTCCCAACTAGTCTCCTATACTGAGAAACATCCTTAAATAACTCATCAGCTTTATCATAGGGACTTACAAACACATTTTGGGAAGTTGGTGCAGGGATCTCGAAGTGTAGATGAGTACTTCGAAGAGTTTGAGAAGCTCATGAACTCCCTTGAGCTAGAGGAGTCCGAACAAGCTCCAATAGCACAATTCATAGATCGTCTCCAAGAGCGCATTGCTCAAAGTACAACAACTTACATGAATTGTTGCACTTGGCAGTGCAAATAGAAAAACAAATGAAACGCAAGATAGCCATGACCAGCCGGCAAAAAGGCAGTCAACAATGGCCCATGAGCAACAACCGGCCTTTAGATAAAGACAAAGCGATAGAAGTGGAGTCTAGGTTCAAGAACAAGAGTGCTGAGCCAACTAAGGCATTCCGGTCAGAACAAAGTAAGTATCTTAATCTCAATCAAGCTATAACACGTGACATTACTTGTTTTAAGTGTCAGGACTGAGGACATATGGCAAGAGACTGTCCAAATCAACGAGTAATGATCATCACTCCCAGTGGTGATTACGAATCACAAGACGAGCAAGATGAGGAGCCAAATTGCTTGGAGGATGGCGTAGAGTACCCTGACATAGGAGAATTCCTAGTGACCAAGAAGGTACTAAGTGTTTTAGTGCAACATGAAGAGAATGACCAACGAGAGAATCTCTTCCACACGCGATGCACCATCTCTTCCACACGCGATGCACCATCAAGGATAAGGTAGGTAACTTAGTTATTGATGGAGGATCTTGTGCTAATGTTGTTAGAAACTATATGGTGGACAGATTATGTCTTGAAAAGTTCAAGCACCTGAGGCCACACAAGGTACACTGGCTCAATGACTCCATAGAATTAAAGGTAACCGAACAAGTGAATGTGCCGTTTAGTGTGGGCAAGTACCAAGATCAGATATTTTGTGACGTGGTGCCAATGCAATCTAGACATCTATTGTTGGGTCGACCATGGCAGTTTGACCGTGCCACAATCCACAATGGCCGAACTAATTTCTACGCATTCACACATAATGATCGTAAGTACAATTTAGCTCCATTAAGTTCTTTGTACACTACAAGAAAACATCTATTTCCCGATGACGGTATTTGTCAGAAATTCGTCGAGATATGCTTTCTCCGACGGATTTCTAATAAAAGATGTCTGTCAGGACATTTCGTCGGAAATCATACACCATAGGGAAATAGTTAGAAATTACCGATGGGTTTGCGATAAAGCGCACTCATCGGTAATAACCGACGGATATTGGATGGGCAGGATCCGTCGGACATTACCGACGTATTTGTGATGGAATCTATCCGTCGGCACTCGATCGATGACTTCCGATGAAAACGGCCATCAGGAATGACAGTACTTAATACCGATGATACATAACATCAGAAACTACCGACACAAACCCGATGGGACATAGCTGTCGGTATTTCCCGACGGTTTCTAGCCATCGGAAATTTACCAACGCCATCCCGATGAAATACACTTCCCGATGGAATTCTTTCTGTCGGTAATTCCGACGGATTAGCGATAACGCAATCCGTCGGACCTTTCTCGGTTGTCCGACGACTCACTCCGTCGGAAATAACAGAACATTTACAAAAAATTTTTTAATAATTATTTTTTTTAATTTTTAATTAAATATTTTTAAAATAAATTTAAATTTTTTAATTTAATAAATATTATTTAAATAGTTAATTAAAATATTAAAACTATTGAATAAAAATAATATATCAAATTAAAAATATAAGAATATTTAAATTTTAATTGTTTAAAATCTAAAACTATAAATTATATCGGAGGAGGAATAGAAGAAGAAAAAAATTCATCTAGAAAATCCGAGAATTTAGTTTTCATAAAATCTATAAAATATTTCATCGTGGTCATCTTTATTTTTATAACTGCCATTTTTTTCTTTTAGTTGGCCGTTGTCCTCATTTCCAGCCACAGAAGTTACAACACTGGTATCTGCAACTCTATCAACTCTTGGATGATGATCTTTCGAAAATAGTATTTTTTGTAAAAAAATTTAAAATATTATAATATTAAATCTAAAAATAAATAAAAATGAAATCAATTATATTACTAAAATATATTAAAAAAATTACATACTTAAAACTAAATTAATGTATCGCAATGTCCTGAACCATATCTAACGTTTTTCGTATGGAATATTTCCAAATTTTGTATATGCTTTGTTGAAAAGAAAATAAAATATCTTTAATATAGATTTGATTATTCCGTTGCTTGAAATACCAAACGTACGAATTTTTATTAGAATAACATTAAAATAATTATTTTAAATATATTTATAAAAAAACTAATATACCATGTCGAAAGAAAAGTAAAAGAACTAATTTTTCAATTGTCATCTGCCGATAATAATCATTTTCAGATTTTAAAACTTGAGTTGGTATAAAACTCGTACTAGATGAATTATCACGTTTTTGATACTTTTGATACGATCTTAAAACATTATTAAACAAACATACGAACATAACATATATTTAATTGTATCGTCAACGCTATACGGGTAACTACATAGCTTTTTTCCTAATCAATTTTCTATGCTCTCTGTATATTTTTTTCTTTGCAAGTATTAAAAGTCTTTGTAGTGAAAGTGGATAATGAGAAAACAAATACAATAAGCATATGACGGAAAGAAGAATGTAAACGAATGGAACAAAACCCAATTTCATCAATCCGTAATATATTTGCAGAGACATTCAATTTTTTTCTTTTCAAAAACAAAGTTAAGAATTCCTCTGTTTTCTTTCTTATAGGTAATTTTCCGAGAAGCGATGAAAGGGAAAATGATTGTTAATTGCCCAAGACTATGATGCTGAAGACATTTTGAAAGGCTCAATTCAATCAAAGATAGTGAGATGAACACATCAGCTAACATTAGAAACACTTGAACATAACAAAATTCAGAGAAATATAATTCAAAATAGTGAGAAAAACCTTGTTAGAAATATGAATTAAGGCTACACAAATTGAAGCAATACATATTTTCCAGATTGTCGCAATGTAGATAATCAAATACATAATACACAAATGTGTGAGCAGAATGGTCAAAAAGTAAACAAGAAGACATGTATCTATACCTAGCAACAACCAACCAAAAAGGCAAGTTTATACTATAATATCGGAAAAATACTTGGCTTGCAACCCATGATAACAACACGGAAATGTGCATTTTACATATTCTAATTCAAACCTACAGAGAATTTTACAAAGAATTTTGGTGAAATTTATCAGGGATTTTCCGGTGAAATTTACTTACAAAACTCTCGGCGAGCATTCTGGTGACGTAGAGAGAGCGGGAAGGGAAAAGGTAGAGAAGATACATTCCGGCCACGTACAGAGAGCCGAGAGAGAGGTCTGCAAGGAAACCTGATTGAAATCCGACTGGAGTTTTCGACGTAATGACGACGGTTTTTCCGATTCCATCGGAACTTCGTCGGACAGCATTACACACCGTTGAGAATCCATCCGTCCTTTTCCGATATTTCCAGGGAACTTAGAGTATAATATCAATATCCTATGTCGTCGGTAATCCAACTGATTTTCCGACGGAATGGCGATGATTTTCTCAATTTCGTTGGAACTCCGTCGGACAGCGTTACACACCATTGGGAATCTGTCGGTCCTTTTTCTGATATTTTCCAGAGAACTTAGGGTATAATATCAAGACCCTATTTTATCGATATTCCGACTGGATTTTCCGACGGAATGGCAATTGGAATTCAATTCCATCGCAAGTCAATCGGGTTTTGTAATTCAAAATTTTTAAAAATACTGTTTAACACTCAAAGTTAAATTATGATAAAAACTACAAATTAGTATCACAAATTTAATGTTAATTTGATGAACATTACGAAGTAGCTAATCATCAAACTCACCAATTTATTCTTCTAAATCTTGAAATACGTTGTAATCTCCATCCGTGGTGTCATCAACAACAAGGTTAGCTTCAAGAGAAATCTCCGTGGAACCTAAGTTACCAATTGTGCTTTGCTGCATAGGGCCTTGTTCGGAAATACCACATACCATTTCTCTAGGGTGTATTGTGGTCAATATAATCCAATGATTTTGGTTGTTCCTCACACGAGAATATCGAATGTAACAAACCCGGTCCACTTGTGATGCAAGTATAAAAGGATAATATTTTTGATGTCGCTTACAAGAGTGAACAGATGTAACACCGAATTCATCTTGACAATGACCAATGACAAGGTCATACTAGTCATAGCAGAACACAATACACCTCAAATCAATCATTGCTGGATAGTGAACTTCTAATATTTCATGAAAAATAGTATTATATACAATTTCACCATATTGAGATGATATAACAATAATTACAAGTTATTTGTGAGTTTCCTTCGCGATAACTCTTAAAAGCATATCCACGAGTGCAGTACATTGGATAAGATTTTTCAGTAAATGTAGGACCACTCACCAAGTCAACTAACCACGTGGAAAACATTATCCCCCTAGAAGGACCTCTTGTAACCTGTAAAATAATTGAATGCACTCAACTATATATATATATATATATATATATGAAATTATTATTGAAAATTACATAATTGTGCTAATAGTGACATAAAAGTACAACCATATTGTAAATTCACTCTTTTTAAGTTCGACCAACTCATTCTCTGTGTAATTTGAATAATAAACACATATTTGATCCATGTACATCATGTTAATTATAAACAAAATAATTAAAAAAAAATTATACTAATAATTACAAAAAAAATTTCATTGAATGTACCTTTCATATTCCAAAACGTAATCGCAATTTGTCAAAATATACAGATGCAAGTGACTGTGTTCTTCCTCTAATAGGCATCGCGTTTCCCCTTTTCAACTTAAACATCCAATTTGTGCAAATACGTCTTGCACATACACTCGATAACTTGGTTTTTTTTCTCCATCATCATGTCATGCAGGTCGTCTATTTTTTTGCTTGTACTTGCGATGGAAAATAGTAGCTGGCAAAATTAGATGTTTTTCATAGTACTTTGTGCGACAATTGAACCTTCAACTCTTGCAATATTTTTAACTTTTTTTAGGTGGAACATATATCTCTTAAAAAGATACATCCATCAGTATTGAACAGGTCCTCCAAACGTTGCTTTTCTAGGGAGGTGAATACGTAGATGTTCCATAACATCAAAAAACGCTGGTGGAAATATTTTCTCGAGGTTACAAATGAGAATCGGTATTTTTTTCCTCCAAATTTCAAATATCGTCTATAATAAGTGATCTTGTACATAAATCTCAAAAAGCACATATTTCTGCATAATAAAAAAAAGTTGATATCATATAATATCTAAAATTATGATTATATATAAAATAATGTAAACCCAACTACAATTTCTCCGTGGACGTTTTTAGGCTGAAGATCGCCAAAGGCAAATGGAAATAGTACTTGCATGACAACATGACAGTCATGCCTTTTGCATGTTTTGCATGTGCATCCAACCGAAATGCGGGAGACAATGATTTTCCATTTGACATTACATGTAGTTCATTCTGGGAACAAATATCCGGAAAATCCAATCTAGCTTTCAAATTATCTTTCGTTTTTTTTGCACATTTAGAATGGTATTCATTATGTTGTCGAAAATTTTTTTCTCAATGTGCATAACATGTAGATTATGCTTTGTGCGACAATTGAACCTTCAACTCTTGCAATATTTTTAACTTTTTCTTTAGGTAGAACATATATCTTTCAAAAGGATATATCCATCAGTACTGAACAGGTCCTCCAAACGTTGCTTTTCAAGGGAGGTGAATAGATAGATGTTCCATAACATCAAAAAACGCTGGTGGAAATATTTTCTTGAGGTTACAAATGAGAATCGGTATTTTTTCCTCCAAATTTTAAATATCGTCTGCAGTAAGTGATCTTGTACATAAATCTCAAAAAAAGCACCTATCCCTGCATAATAAAAAAGTTGATATCATATAATATCTAAAATTATGATTATATACAAAATAATGTAAACCCAACTACAATTGCTTCGTGGATGTTTTTAGGTTGAAGATCGCTAAAGGCAAATGGAAATAGTACTTGCATGTCAAGATGACAGTCATGACTTTTGCATGTTTTGAATGTGCATCCAACCGAAATACGGGAGACAATGATTTTCCATTTGACATTACATGTAGTTCATTATGGGAACAAATATCCAGAAAATCCAATCTAGCTTTCAAATTATCTTTCATTTTTTCTTGCACATTTAGAATGATATTCATTATGTTGTCGAAAAAAATTTCTCAATGTGCATAATATCTAGATTATGCTTTGTGCGACAACTGAATCTTCAACTCTTGCAATATTTTTAACTTTTTCGTTAGGTGGAACATATATCTTTCAAAAGGATACATCCATCAGTACTGAACAGGCCCTCCAAATGTTGCTTTTCTAGGGAGCTGAATAGGTAGATGTTTCATAACATCAAAAAACGCTGGTTGAAATATTTTCTCGAGGTTACAAATTAGAATCGGTATTTTTTTCCTCCAAATTTCAAATATCATCTGTAGTAAGTGATTTTGTATATAAATCTGGAAAAAAACACCTATCCCTGCATAATAAAAAAGTTGATATCATATAATATCTAAAATTATGATTATATATAAAATAATGTAAATGCAACTACAATTGCTCCGTGGATGTTTTTAGGGTGAAGATCGTTAAAAGCAAATGGAAATAGTACTTGCATGACAACATGACAGTCATGACTTTTGCATGTTTTGCATGTGCATCCAACCGAAATGCGGGAGACAATAATTTTCCATTTGACATTACATGTAGTTCATTCTGGGAACAAATATCCGGCAAATCCAATCTAGCTTTCAAATTATCTTTCGTTTTTTCTTGCACATTTAGAATGGCATTCATTATGTTGTCGAAAAAAAATTTCTCAATGTGCATAACATCTAGATTATGCTGCAACAGATGGTCCTTCCAATATGGTAATTCCAAAAAATACTCTTCTTGTGCCAATTATGGTATTCGCCACAACCATCAATAGGGTAATGTCCATTACCTCCACATGAAACCGTTCTCTCAGGACCGAAATCTCTAAGTTGAGTCATCATATAATTCCCATCAAGCATAGGAGGTGGACAATCAATTTTGTTTTTGTTTTTCCTAAAAAATGTCGTGCTTCGGTGATATGGATTATCTTCTGGTAGAAATCGTCGATGACAATCGAATCAACTAGTTTTTTGTATGTGTTTCAGTTAGAACACAATAGTATTATCTTGACAATATGAGCATGCTAACCTTCCATGCGTCGACCATCCTGATAACATATCATATGCTGGAAAATCACTTATGATCTACATCAAGAAATTCTATTGGTTGGAAACATAGAACGCTTCGACACCATTTTTCTACAACATTTTTATATCATAAATTAGTGGATGCAAGAAAATATCAAACGATCACTTAGGATGCTATGGACCGGGGACGAGAATTATTAGAAACAAAAACTCTCGTTTCACGCAAAATGAAGGAGGAAAATTAAACAAAGGAGGCAAATTAAATAAAGGAGGCAAATTATAAGGTGTCACGATAACTGGCCACAACGAATATTGCATCCCATTTATATACAATTTTGATGCCGATTCCTCTACTCTAACATTAGTACTATCTAACCTTCTTTAAGTACTACCATAATATTGCATCGTTGCATCAGTTTCTCCATGTGAATACCAAATTTTGTAACCCGGCATAAATCCAGTCCTATACAAATATGATTACGTATTTCTCTAACAGAGATTAATCTATTATTTCGACATTTAATACATGGAAAATACATTTTATCTTATTCTGATGTCATGCTATTGTTTGACACAAATGTCATGAACTCCACAACACCTTGCGCAAATTCATCCGTCAATTCCCCCATAGTTGAATCATACCGAGGTTTATCCATCCATGATTGAAAATAATCATAAGAACCTGAAGAAGATATTTTGTTAAGATTTTTTTGTTCTGGTTAAATTGTGAAGGAGCAGAGCGTATTTATAATGGAAATTAGAAGATTATCACGAATTTTTAACAGATTATCACAAATGTTTAACAAATTATAACAAATTTTTAATAGATTATTCTTAAGAATATCCGGTGAAGTTTGTTTTGTCGGTTCTGATGGCTTTCCGATGGTTTCCGACCATTTTCCGGACAGTTTACACGAAGTACCGATGACACTCTTGATTTAAGGATTGATCAAACAAACAACTGCATAAAAATAGGACTTCGTCGAAAAGTCATCCGAATTACCGACGCATATCGATGACTTTAAGATTTAGTCAACTAAAAAAATAATTCTGTGGAATCTGTCAACTAATATATTACCGACGAAGTACCGATGGATTTTGAAAACCAAATTTGTTGGGACGTATTCGGTAAAGATTGACGGTTTTTATTTCGTCGGAATTTACCGGCGGTCTAGCAAGGAGAACCCGATGTCGTTGATGTTGTTGGTAATTCTACGGAAGGCCGTCGGGTTTTACCATCGAATTCTTGAAGGTGATGTAGGCGTTGGGATTTACCTACCACTTACCGATGAGTTGAGGTCGCTCACAATGAATCTCTTCTGAAACCAAAACTTTTGATGTTATTTGACGTACAATAATTTTGATATGCCTATAATGAATCTGCACCCCCTGGGATCGATAAACCTTTTGAATAATTTTTCCACTTATGATGCATGGCTGAGTGATCCTACTCCCATTGGACCTAGTGCTCAGGTGGTTTGGCCAATAGTGGGATCGATGTTCTCTATTGTTCGATCCTCAAAATCGATGTTCTCGATGTTCAAAATTGTGTGTCCTAAAATCCCAACCCAAAATCGATGTCAAAAATCGTGTCCCCGAAAATCCGAAAAGTTCGTGTCGAACCAGGTTTAGTTGCGCAAGTTGGTGTAACTGGAAGAAGTAAATCCTTCTTAGATATTTTGCGACCGAGAGGTGTTTGAAAAAATGTTGTAGGTCAAGTTTTATCATACTTTTCACATCTTAACAAACGAGAGTTGATGTTTAAGGTGATTGGTAGACTAAGATAGACTTGAACTTAAAGATTATGGTTTAGAAGATTTGACTAATCAATTGACTAGTAAATCGACTATTTTCAGGAGAGTGGATTAGTCTATTAGTATTAGGAAGTGTTCTATGTCTTTGGAATGCATTTGATTTAGTATTTATGCATCATTACTTAGGGGATAATGACACTCCAGTTGATTGCCTTATACATCTTCCATATGTTTTTATAGTTAAATCATTCTAATCGTTTTATTTTCTGCCTATTTGCAATTAGATAGTTAGAAAATCAAACAAAAGCCCGATTTGAATTTTCTTAAATTTAGGTGTTTCATGTATTACTAATGTGTTATTCTCTCTTTCTTGTGGATTCAATACTTGAACTATTACTTGACTGCTCTACACTTGGAGCTGAATTACGGAAAAACCTTACTCCCTTCGATTTGTTGGCATCATTTTCATGGAAGCCTAAGTGTTTAATTTTTTTTTATTTTGACTCCATTTATTTGGATTTTGCAGGTGCATTAACACAAGAAGCAAAGGACAAATAAACTTGCAACCTAGTGAAATAAAAAAATTTCAGTTAGAAAGAGAAGCCGTAAGAGCAAAGAGAGAATGTCTTAATTATCTAATGCCATGTTTGGAAATGGAACATTATGGAAAATACGCCCCACGAGATGATGAAAACGAAGTCCAAGAGTGGGCATGGAAAATCAGAACGCATGGAGAGGAAGAGGTCCGATACACTCTCTTGATTACTTGGATCAATTTGATAGGCTTTGTGGAACTATTAAGATTAATGGTATCTCATAAAACGCTTCATGTTGTGTTTGTTCTCATTCTCTAGAAGATAAGACTCACAAATTGAAAAAAAGAAACTTGCCACAAGACTCCATCACCTCATGGGATCATTGCAAAAGGGTCTTCTTGGCTAAAGTTTTCTCAACATAAATGACTACAAGGTTGAGTATTGAGATCTTGAGCTTCATGCAACATGATACTAAATGTTTATGTGAGACATGAGAATGGTTTAAGGGCTACACATCACAATGCTCTTACCACGGGTTTTTTGATGAGTTACTCCTAAGTCACTACTAAGTACTCATAAGAATTCGTATGCTTTTCGATATCGCCAGTTTCTTGGACAAAAAGCTGAGAGAGGGATGATATTTGTTGAGAATGGTAATGATGGAGAGAATTATGATTAATCTTCTCAGGGAAGCAGGTATTATGAAGATGAGAGTAGGAGGCAAATAAAAGGCTCAATGAGAAACTGGATAGGGTATTACAAGTCTCCTAACGAGCAGTCAATTATGGTGTAGAATTTGATGGTTATAATTGGTACCAAGAAAAAGGAACTGAGGTCCAAGAATGTCAAGAGGAAATGTACTACATTGGAGGATAACCTGGTTATCAAAAGGGATACAACTAAGATTTTCGTTGTCACCCAAACTTGTCCAACCAAAGAACTAACGTGAAAAACCTACATGATCAACATATCCTCCTTCTGAGTCAGAAGATCAATGCTACCCCATTACAAGCCTCAAAGTCAAAGTTTTCAGCAAGGATATGAGCGAGGCCAAAGTTTCAACCACAGGGGTTCCAACCAAAAAGGCAATACAAGAACATCAAAAAACCTACAGCGTCACGCTGTTCCTGCACTAAAGCTGGCTCAAAATGATGATATGAAGACCCTTTTTCAAAATAAATTGGAAGGACAAGGAAAAGATGCAGTTGAAATGAACAAGAAGATCACTGAAATTAATAGCAAGGTCGCAAACATTTTGGGGGGCTCAATTCCAAGTATGAACATCCGACATCTCACTTGAAGGCATTGGATAACCTACTAGTTCAAATTTCTTCTACTTCATCTGTACCCAAAGGAAAACTACCGGGTAAGCCTAATGTTAACCTGCGGAATTAGTGTCAAGCGATCATGATAGGAAATGAAGAAGAAATCCCATCTACGGAGCAGGCTGAGGAAATCAAGCCAAAAATGGGCGAGAAAGCAAAGTTGAGATTTCAAAGAAAATATATGGCAACAAGGTTGACCTTATTGAGACAGAAGTTGAAAAGGTCATTCCAAAGGTTCAAGAAGTGATTGTGGAGGAAAGAGCATCCTTTGATCCACCACCGTATATACCAAAGCTTCTATTTCCCGAGAGGTTTAAGGAACAACTCCTCGAAAAAGCACTACAAGAAGCTCAAGACCGTATAAGCTAAACCATGGGACCATTGCCAGACCTGATGAATGATCATCTAATTCTAAAGAAGTTCATGCAAGGATGAATGGCAAAGAAAAAGGTTCTTGAGGAGACCCAGGTAATGATCAACCATGAGTGTAGTGCCATACTCCAAAACTGTCCACTAGAGAAGCTTCAAGATCTTGGCAGTTTCCCTCTCCCTTGTACCTTAGGACTTTTTTCATTTAATAAATGTTTGGTGGATGTTGGAGCTAGTGTGAGTGTAATGCCTTTGACGGTTTCTAAAAGGCTGGGGTTAGCAAATATCAAGTAGACTCACATCTCTTTAGTTTTGGTAGATAGGTCTAAATGGTTTTCTATTGGGATCTTGGAAAACTTACCTGTGAAACTTGGTGACTTTATAATCTCCAAAGATTTTGTTATGTTCGAGATAGATGAGGAGTCAATCGGCCCAATAATCTTGGGAAGACTTTTTTAGCAAACTGAATCACTATAATTATCAAGGTGAAGAAAGGTATGCTTGAACTCAAATTGAGATCCTCTACTCTCAAGTTGAGCCTCATCAACACAACCAAGAAACCAACCATTGAAGTCAATGTATTCTCTATTGAAACCTTTGTATATTTGGAAGCTATGAACAAAGAAGCATTAGTGTTGACCAAAGATGAAGACAATCGTTGGGGATGGGAAGACGCTAGAAATGATATATCTTCTGAGAATAACAATTTGGGTGAGATGAGGTAAACAAAATTGGAGCTAAGACCACTACCACGTGGTCTACATTTCAAGCCTAAAATATCAAGGTATAAACGGGAGGAGAAAAAAGAAGCTAAGGCAAATAGAACGCCACTGCTACCTCTACAACCGGCCTATTGGCCGATCATGTGGGAAAGAGGAAATGGCCGCCTCCTCGGATTCATGAGTGATCATACAACTGGCCGATCGTAAAGGCCAATGGCGTGAAGGGGATATTGCATAACTTTCTGGTGTTCTGGGCGATCGTCCCATCGGCTGATCACACAAGCCGATCCCATGAGGGGCTAACTTTGGCAATTTTCTAGAGCATCCTTGGATCGGCTCATCAACCGATCCCATTGGCCGATCGTATTCTAGTTTCCTCACTCCGTTTCCACCAATAAAGATATACAAATCACTCGCATTTGCATTTCTCGTCGTTTAGATTCTTTGTTTATTGATCTATCTTTCGTATTTATTTTTCACCGAAATGGTGAGAGATAAGTCAGGGGGAGATGACACTAATGGTCTCATTTGGATCATTCGCATTGAACATATACTTATGTATTAGAAGAATACAAAAATACAAAAAATCAAAAAATTAAAAATATTTGAGAAACAAAAATCCATGTAGTTGCATTTGGATTTCATGTGTTTAATATTAAGTATAGAATCATATAATATTTCATTTGCATTTGCATAGCGATCAATGATCATAAATTTTAGCCTATGTTCAAATCATTTCTAGGAGAGTAGTGATACTTGAATTGCCTTGAAAATATGAAAATTGGCATTTGTTGCAACTAGGTTGATAGTCTTCTCTTATATTGATGTGTTCTTAACCCTAACTTTAATGAAATTTGAACTAAAACGAATCAAATGCTGAAATACCCTTAAAACATAAAACAAATGCTGAAATGTTCCCTCTAGCATTATAGATTTATTTTAAATTGAAAAATATAGATAAATGACAAAAAAACCTGAAAGTTGGAAGTAATTACTGATCGAACCAGCATATATCCACCCAAACCCGTTTAAATTGGGTCAACCTGGTTATGTTTTTTTTAAAAAAAATTACCTCTTAAAATCAAAATTAGGTTAAAAAAATTTTGGGGTTAGTAACACTAAATAAAACTAGATAAAACTACTTAGCAAAACTAGGTAAAACTAATTATCAAAACTTATGAATTTAAATTGTAACACTTGATAACACTTGGGAAAACTGTTTATGTTTTGCAGGATTCTGGTGATGAAACTGAGACTTTCCACGTGGGGCAGATGTACTTTTAACCGCGGAGTACACAAAAAAATTAAAATCTCCACTAGGTGTTATATTCCCACTGCACCTTCCATTGAGCCATTCTTTCAAACAATTATGAATGATCTCAATCTATATAAGACATTTCCATGGGGGAGGTTGTCATTTGATCATATTATTCAAGAGATCTCGAATACGATGGATCACTTTCGAGGGGTGGTTAAGAGTTCGTAGTGGACGATGCTTATATTTTGTACACCGTTGGAGGTAAATCTAATTTTAAGTATTTCTATATTGTATTAGTTTTATAAGGGAAACTAATAATATTTTTGTGTGTAGCTTCTAGCATTTGAGGAAATTTCCAAACTTAGGAAGAAATTCCGAGAAGAAGCTTCCGGTACAGATTGTACGTGTCCAAGGATATGCAAGACCAAGTTCAAGCGTAGTGCTATGAAAGGTTTCAATCTTGATGAGACAAACAAAACACTTGGTAACACTAAGGTTAGACCGTAGTGTTACTATTTTATAGTTGTAATATGTTAAATTGAATTACGCATTTGTTTTTTCAGAAAATTGAGAGTAACTTGGTCCCATCCCCTGATGAAAAATCACTACTTTCTGGAATTCATGAAATAGATGACGTTGACGATAAGGACAATGTCATTATGCGAAATTGACAAAACGTCTAATTCATAAGAAAAAAACCGGTATTCTTTGAGGAAATATACAACGAAAATGTGGGTTCGCGAGCAGAACCCGGGAATGCATCCCATGCCGAACAATTACAGAATACACCTCCTACTGAGAATGCGCCCATTTCTAAAAATTACTTTTAATCAATTATAACTAAAGTGAAGCTAATTTATTTTTTTTTAAATTTTCTGGGCATTTTCATTTTTAGGAGCCGCCTTTTTTTGTAGCCGCCATTTCCTTTTTTGGGCGCTGCTGATTAACCGTTAGTATTACAAAAGTTTTTAATAATACGGATTTTGTACATAGTATTACTTTTGGGTGTTTTTTATTTAAATTAATTTTACCTGTAAAAAATTATTATTTTTAGTTTTACAATTGTTTGTAATCAGTTAAATTATGTTTCTTATAACTTTGTATATTGATGTTTCTTGAAAATTCTTTTTTGTGTGTTTTCATTTTTTAAATGAGTGATTATAACAAAGTGCTCATAAAAGTATAATGTGTATGGTGGAATATATTCTTATAAGATTCTTAAAAGTACAATGTCTTGATTTTTAATTTTTTATATTTAATACATGTTTTTGAGATTTTATAATTCCTTAGATTGAAAGTAGTTTATTTTAACTTGTTTGTTTGTTTTGTAATAAATTTCTCAAATCAAATTCAACTCTTCACTTCCAAGTTTTCAATAACAATAATACTAATGTTATGTAGTTGTACTTCTTGTAATACTAGTTTTACCTAGTTTTTTGATATGTTGGTAGTACAACACAATTTTACGTAGCTATCCGAAATAGAAAGTGTACTTTTACAAATAAGCGTTTCCAAATAACCAGTATTACAAATTAGGGAATAAAAAATACAATTATTCATACACTTTTTTCATGGATAATACTTATTTAATATTGTCATCAGTAATACCAATTTTATTAGTTTTACTTTCGTCATCAGTAATACCAGTTTTACTAATTTTATTTTTCTCATCAGTAATACATGTTCCACTAGTTTTATTTTCTCATTAGTAATACTTGTTATACGAGTTTTACTTTCTTCATCCGTAATATCCAGTAATACACAATTTTACCTAGTTATCCTACGACTATATAATAATTTTGACCTCAAATCTTTCTTAATTTCAAACGATTCGCTAAAATTCAACATCCACAATATATTCAATAGTAATGCGTTTGAGATCGACCGATATAACATAGTTATAACCTCAATGTACATAATCAAGAGAGTGATTTTCAATTTAAATTCCTAAATCCACAAATAATTTAATATACTTGTTAATCTAAGATGAAATACATATTCTCCTGTAGAGACCTTAATTTGTAATTTGAATCTTGGCTGAAGTTCGTGGCGGCGTCAATGGCGAGCTGGAGGTGCGAATTTAGTTCACGCGAGAGGAGAAGGGGAGAAGAAGAAGAAGGCGATTCTGTGCGGTGTAGATCCGTTTTTTCTCTTATTTTGTTACTGTTTTCTTTTTAATTAATTTAAGATAAATGAAAGAAAAGAAAGAAAATAAGAAATTAATCAGTAAGAGTATTTTTGGAATTTTACAATTATGAGGGTATAGAGATTAGTTGAGGGTATAAGTGATATTTAAAAAAAGAAATAGGGGGTACTTCAAACGTTGGCTCAACTAAAACTTGATGTTAACTATCGTTCATACCACTTCAAAAAATCCGCTCATGGGTACATTATACACACTCGGGTCTCCTTTACGCCTTTCACCACTGTTTTGTTGACCTGGTGGCCGATCTTCTATGTTTTGGAATGGTTACACCACTCCCCAACTAAGCCATTCTTTTTCAAGCCAATGCTGCGGTTAGCAAATTTTCAGAAGGCTCGCATTTTTTTAGTTTTGATTGATAGGTCTAAGCGGTTTCCTATTGGGATCTTGGATAATATACCTGTGTAAGTTAGGGACTCTATAATCTCGAAGGAGTTTTTTTTGCTCGAGATGGATGAGGAGTCAATGGGCCCAATAATCTTGGGAAGACTCTTTTTAGCAAAATCAAGAACTATAATCAAGGGGAAGAAAGGTATGAATGAACTCAAATTCGGTTCCTCTACTCTCAAGTTCAGCCTCATCGACACAACCAAGAAACCTACCATTGACAATGTATTCTCTATTGAAACCTTTGTATATTTGGAAGCTATGAACAAAGAAGCATTAGTGTTGACCAAATGAAGACATCTTGGGGGAAGGTAGATGCTAGAAATGATACGTATACTGAGAATGACAATTTGGATGAGATCAAGGCAACAAAATTGGAGCTAAGACCACTACCATGTGGCCTACATTTCAAGCCTAAATTATCCAGGTATAAATGGAAGGATAAAAAAGAAGCTAAGGCAAATCGAAGACCACTGCTACCTCTACGCTCGGCCTATTGGAAATGGCCGCCTCCTCAGAACCACGGACGATCATACCACTGGCCGATCGCAAGGGCCAATGGCGTGAAGGGTAGATTGCATAACTTGCTGGAGGTCTGGGCGATTGTCCCATCGGCCGATCACACAAGCCGATCACATGAGGGGCTAACTTTGGTAAATTTCTAAAGCATCCTAGGATCGGCTAATCAAACTATCCCATTGGCGATCGCGGCCCGACGAGCGCGCACTTGTATTCTAATTTCCACACTCCGTTTCCACCAATAAAGAGATACCAATGACTCGCATTTGCATTTCTATTTGTTTTGATTCTTTTTTATTGATCTATACTTTGTATTTATTTTTTTCACCGATAAGGTGAGAGATAAGTTAGGAGGAGAGGAAACTAACGGTCTCATTTGGGTCATTTGCAATGAACATATACTTATGCATTAGAAAAACACAAAAAAATTTAAAAATTAAAACTATTTCAGAAATGAAAAACTATGTAGTTGCATTTGCATTTCTTGTGCTTAAGATTGAGTTTAAAAGCATATAAAATTTCATTTGCATTTGCATAGGGATCAATGATTATAAATTTTAGCTTATGCTCAAACCCTTTCTAGGAAAGTAATGATGCTTGAACCGCCTTGAAAATCTAAAAATTAGCATTTGTTGCAATTAGCTTGATGATCTTCTCCTATATTGATGTGTTCTTAATTTGACCTTTATTTCAATGAAACTTGAACTTAAACTTGATGTTAATTATCTTTCATACAAATTCAAAAGATCCGCTCATGGGTACCATATAAAAACTCGGGTCTTCTTTTCACCTTTCACCATTGTTTTGTTGACCTGGGTGGCCGATATTCCATGTTTTGGAATGGTTACACCACATCCCAACTAAGCCATTCTTTTTCAAGCCAACCTTATTTGCATGTGTGAATGTTAGACCTTTTTCGAATGCTAACTTTGCAAAACATGTTTAGTTTTGAGAACAACAACGCTAGGACTTTCATAGGTTAGATTCTCAGCTTAGGTAGCTTGGTTAAGACTTGGGGTTGCTTTGAAGTGGAAAGTCTAGGAAATGGAAGAAATGAGTTGAAAAGGAAAGGGCGTAAGAAAGAAAAGAATGGGAATTGCTGTTGAAAGAGAAAATGCTCTAAATGTTTAAGTTTATGATCCTCTAAGGGTTTAAGAAAAGAAAAAGGGTTAAATATCTAATAAAATAGAGGATATAGAAGGAAAAGCTAGTTGAAACTCAATACAATTATTATGCCAAATTGAAAACTCTCCTAAGTACCGAAGGAAATGAGGTTTTGAGAAAATGAGTGACATGTGCAAAGGCTAAAAAATCCCTTAGGATAGAGCTTAGTAGGAATGTACTTCGTTTAGGTTTAGTAAGATTTCTAAATGATACGGTCATGGATAGATGAAAATCTAAACTTTGTATGTATCGGTTGTGCTTGACTCTAAATATTTTGCGAATATTCCATTCTATTTTTGACAAAACCAATCATAATAATGAGTCTCATTCAAAATATTTTTAGAACCATTTCTACCTTTGCCAAATGAACTTCTTTTGATTTGTGTTTTACAAGATTCACATAATGGTTTAATGAATTTAAGGGTTATGGAATTTGATTGCGCATGGATTTTGAAGATTCGATTGGATAGTGAAATTGCAGAAATTGCATATGAGATCTAAAAAATAATGGTGATTCTTGCATTATGATAGTTCTAGTTAAAGGAGTTTGAGGATTACAGCTTGTTTGGTTTCTTTGGATATGAGATCCATCCTCTAAAATTTTCTCTCGGTTTGTGATAGGAGCATGGAAAACATACAAAAGGAGAAGCTCATGGCTAAGAATGAACCAGTGAAATATGAAGAAGCTTTTGCACTACCAACTGGACCATTAACCTGAGCCAAGGCCAAGAAACTCAAAATGGCAATCAGAAGCCTGCTCAACAAGGAGAATGCACAACAAATTCACTTGGGCTTGAATGGAGAAGTGCCTAAAAGCACTCTGATTTTGTTATAAGCTCAAGAAAACATACAAATGGATATGTGATCCATTTGTACTCTTTTTGCCTTATCCAAGTTTTCTCCCATTGGATTTTCTTGGTAAGGTTTTGTAATGAGGCAAATGAATCACATTACCACTAACCCAACCTATTTCTTAAAATCAAAAGGAGCCCAGTTAAAATTGCTCTAAATTGACGTCATCAAGGGGGGGAGGAGTGTATACATTCATAGTTAAAAATAACAGTTAATGAACTCAAGGTCTTTGGTCAAGTATTTCCTTGTAAATTCAACCATTTTAATGTTGTAGGGTCCTCCTATTTATGTCTCCTAACAGTATAAATAAGGGCTTTCTCTTGTAAATTTGATTATTCAACTTTTCAAATAAAAACAACTTCTTTTCTTAAGTTTAAGAGTGATTCTTTTCTTAATCTGATTGTTGGTGTGTAATATCCTTCAGTCAACATTTAGTAGCCTTAGTATGTAATATCTAAGATACTATCTTAGGTAAATTAGTAGTATTTCCGCATCTACTGTGTGACCTTTCAATCCACAATCTTTGAATAGATTGAATTTCGATGCATCCTATTGCAAATCCTATCTCAACTGTATTCAGAAGTGCATTCCTTAGGAGGTTTGCATCATTTGGTATGAGAGCACACTTCGGATCGGTTATCCTTATCCCTAATCTCTATATCTCTCCATTTCCATCTGCTTAGATTTCATCAGCTTGTGTATCGATTTGCATCAGTTGATTAATCGAAAAAACCTATTCATATAATTTTGTTGTTGTTTTTATCCAATATTACATCAGTTTATCACATCAAAATCGACCCCAACCCACTGCATTTTCACATTACAAAATAACACACTCGCAACTTTTCATCTTCCATCAATTTTTTTTCAGAACATGTACTTTTAACACATTTGTTTTCCTTAGCTTGTTTGTCTTAGCTTGTTTTCCTTGAGGACGAGTAAAAGGAAACTTTATGGAATTGATAATCATTATTTTTTGCATTATTTCACCTTGTATTTTACCACCATTTTCTTACATTCATTAGTATTTCGAATCATTTGCTCAGTCTTTGGCAATCATTCTAATATAGCATGCATGTTAGGGTGTAGGATGTATATTTTGAATCTTTACACATTCTTAAGTGAATTCAGGTACAATACAACAAAGGAGGGGTTGGAGCGTGGTAATTGACAAGGACTTTGACTCTAACCTGGCCGACCCATGCTAAGTCAGCCGTACTTGAGCTATTCGGGAACACATAGATGGTGGGACGAAGGAGATCAATGAGGTTTTAGGAAATTACAATCAGACCAAAAAAAGAGTTTGGTCCGCACCAATTCTTTAACGGCACACAACGGCCTTAGTAGACCAATCCGCACCCTTGATTATGCCACAGCTTCAAGGCATTCCATTCCAGCCTCAAAGTTCATCGACAAACCAGCCATAGGAAGACTTATGATTGTGGAAACACACTCTTGTACCAATCCCTATTTGAAGATGGCCGACACTCCCCATTTGGGCCGTACCGCAAGTCTTGTCTTGAAAATCAGCTTTGTAGAAATGGACCAATTGAAGTTGCATGTTTGGACCTATTCTAGGATTCAAAAGAAGATCAAAAAAGAGAAAATCAAGCTCATCCATGACTTGGAGTACTCACACTAAAGAAAAATCACCTAATCATCAACTTTCCAAATATGGATTATATCATACTTGTCACCTCATTCAGCATAAAATGTGTCGGCCTACATAGAAGAAACGTCTCCCAAAGCTTCTGGATTTGAAGATGACTCTTGTACCAATCCCCATTTGAAGATGGCCGACACTCCCCATTTGGGCCGTACCGCAAATCTTGTCTTGAAAATCAGCTTCGTAGAAATGGACCAATTGAAGTTGCATGTTTGGACCTATTCTAGGATTCAAAAGAAGATCAAAAAAGAGAAAATCAAGCTCATCCGTGACTTGGAGTACTCACACTAAAAAAAATCACCTAATCATCAACTTTCCAAATATGGATTATATCATACTTGTCACCTCATTCAGCATAAAACGTGTCGGCCTACATAGAAGAAACGTCTCCCAAAGCTTCTGGATGACCTAACACGCTCCAACCAAGTTTCCTTACCTAACCCAAGCGTTTAAACCCCAATGGCCACTTTCTTTTTTATTTGCGCAATCTTCTTGTTTCTTTTTCTCAATAATTTATGACCATTTGTATTTAATTTTTTTTTACTTATAAAAGCTCCCCTCCCTTGTAGATGAAAGGTAAGAAATCATTCAGTAAGAAACACATTTCTTTGAATCAAAATTTTGTGCTTTTTGTATTTGGTTTCTGTTTGTAGATTTCTGGGAAAGATTGTACGTGGAGTTCCCCTTGCTTGACAATCGATTGAGTTTTGATTTCCTTGTGTGTGGAGTCTTCTAAGAAAGCCAAATATCACCTCTATCTTGCCTCGACATAACCCATGTCCGAGACAAGAGCCATCACATGTCTTCAATCCTCCCATTCCGCCAAACCTAGTTGAGCCGAGAGGCCATTGTTTATGGGCAGTCCTATTGGGTCTTACATTATTGGTATCAAAGCTTAAAACCTCCTATCCCATGTTATGTTCATCCAAGCTTTTCTTTTGTTTTCTTATTTTGCATTTGCTTCATTTCATAATTCAAATTCTTTTTTATAAAAACAAACTAGCTTCTTTGTTCTCGATTCAACCAGTTATAAAACAAAAAAATATGGTATTTCTCTTTGTTAGTTTCACTTCAATCATCTATTTATCTTTCTGAACTTAGTTATTAAACTATATAAAAACCCCAAAAAAAAAATTGACCTTTGTTAGTTTACTTTGCTACTAAAACAAAAACAAAAATAAAAATATTGTTTCTTTGAATATTTTTCCTTCGGACATCTACTACATTGATAAAAAATTTTATGATAGGTACTATGGGAAAAGTACCCCCTCCATTGTTAAATGAAGGAGCTGCTAAGGCGGATGTATGTCCCTCCACATCATCACCGAGAGCTCCAAAGACAGTTTAGGAAGTTGTACCAAGGCGGTAGAAGAATATTAAGATGAATTTAAGATCCTAAGGAACCAGATGGAATTAGAAGAGACCGGAAAGATACTCATGTTACACTTTATAAAATGTCTCAATGATTAGATTGCTAGAAAGGTAAAAAGGCAGCCATACCACCAACTACACCAGTTGTTGCACTCTAACATTCAAGTGGAACAACAAATAAAGAAGAAGACTTCTACTTCCCAAAAGATAAAATCCAATACCCAATACCTTGGCTCACAACACATACAACTATGGACAAATCAAAGTCCATAGAAATTGAGTCAAGAATAAAAAACAGCTGAACCTTTTAGAGATGCAAACCAAGATCAAGATAAGTCCTCTAGTATTTACAACACTCTTGAACTAACATGCTACATGTGCAAAGGGCATGCACACATCTCATGTGAGTGCCTAAATCCAAGAGGCATGGTGATGTTACATCTGGTGACTACCTATCACATGATGAATAAGAACTGGAGACCCCTGAAAACACTAGTTAGTGTGCTGATGAAGCCGAGTCCCCAGTATCCTGAGGGCCCTCAACATTCAAATGGTTGTAGATGAAAGAAACAAAAGAGAGAACCTCTTCACATATGTTGTTCCGTGAAAGACAAGGTATGCCACCTTATCATTGATAATGGTTCTTGTAAGAAATATTGCAAGCTTCTTGATGGTTGAAAAGTTAGGTATCACCACTGCAAACCACCTTACACCATACAAGTTAAAATGGTTGAATGATAAGGAAGAATTCAACGTGCCAAAACAAGTGACAATTCCCTTTTCAATCGGCCAATACAAAAATGAAGTGATGTACGATATGGCACCCATGAAAACTGGCCATATCCTTTTAGGAATACGTTGGAAATTTGACCGAGATGTGTCACACAATGGGAGAAAAAATCATTACTCCTTTAGATTTAATAACTATAAGGTCACACTTGCCCCCATTAAACCATTCTAAAGTTTGTGCGATGCAAGCTAAGGCTAAAGAGAAAAGGCAGGCGAAGGTAAGTCTTTTTCTTGAAAAATCTAATCAAACATTCTTTAAAGCATATAACACGTTTGTTCTTGCAAAAGAGTGACGAGCATGTATGGAGGAGCTTACAACCAAAGATTCTATAACCCGGAAAACCAAAGGATCAGCTGGAGTTCACTCAATCCCATAGACTAACATGCCTAGAATGCAGCAATAGCACAACCACTTCTCCATGCTCATGAAACAAGCTCCATGGTCATACCATGACCAAAGTCCGAACAAACACCAAAATAAGAGCCTAGAGCAACACCACCATACAAATATAACTTCCTTTATCTTGGTGCATGATGTATGGTTTCGTGGCAAAACGTTTTTGAGAGGGAGGATATGATGCGGACATCGATTCTAACCTGGCCGACCCACGCCAAACCGGCTGTACTGAAGCTGTTCTAAAACATGTAACGATGGTCCGAATGAGATGAAGGAGGTTTTTAGGAGATTTTAATTGGACCAAAAAAGGCGCTTGGAATTTCACTAACCAACAACACCTCTTCAAGCTAACTGCCGAAGACAAATTCTCATTTTTTGTACCAATTCTTCAATGGCGTATAACGCCCTTAGCAGGCCAGCCCTCACACTTGAGCGATGCCCCAAATTCAAAACATTTCATTCCAGCCTAAAATTTCATCGACAAACCAGCAATATGTAGACTAATGATCATGGAAAAACACTCTTGTACGAAGTCCCATTTGAAGATGGTCGAGATTCTCTGTTTGGGCCGTACCACGAGTTTTGTCTTGCGAATCTGCTCAGTAACAATGGACCAATTGAAGTTGCATTATTTGGATCAATTTTATTATGGAAACTAAGACCCAAAAGGATAAAATCCAGTTCATCCACGACTTGGAGTACTCACACTACAAAAAACCACCTAAGCATCAGCTTGCCACCTCATTTAGCATAAAATGTGTGGACCTACATAGATGAAGCGCATTGGCTCGCTGGCCGATGGCACTGGCAAATCCCCATGGCCGGCCAGCGATTAGACTGTAGTCGATCAGGGTGGCCATTCACCCGCCGGTCGATCTTTGTCTAGTCGAGTTTTTTTTTTGTTTTTTTTCCATTTTGACATACTTTTCACATTTTAACCAACGAGATTTGATGTTTAAGATGAGTGGTAAATTCATATAAACTTTAAATCAACTCAAGGATTACTAGGCAATTGATTATGGTTGAAAAGATTTGATTCATTAAGAGATAGGTGAATGTGCTATAGTCACGAGAGTGAATTAGTCTATTATGAAGTATTTTTTGTATTAGAAATGCATTTGCTTTAGTATTTAAACATCGCTAGTTAGCGGAAAATCACCTCAAGTCGATTATCTTGCCCATCGTCCATGTGTTTTTATATTTGAATCAATCTCATTGTTTTATTTATTTTCTGTTTGTAATTAGATAACCAGAAAACCAACGAACAGCCCCACTATCCGTTATCCAAGATACTAATTAGATTACTCTACACTTGCACTTGAATTAGGGATAAAACTTACTCCCATGAAAAAGTATTAAGGATAAATTGTACAACAAGATGTTTATTTTCTAACCAGTATTGTGGTCATAAAAGCTCGATAATGAAATGAAACCTAAAAAATCTCATAGAGATCCTATTATGATAAGAAATGAGTGATTGGATATGTACAGAAAGATTATGATGTCCAAATGATTATGATAAGTCTAAAATCAATTTGAAATAAGATTTTTGATCTAAAATAAGTACCCTTGTATCATACAATTTAATAGCAAGAAGTGTGTTTACCGATGTTATTTCTCGATTTAATAGAAAATGTATGTATTAGAGGCACTAAAATCTCTTACGGAGCAGCTCACCACTACAAAATATATTTTCTCGAACGTGGTCAATTTCATGATATCAAAGTTCCAAGCTTGCTCGACTTTCGCAATGATACAATTTATATGCTTTTTTAATTTCATGATCACTTTTTATTTATTTCAAAACCTTATTATGAATTATTTAATTTAATTTTATTATTTCTTTGAATACATAGTAATTTAAAATAAAAAGAATAATCAAAATTCTTGGAAATCCCTAGGGGTATAATCGCTCGGGAATCTATTGTGAATATTATCCATCAAAAATATTTCAATAATATATGACTCAAAAATCTTGTGGGTTTTAACCCATATTCTTTTTAATTTTCTTATACCCAATAAAGCCCAAGTGTTTTCTTCATAAAATTCTAATGCTTTCACCATATAAAAACTGGTGAAATTTAGATTTGGAACTAATCTTGAAAAAACCCTAAAAAGAGAGGCAAGAAAAACAAAGAGATCTTGCCGTGAGAGATCTTTCTCCAAAGATAGAGGAAATCAGAGAGATAGAGAGAGTTTCCATAGTTTGGTTTGTATTGTCGCCAGAAAATCACGGAAGAAGTGGAGCCGCGTGTGAGGAGAGAGAGATTCGGGAGAAGCTTAATCGGCGGCGTGGACGGGGAGGCTTCACGGGAGAAGCCGGAAATGGCGTCTGGACAGAGAGAAGCTTCGAGCTTGTGCGCGACAGAGGAAACCTCAAAAGAGAAAACGGAGACTTCACGGGAGAAGCCGAGGAGGACAAAACCCGAAAGTGGCACCGCTTGGAAGAAGAAGGCTCCAGAGAGAGAATCAGTGGGAGAAAGAAAGAAAAAAATACCAAGGGAAGAAATGGTGTTGCCGAGTGAAAATGCTTCGAAATGAAGCAAGGGAGAAAATGGAACTGAAATGGGAAGTTGGGCGTGTAGAATTGGGCCACCGGAAATTGCACAGGCGTAGATGAAGTTAAAGAGAAAGGTGGAGAATTGTGGGTTTTAACCCATATTTTCTTTTATCTTCTTACACCCAATAAAGCTCAAGTGTTGTATTCATAAAAACCCTAATGCCTTCTCCATATAAAAGCTGGTGAAATTTAGATTTGGGACTAATCTTGAAAAAAATTCTAAAAAGAGAGGCAAGAAAAACACTGAGATCTTGCCGTGAGAGAGCTTTCTGCAAAGAGAAAGAGAATCAAAGAGAGAGAGAGAGAGTTTCAATAGTATGGTTTGTATTGTAACTATTCTAATTGTGTTTTCTCTAAAGTTGTTATATTATAAAAGCTTCATCAGATTTATAGTGGAAGTTTATAAAAGACAGATCCTACCCTAGAGGTATCTTAAGTGGTAATCAAATTGTGTCTTCTTAATCTAAGCAATATAAAACTAACACCAAAAGCAATAAGAAAATGTCCTAAAATCCTAACAAATCCATCAAAAATATTTCGAAAATATATGACTCAAAAATCCATCAAAAATATATCAGAAATCTTTGAAAATCTCAATATAATTTTTGTTCTTGTATATTTTTTTTAAAATTTTAATTTTAATTTCAATATACATACGATAAAATCTATTTGAGAAAAATAATTGTGATTATATTAGTTGTGTTATTCTTATATTATTATATTAAAAATACGGAAGAGCTTATAGCCAAAGAGCCTATAACATGAAAAACATACCCAGAATGCAACAAAACGACTACCTCTACTGTGTGCTCATCAAAGAAGCTCCATGGTCATACCATGACCAAAGTCCGAACAAACACCAAGCTAAGACCCTAGAGCAACACTCGCCATATAAATATAACTTCCTTTATCGTGGTGCATGATGTATGGTTTCGAGGTCAAAACCTTTTCAAGAGGGAGGATATGATGCGGACATCGATTCTAACCTGACTGACCCATGCTAAGCTGGCCGTACTGGAGCTGTTCCGAAATACATAGACGACGGTGCGAAGGAGATGAAGGAGGTTTTAGGAGATTTCAATCAGACTACCACAAGGCGCGTGGAATTTCACTGACCAACAACACCTTTTCAAGCTAACTGCCCAAAAAGAATTCTCATTTTCTGCACCAATTCTTCAATGGCGTAACAATGACCTTAGTAGGGCAGCCTTCACACTTGAGCGATGCCCAATTTCAAAACATTCGATTCCAGCCTCAAAGTTCACTAACAAACCAGCCATAAGAAGACTTATGACCATGGAAAAACACCCTTGTACCAAGTCCAATTTGAAGATGGTCGAGACACTCTGTTTGGACCGTACCACAAGTCTTGTCTTGCAAATCTGCTTGGTAACAATGGTCCAATTGAAGTTGTAGTATTTGGATCTATTCTAGTATGGAGAAGAAGACACAAAAGAATAAAATTCAGCTCATCCATGACTTGGAGTACTCACACTAAATAAAACCACCTAACCATCAACTTACCAAAAATGGATTATATCACACTTGCTACCTCATTTAGCATAAAAGGTGTGGTCCTACATGGAAGAATTGTCCACCAAGGCTTATAGAATACGTAACATGCTCCAACCATGTTGACTTACTTGGCCAAGGCGTTTAAATCCCAATGGCCTACTTCCTCTTTACTTGCTCAATCTTTTGGTTTCCTAATACAAGGCTCGAATCGAGGCCGTAGCACTATTGGACCGGTTAGAGAAGATTAGCTGAGAAACTCGGCCTTAGGTTTCTGGAGTGGGGATTTCTGGTGCGTAATGGGTGGTGGGGTGAGGTGAACCAAACGAAGGATAGAAAGCCTCGTGATAAATCACAAGCTTAGAACCTAAGAGGACTGGTCTCGAATAGGGTTCTAAGCGCTTTAGAGTTTGTGAGGGAAAAAAATCTAAGAAAAAGTGCTCTCTTTATTAATAATAAAAAACTTGTCGAACTACAATGCTGAAAGGAACCTTATTAATATGCTCAGAAGCTTTGACCTTCTAGGGTTGACCCAAAAATAAAAGAAAAATATACAAAAGTAATCAAAAACTCATCAAACTACAATGTTGAAAGGAGCCTTCTTTTTTGACCGATTATCCTTTTTATTCGGAAACCTCTCCCACATTAGGGTACTCTATGTCTCCATATTCTGCTTATGGTTCGAAATCATCTTCATCTTGAGATTCGTATTCTCCAGCCTCCGTGATGAGCATGACCCGGTTGTTTGGGCACTCCCTTGAGATGTGATTGCGACCCCCTACACTTGAAACAAGTGATATCATGTGATCTCTTAGGGTTAGAAGACTTACTAGGCTCTCTCTGATCACCGGTTTGTTCAGGAGGCTTGCTCTTGAACCGTGACTCAATCTTGATGCTCTTGCCTTTGTCTACGGGCTTGGTGCCATTGTTTGGTGCCCAATGCATCTTAGGTTGGTTGCGTATGTTTTAACTCTTACGCTTGATGTCTTGTTCAGCCTAGACAAAAAGGTTGAACAAGTCCTTGAAGTCAGTATAGATTTACTTCTCCAATTTCCGGCTGATTTTTTCTTGCAATCCATACAAGAATTGAGCCATTAATGCTTCTTCATCATCATTGAGCTCCAACCTATTCCTAAGTCTCTGAAACTCCTCATAGTACTCTTCCACTGATCTTGTGCCTTGTTTAAGAGTACGAAAACGGCGTTACAAATCCCTATGAAAATAAAGTGGAACAACCCTTCGTCTCATGAGCTCCTTCACGTCAACCCAATAGTCTATGGGTCTCAACCTCCTTCTCCTACGGTCAGAAACCTCACTATCCAACAAGATGAAGGCATTATCCGTGAGTTGTGCTACTGCCATGGAGACTCTCCTAAGGCCTGGTTGGTTGTATTGGTCGAAGATGTGATCCATCTTCTTTTCCCAATCTAGATAGGCCTCGGGGTCTATTTTTCCTACAAAACTTGGAGGTGTTAGTTTGATGTCATGATTATTTACCCAGTTATAGGCATAGTAATCTCCATCCTCATCATGTCTAAGGGCATTCTTGGTCTCTGGTGGTGACCATATGTGATACAAGCCTTGATTCAAGGATGTATGCGCGTGGGCTGTTTGGAGAAGTGAAGGTGAGAAAATCGACCTTAGACTTCTTGGGTAGGGGTTTTTGGGTTGGTATTCGATGAAAAGGTGAAGTGAACCACACGAGGGATGATGAACCTGGTGATAAATCACAAATTTAGAGCTA
Organism: Pugionium cornutum; assembly: GCA_018901935.1. NCBI lineage: Eukaryota > Viridiplantae > Streptophyta > Magnoliopsida > Brassicales > Brassicaceae > Pugionium > Pugionium cornutum. The sequence goes on from CM032165.1 coordinate 4,518,139, forward strand.
GGAGGGCTGGTCTCAACTAGGTTCTAAGCGCACAAGATTCTTGAGAGAAAACTTGTAAGAAAATTCGATCTTTATTAATTAGCAAAAAGGTTATCGAACTACAATGCTGGAAGGAGCCTTATTAATATGCTCGACAGCTTGACCTTCTAGGGTCGACCCAAATAAGAAAAGGAAAACTTACAAAAGTGCACAAAGGAAAAGATACAAAAGTGTATAATCGAAAAAGGACCTATTCCTAAAATGTTCTTGACTCAAAAATTTAAAGCATCTAGATCCTACCCTATAAAACAGAAAGAGGCATATATTCGAATTGAAACTTACCTTAACTTACCTCACGACCAAGAAATGGAAGGTGGCCGTCTTTGTGGCATCCACGCGCCTTGCTCCTAGTCTTCGACTTGGAGTAGGGTTAAAAATCTTTGGGCCCTGACCTCTCTTGCCACTAAAGCCCAAGTCTCTGATGTCCCTTGTGTTGTTGAGAAGCCTTTCGACTCTACTTTGCTCTTCTGGCCCATTGTCCTTAGCTGATCTTCCTCTAGGAGCTTGTCCACCCATAAGCTGAATTTGTGGAAGAGTGCCCTTGATCTGCTTCTTTTCATTGCTCCTGGTGGCACTACTGGTGTGGATACTTCCTCTAGATGCATCTCCTGAAGCTGGTAGCTTATCTGGTCCGAGTTTCCTTGTGTGGAAATTGAATTGCTCGTGCACTCGGCTGGATCGGCTGTACCGGCTGGACGGTGCGAGGTACTGGCCGGAATGCCTTCAGGACCGGCCAAGTTGATCCTGGAGCTGGTGGCATCACCAAGGGGACCGGCGGTGTCATCCACATCCCCACCAAGTCTGCCGGAAGCTTGGGCCTCTCCGCCGACAATGCTGGTTGCTCTGGTCCTATTGGTCGAGGGTCCGGCGGTACTGCTTGGACCGGCAGGCGTGCCAGATGTCCCGGCTGTCTCGGGCAAGCTTCCTGGTCGGCCAGTCTGGTCTCCTGGCTGGATGTACGACCTGATGTCCTCATCATCCCCTCCCTCTCCAGTAGGTTTTGTCCTCAAAACTGGTTCATCTGCATGGAAAGGGGCTAAGTCAGTAACATTGAACGTATTGGACACATTAAACTCACCTGGTAGTTCGATCCGGTAGGCATTGTTGTTGATCCTCTCGAGCACTCTGAATGGTCCATCTCCTCTTGGTGCTAGCTTGGAACTCCTTAGGTTTGGGAACCTCTCCTGCCGTAGGTGTAGCCACACCCAATCGCCTGGTTGAAAGATCACCTCCTTTCTTCCCTTGTTGGCATGAGTCACGTACTGTCCGGTCCTCTTCTCCAAGTTTTCTGCTACCTTCTGGTGTAATCTCCTTATGAACTCTGCCTTGGATGCTCCATTGAGGTTGGTCATCTCAGCTGGTGGTAGTGGTGTTTGCTCCAATGGGGTGAGAGGGTTGAAGCCGTATACTACTTCAAATGGTGTCTTCTTGGTTGCTGAGTGCACGGCTCGGTTGTAAGCAAACTCTATGAATGGCAGGCACTCCACCCAAGTCTTTAGGTTCTTCCCTAGTGTAGTTCTGAGAAGAGTTGATAGTGTCTTGTTGACAACTTCAGTTTAGCCATCGGTTTGAGGATGGCAGGTGGTAGAGAAGAGTAGCTTCGTGCCTAGCTTTCTCCAGAGGGTCCTCCAGAAATGGCTGAGGAACTTGGTGTCCCTGTCTGATACGATGGTCCTTGGCACTCCATGAAGCCGTACTATCTCCTTGAAGAACAGCTCAGCTGTTTGTGTGGCATCATTGATATTGGCACATGGAATGAAGTGTGCCATCTTGGAGAATCTGTCCACCACTACAAAGATTGCATCTTTGTGGTTGATCTTGGGCAGACCTAGAACAAAGTCCATTGAGATGTCCACCCATGGATGTGTGGGTATGGGCAGTGGGAGATACAACCCGTGAGGTTGCACTCGGGACTTTGCCTTCTTGCAAGTGATGCATCTTGCACAATGAGCTTCTACTGTCCTCTTGATGTGTGGCCAGTAGAAGTGCTCCTTAACCACTGCTAGAGTCTTGTCGACACCAAAGTGGCCCATGAGTCCTCCTCCATGAGCTTCTCGGATGATAAGCTCCCTTAATGATCCTTGTGGTATGCACAACCTTCTTTCTCGGAACAAGAATCCCTCATGGATGTAAAACTTGCCATGACTCCCTGTGCCACACTCCTTGTAGCTCTCAGCAAAGTCAGGATCATCCTTGTATAGGTCCTTGATGTGCTCGAATCCTAGGACCTTTGCCTCCATGGTTGATATCAAGGCAAACCTCCTTGATAGTGCATCGGCTACCACATTGTCTTTGCCCTTCTTGTACTTGATGATGTACGGGAAGGTCTCTATGAACTCCATCCACCTGGCATGTCTCCTCTTGAGATTGGTTTGCCCTCTGAGGTGTTTGAGAGTCTCGTGATCAGTGTGGATCACAAACTCCTTGGACAGCAAGTAATGCTGCCAAGTCTCCAATGCTCGGACAAGGGCATAAAGCTCCTTGTCATAAGTGGGGTAGTTCAGTGAGGCACCACCTAGCTTCTCACTGAAGTATGCCACTGGTCTCCCTCCTTGGGTTAGCACTGCTCCTATGCCTATTCCAGAGGCATCACACTCCACTTCAAACGTCTTGTTGAAGTCGGGAAGGACTAGCACTGGTGCATGTGTAAGGCTGTCCTTCAAGGCCTGGAATGCCTTCTCCTGAGCTTCTCCCCAGCTGAATCCCACGTTCTTCTTCACTACTGCCATCAATGGTGAGGCAATACTGCTGAAGTTGGGCACGAATCTCCTATAGAAGCTGGCCAGTCCGTGGAAGCTCCTTACTTGGCTAATGTTGCCTGGTATTGGCCATTCTTGTATGGCTCGAATCTTCTCTTCATCAACCTGTAGGCCCTGTGAACTTACAACAAAACCTAAAAAGACAAGCTTATCAGTACAAAATGTGCACTTCTTGAGGTTGGCATAAAGCTCTTCTTGTCGAAGGGTTTTAAGTACCATCTCAAGATGTGTGAGGTGTTCCCGTAGGCACTTACTATAAACCAAGATGTCATCAAAGTAAACTACTACAAACTTACTGTACGCCCTAAGAACTTGGTTCATAAGGCGCGTGAAGGTGCTTGGGGCATTAGTCAAGCCAAATGGCATGACTGTCCACTCGTAGAGCCCTTGCTTTGTGTTGAAAGCAGTCTTCCATTCATCACCTTCTTTCATCCTGACCTGGTGGTATCCACTCTTGAGGTCTATCTTAGAGAAGACCGTGGCTCCACTCAGCTCATCTAGCATGTCATCCAGCCGTGGTATTAGATGCCGGTACTTGACTGTGATGTTGTTGATTGCTCGGCAGTCAACGCACATGCGTCAAGTCCCATCCTTCTTGGGCACTAGTAGCACTGGTACGGCACATGGACTGAGGCTCTCTCGAACATATCCTTTCTCCAGGAGCTCCTTGACTTGCTTCTCAAGCTCCTTGGACTCCTATGGACTCATCCGGTAGGCTGGCCGGTTGGGCAGGGCTGCTCCGGGCACTAGATCAATCTGGTGTTCTATGCCACGTAAAGGAGGCAAGCCTGCTGGTATCTCCTCTGGAAATACATCTTAGAACTTGTTGAGGAGAGTTGCTACTTGAGGAGGTAGCTCTACCTGTCCTTTTTCTACACTCAACACTTCCTTGAAAACCATTAGTAACATTAAATCCTTAGAGGCTAAAGCTCTCCGGACATGGCTTGGTTGAATAAGAAAATTAGACTTGATAAGTTTCTTTTCCTTACTCATTTGGGGTTGTAGCTCATGTACCTGGGCAGGTGTAAAAGGAGCCAAGCTGACCTTTCTTTTGTCATGCACAAAAGTGTAGAGATTGGTTCGGCCATCATGCCTGGTCTCTTTGTCAAACTGCCATGGCCTTCCTAGCAGAAGATGGCCAGCTCGCATGGGCACCATGTCGCACACGACTTGGTCTTGGTACTTGCCCACACTGAATGGCACAGTGACTTGTTCATGGATCTTGAGCTCCACTTTGTCATCAAGCCATCTCAGTCTATATGGTCGAGGATGCTTTGTCTAGACCTAGCTTATCAACCATACATGCACTAGCAACGTTAGTGCAAGAACCACCATCTCTGATGAGGTTACATACCTTGCCCTTGATGGTGCAACGGCTGTGGAAGATGTTCTCCCTTTGGATGGTCTCTGAAGGATCCACCATTGCACTGAGGATACGTCTAGTGACCAGCACTTCCCCCACATCAGGGTACTCAATGTCACCATACTCTCGTTCTGGTTCATAGTCCTCTTCATCTTGGGACTCATACTCTCCTGCCTCCGTAATCAGCATGACTCGGTTGTTTGGGCACTCCCTTGAGATGTGTCCACGTCCCCTGCACTTGAAACAAGTGATGTCACGTGATCTTTGAGGGTTAGAAGACTTACCAGGCTCTCTCTGGTCACGGGTGGGTTCAGGAGGCTTGCTCTTGAACCTTGACTCGATCTCTATGCTCTTGCCTTTGTCTACGTGCTTGGGCATGTTGCTTGGTGCCCAAGGTGTCTTAGGCTTGCTGCGGATGTCTTGGCTCTTACGTTTGATGTGCTTCTCAGCCTGGACAGATAGGTGGAACAAGTCTTTGAAGTCATTGTAGATTTGCGTCTCCACCTTGCGGCTGATTCTTTCTTGGAGTCCATCCAAGAATTGTGCCATCAATGCTTTTTCATCATCATTGAGCTATAATCTGTTCCTTAGCTTCTCGAACTCTTCATAGTACTCCTCTACTGATCTGGTACTCCTCTACTGATCTGGTACCCTGCTTAAGAGTACGAAAACGACATTTCAAGTCTCTATGAAAGTAAGGTGGAACAAACCTTTGTCGCATGAGGTCTTTCATATCGAACCATGAGTCTATGAGCCTCATTCTCTTCCTCCTTCTGTCTGATACCTCATGATCCCACCAGATGAGGGCATTGTCCGTGAGTTGTGCTACTGCCATTGAGACTCTCCTAGGTCCTGGTTGGTTGTAATGATCAAAGATATGATCCATTCTTCTCTCCCAATCTAGGTAAGCCTCGGGGTCTACTTTTCCTGCAAAACTTGGAGGAGTTAGCTTAACATCAGGATGAGTTACCCAGTTACAGGCGTGTGCATCTCCATCCTCATGATGTCTAGGAGGCATTCTTGGTCTCTGGTGAAGACCATATGGCTCAAAGCCATCATCTTCTTCCTCTGGTTGCCGTGGAGGTCCTCTCGGCGTATGGTGATAGTTATGAGGTTGTGTGTCCTCATCTCCATATGGCTGGGGTTCCTCCTGTTCGTGTCATGTCCTAAGGTGCTCAGGACCCTCAGGACGGTCTTGCTCAGCTCTCACGTGCCTTATGGCCTGGAATCTCACCGGTCTTTCCACGCGCTCCAACCTCTCGCCTATGGATGCGAGTTGTGTTAAGATTGTGGTGAACATGGCCATCATGGCTTCGGTTCCTTCTCTATTTTCTTCTGCCATTGTGTGTTACAAAGAAAGAAGACAAGTTAGGATGCTCCTAAATTATTAGGAGGGTTTTCTTTTATAAGGATTCGAAAATTTGCAAAAAAGAAAAAATCTGAGAATTGGAAATTCAAATATATGAAGATTTGAAAAAAAAGAAACTTTCAAGTTGTGCTAGCTGTCCAATTCGAATTCTTTTAGTATGTTTTCTATTTTCTTTTTCTTTTCTTTTTAATTAAACTTTTAAAAATAAAGGAAATATGATTTAAACAAAAAGGAAAACGTGAATGGCAATGCAAAAGTGAATCTAAACCCTAGTGATACACGTAGAAGGCTAGATGCACTCGGTTTGGAGTTTGATGTTATTTTTTTTGATTTTTCTTGAATGCGACTTAAACTAATGCAAGAACTAAAAACAAAACAAGCAAAAGGATAGAAACAACCTGGTTTAGGAGCTTTAAGCTCTGATACCAAAATGATACAAGCCTTTATTCAAGGATGTATGCGCATGGGCTGTTTGGAGAAGTGTAGGTGAGAAACTCGACCTTAGACTTCTTGGATAGGGGTTTTTGGGTTGGTATTCGATGGAAAGGTGAAGTGAACCACACGAGGGGTGATGAACCTCGTGATAAATCACAAACTTAGAGCTAGGAGGGCTGGTCTCAACTAGGTTCTAAGCGCACAAGATTTTTGAGAGAAAACTTGTAAGAAAATTCGATCTTTATTAATTAGCAAAAAGGTTATCGAACTACAATGCTGGAAGGAGCCTTATTAATATGCTCGACAGCTTGACCTTCTAGGGTCGACCCAAATAAGAAAAGGAAAACTTACAAAAGTGCACAAAGGAAAAGATACAAAAGTGTATAATCGAAAAAGGACCTATTCCTAAAATGTTCTTGACTCAAAAATTTAAAGCATCTAGATCCTACCCTATAAAACAGAAAGAGGCATATATTCGAATTGAAACTTACCTTAACTTACCTCACGGCCAAGAAATGGAAGGTGGCCGTCCTTGTGGCATGCATGCGCCTTGCTCCTAGTCTTCTACTTGGAGTAGGGTTAAAAATCTTTGGGCCCTGACCTCTCTCGCCACTAAAGCCCAAGTCTCTGATGTCTCTTGTATTGTTGAGAAGCCTTTGGACTCTACTTTGCTCTTCTGGCCCATTGTCCTTAGCTGATCTTCCTCTAGGAGCTTGTCCACCCATAAGCTGAATTTGTGGAAGAGTGCCCTTGATCTGCTTCTTGTCATTGCTCCTGGTGGCACTGCTGGTGTGGATACTTCCTCTAGATGCATGTCCTGAAGCTGGTAGCTTATCTGGTCCGAGTTTCCTTGTGTGGAAGTTGAATTGCTCGTGCACTCGGCTGGATCAGCTGTACCAGCTAGACGGTGCAAGGTACTGGCCGGAATGCCTTCAGGACCGGCCAAGTTGATCCCGGAGCTGGTGGCATCACCAAGGGGACCGGCGGTGTCATCCACGTCCCCATCAAGTGTGCCGGAAGCTTGGGCCTCTCCGCCGGCAATGCTGGTTGCTCTGATCCTATTGGTCGAGGGTCCGGCGGTACTGCTTGGACCGGCAGGCGTGCCAGATGGCCCGCCAGTCTCGGGCAAGCTTTCTGGTCGGCCAGTCTGGTCTCCTGGCTGGATGTACGACCTGATGTCCTCATCAATATAGCTCATAAATTGCCCTCTTCTTCTGGTTGTCGTGGAGGTCCTCTTGGTCTAGGGTGATAGCCGTGAGACTGGTGGCCCTCATCTTCATCTGGGTGAGGCTCCTCCTATTCTGGCCGTGGCCTTGGGTGGTCAGGACCTTTAGCAGGGTCTTGACCAGCCCTCACGTGCGTTATGGCGTGGAATCTCACCGGTCTTCCCACACGCTCCAGGCTTTCGCCTATTGATACGAATTGGGTTTGTAGTATGGTGAACATGGTCATCATGGGCTCAGTGGCATTCTTGTTTCCTCCTTCAACCATCATTTGATAGAAGAGAAAATAGGGTTAGTTGCTTCTAAAAATTCTTTAGGAGAGTGTTTTTATAATAGGAGAAAATTTAAATAAAAGACAAAATAGAGAAAAGGAAAAAAAAATCTAACAAAATGAAAACAATTAATTTGCAAATCTTCTAGATTTTTTTTACCGATTTTCTTATTTGATTCTTTTCGTAATTTTTATTAAATAAAATTTGGTCTTTCCTAAAATACGAGGGTTTAAGATTTAATATGAAAATTCTTATAACGCTAAATGCAAAATTAAATTAGATTACTATATAAAAACAAACTAGTCATGGTTTATTTATTTTATTAGTTTTGCTTTAGTGAAATTATATTTTCTTTAGTTATATATTTTAATTTATATATTATTTCATTGATTTTTATTTTTTATATTTTTGTAAGAAATATTTAATTTTAATTTGAATACATATATGATAAAATCTATTTGGAGAAAATATTTATGATTATTTGAGTCATGTTATTTATTATATTATTATATTAAAAATACGTCCTCTCTATGTATAACATCTTTTCGCTCAAATTTATCTTCTTATATTGTACATTTAATCTACGTATTATTCATTTTTAACTGTCCACACTATATGTTAATCTATATACATAAAAAAACAAATAGAATTTATTATAGAACAATTATCAAAACCCTGGCAACAAACTTGATGTTTCAAAAGTACTATTAGTAGTTCTACCTTTTCAAAAATACTAAAACAAATTTCTCTTAAACTAAAAATATTGAATAAAAATTTTCTTTTAAACTAAAAATATTAGAATAAAAATTTTAACACTAAAAACTAAACTATTAACTTAAACCAAAATATTTAAATTATAAACTTTTAAATATTATTTTAATTAAGTGTTTGTGATATATTTGATAACACATAATTTTGTATTATATTTTTGAAAAATAAAGCTATTGTGGTAAATTTTATGTCATATTTTAAAGTATTTCTACTTCTTACACCCTAGTTTTAGTAAACAATAATGATAAAAGATTTCATACTCTGTTCAATCAATCTCTAATAAAAATCCTTGATATGTAATTTATCTTTTCTCTTAAGAGCCATGGACGCAAGATAACAACGTTTTATTTTTTTCTTCCATTTTTAATCTCCTTTTATACTGCTAAGGTGTTGCAGGGCTATATGAAGATAAGACGAATGTACAAAATGAAAAAAAGATGATGCGGTAGGGTTTACCTTGAACTGGAGTTAAAATGTTTTAAATCAGAATATCTGAAATATATTTTCATAAAGAGAAAAAGGGATTCCATAACTATTGATTGGATTAAATATTAGAATTTATCCTAATAAATTTATCATTTCGTATGTAAATTGCTTTTACAAAATCTTATCTAATATTTGAAAAATATTCACAATTTCGTAAAACATATGTATATGCGTATTAGTATTTTTTTCTCACATAGTCATATTTTTTCTTTTACCACTTACACGATCTATGTGAATAAATATATCTAGCATTTCAGGAAACGGAATACATGAAATTCACATTCATCAAATCTATTAGACATGTTTGGATATATAAGCACAAAAAGTGATCTCCAAAACAGTAAAAATAAAATAATTAATATACATATTAATTTAGGGTAATTACTTAGTTTTTGTGCGTATATAGATAACAAAGTAGTGTTACGAGAAGTAAGATATATCATCCTTAACATATGATTCGACAGTCGATCCTGCATCATATCTTATGTTTTTCGTCTTGCTTTTGAATTTCCTAAAAAACATGTCAAATGGATAGATTCACCTATACTATACAGGACCACCCAGTTCAGTTTTCTATGCCAGATTTATCGGTAGATTTTCAATTTATATAAAAAAAACAGGTGAAAATATCTCTCCAAATTGCACAAAACTATAACTATGTTCTCCTTCAGAATTCAGAAACGACTTTGTTGCAATGATCTACAACATCGATAGCAAAAATTCTTCCAATCCCTATATTACATAAATGCATTTCGGCATTAATTGATGTTTGCAGTTATTTTATATATAAATGGTTTATTTTATAAATATGATAATGCAAGATGAACGTTGCTTTGTAGAAGTTTGGAAAATATTAATGGCAAGAGCCTCTCTTTAAAAACATGACAATCATGACTTTTTATGTCCAAAAGTTTTTCTCCATCCATATCCACACAATTCGCTAAGTCTACCACATATTCATGTAGGAATTTAACCTCATTTTTGACACATTCCAATAACCATTCTTTCGCTTTTTTAGTCAATCTAAATATAGAAAATGTAGCATTACCGCAACCATCCACATGCAGCTCTTTTCGAGAACAAAACTTTGTAGTGTCCAACCTTGATTTAGTTGTGTCTTTTGATTTATCCTTCACATTCATAATAGTATTTATGATGTTATCAAAGAAAATCTTCTCTATATGCATCACATCAAGGTTATGTCGTAGGTTTAGATCCGTCCAATATGGAAACTCCCAAAATATACTTTTTTGTGCCAATTGTAACGGCTTCCATATTCTTCCTCTTTTACTTCATGAACGTTTCCACCACATTTAGAATTTCTTATAAAGGATTGAGATGTTTTATTTGCTCGTATAAAATGTTTTCACCGGTCAATGATTCTGGTGGGTAGACATTCAACGCGTGCTTGCCTTGTAAAAAATTTGTTTTATTTTTTTCTTAATAGATGGTTGTGAAGAAGAACCTTCTATGAAAATTAAAATGCATTCATATCATCCATACAAACTAGACAGTCTACATGCATCATCCATCCTAACAACATACCATATGCTAGAAAATCGCTTATCGTCCATTGAGACACAAATTTTAAATTGAATTTTTGATTAAAATACAAATCATATTCCTCAACTCTCGTAGACTACAATTTTTTAAACTCATCAATCAAAGATCGAGAAATATATGAAGACTATCGCGCATATGATTTGCCTAAAATTCAGAACTGTAAGAAACACGTTCTCTTTTTTTTCAGACACATATCAAGTGGTAAGTTAAATGAAGTGATAATCATGGGCCATAATGAATGATTACAAGACATCTCAAATAGATTGAACCATTCAGTACATAATCCAAGATAAACATTTCAAGATTCAGCAACAAGTTTTAGATCTAGATGCTGGAAATTTTTCCACTCCGCAAGATTAGATGGATGACTCATTTCTCCGTCTTCTGCTTCATGCTCTTCGTGCTACCTCATTGCCATTGTAGTTTTCTAGATTTGATACATTCTCTTTAGTATGTTGTCTATAGATAAATACCATATATGACTGAATGGTATTTTCGTCCTATCTTCACTAGGCTTATATCATGGTCAATCACCAAATTTACATTTTTTTCCCATTTTTCATCTTTTTTCTAAAAGATCATAAAAATTTGAAATACACAAATCATTTGTATAAAATGGGAGGCCTAAATTTTGCATCCATTTTTTGGTTTCTTAATATGAACTCGCACATGAATTGTTTGGGAAAATATTCACTAAACAGCTCCGCCCCGAGTCCATGCATTTTTCAAAAAGATTAAAATCAAACTTAATATTTATGAATTGAGCAGTTAAGATAACTATGAGTGCCGTTAATGATAACCATCATACAATAATTTTTTTTCGCAGCCTCTAACATGGTGTAAATTTGTTTGCCTCCAAATTAGATTCTTCCATATTATTAAAGCCTTATCCGTGATGATTACTATAAACATCGCTCATAGTATCATGAAGTGTATAAGTCACAATTCCACATACCTATTACCAAAATTACCTATTGTTTATTCACTACCACCTCCATGATTTCTATTCACATCATCACAACGACTCGTTCCTAACTCCACATTTAGTTCTTCTTCATGTTTATAACTAACATAATAATTTGGCATAAATCGTCTACTAGATTCCAAATTTTGCATCATGGAAGAAATTTTTCACTTTTGCAATTAATATAAGGACATAAAAACTTACACTACTTTGCGCTATTGGTTGATTAGTTGCAAAATTCATGAACTGCACATCCATTTTTCAAATTCGGCCGATATATTTCTTGGATGATTATCAATCCTTTTGTACATCCACTCTCTCGAATTACTATTATTATAATTCTCTCACATGTTTCACTTTTTTAAAAAAAATTTATGCTATAGATGAGAAGAGAAACATGGAGGCATATATATAAGATTTTACCACTTTTTTGCGAGTGGTTTACCATTGTTTTGCAACCACAGTTACGTGGTCGCTTATTTTTAGTTACAATTACTTCCGCACATGTGTTCCACATTATATTATCTCTACCGCTCGGTGACACAAGTACCACTGAGGCAATGATCAAATATTGGTCAATAATTTGCGATCAATATGCGACTACACTGTAGAGTCGCAATGGAATCACATATTGGTCGCACAAATACTACTAATATGTGACTATTGCACTTAGTCGTAAAAAAACTTACCAATATGCGACTACAAGGATGTAGTCGCATATTGGTTGCATATGTGTTACATATTTGTCATAGTTTTTGCGACCACGTATGTAGTCACAAAATGGAGTGGCAAAACAACAATTTTCTTGTATTGTATATTTAAAGTTTACTAACTTTTGTAAGGGTAGATTTCGTGTTGGAACTAGATTTAGTATTAAATCCCGTCTTCCATGACCTGACACATCCTATTATTTGAGTAGTAAGAAAACATACGTTGAAGATTCAGTAATAATATATTCCATATTTTCCAAATCCAACATTTCTAGTATAGGTTGTGAAGTGTCAGCTCACATAACTTGGGATAGATACCAAGCTCAATGAGGATACAATCAAACACGTATCTTTGTATCCCACCAGCCTTTTCCGCATAACTCAAGTTCCCACCAGCCTTTTCCGCATAACTCAAGTTCCCCCATTCTCATCAGAAGCAAGTTCTCCTTCTGCTTAAGTGCACAACAAAATTAAAAAAAGTTAGTTGACAAATAATACATAGAAGAGGTCATATCAATTACCTGCTACTAAGGCGTCTTGCAGAATCTTGATAGTTTCCATCAACGCCTTCCTATGGTCACATGGAGACCCGTTTGTGACAGCTTGTGATGATGATGCAATAGTTTGTGTTGGCTCGTTTCTTAACCCTTTTTCTTTGCTTGACGGACGTTCTCTACCACACTCAGCTGAACAGTATGTTTTCGATTAACATATGATAGATTAAGCTCGGTAGGGAAGATAAAATTTGGATTCTTGTGACAGATCTAGATGCAGAACATGTTCAAACACATAGTTAGACAATTGAAAAGGCGATATTTTGAATAATATTGTATAGAATCATGTCCCGTGTTGGTTGAGGATATCCAACATTTTTTCTTGAAAAATAGCTTCTATAGTGAATTTGTACAAGTCTCCATTTAAAATAAGTGTAATTGTTGAAATTGATCTTCTTGATTTGTCCATTAGTCATGAAAATGACCAAATCATCATAAAAAAAATTCAACTATTCACATCATATGCGACCTATCATCAATATCTTGCAAGCCAAACAAAACATTGATTCGTTCGGGGTGAGAAATCATAGAAAAAGTCACATAACTAGACTCAAACAAAACAATAGGAAGATTAGCATAAAATTCCAAAATCCCCTCAAACACAAATGGTTGAACACCAAAGACTCAATAAATGAACTTTCTCTATCAGTTATTCATTTCATCAACATCCCGAAAAATATCATTATTTTTCTCAATAAAGGAAACACACCTGACCAGAGATGATGTTATACCTAGATTTACCATCAACGGAGTTGACTCTTGGACTCTGATTTGGCTTATAATTCGTTATTTTCCTCTATTTCTTTGCTGTGAATTTTTAGCTACACGTTCTTTTTTCATCAGCCGAGATAAAACCTCAAAACATTAACCTGAGAGGCAGTTCATTGATTTAGAATATCTGAAAGATTCACCACCAGAAGAACCATATTTGGGATTGATTCCTCAGCAGGCAACCCTTATTCAGGCTCTTGTCCTTCTGAGTCTCCTAACACCAGACCTGTTCCACCTCCCTAATAGACTACCATGGTTGTGTTATGGTTGTATAATTCTTGATCTTCAAATGCATGCACAATTGAACTAGATGCTGAGTGAATTCCACGGGTGAATCTCCTCGAGGTTGAACCCAGTGCTACAGTCCCCACAAAATTGCCTTCATCTTTTGAAGATTTTCTTCTTTGGTTTTTCTCTTGAAGATTTGCATAGAAGAGAAATAACTACTTAGATATTTGCCGTTACTAATGTGATGTACTCTCGATTTTTTCTCCACTACTCCACTACTTTTAGATGGCTTTACATATGGACTTGAGACTATTACATACTCCCTAAACACATCAAGTACATAAACAACATCTCATTTAGACTTGATCATTCATTCGTCTATACCGTTTTATGTACACAACATCAAATATCAGTGCACAAAAAAGTATGAGTGAAATAGAAAATGATAAAGCATATGAGTAGTGGATATTCATGATTTTTGCATTGTTTCACCTTATTTAACCATCCTTCGTATTGTATTCATAGACATTTTAGATCATTTATCACCTTTTATAATTGTTTTTATATAACAGGCATGTTAGAACATAGGATGTACATTTTGCATTCTCGCATGTTTGTGATTTTCAAATATCAATATGACAAAAACAGGTAGGAACTGAAAGACTGTGTATTTCAGTAAAGAAGAACAGAGACAATAACTTGATGTTTTCATTCATTTCGTTTTCATTGCTAAACAACTTCGACATTACACATTCTTAAATATAAACTTTGATCCTATTACATTGAGACACCTGTGTTTGTCTTTATTCCAAGCTCAAAACATTGAATCGGTTGTGCAGTTTTAACTCATTACTCGTACTCTCCTGTTGCCTCTGCACATTTGCTCTGTTTTCTGTACTAAAAGCAGAGGAGTCAGTCGGCTGTGCTGGGAGCCGTTGATGAGTGTTGGGCATCATAATGGGCCTTGTAGAATGGGCAATTGAGTGAGAATGTTGATGAATGTTTCTAGAACTTGAATTCTCTTTCTGAGCCAGAGTGTTGGAAACACTCTCATTCGCCTTTGGAGTCTCTTTCTGAGACAGAGTGTGTGACACACTCTTATTAATCTTGACACCCCCCCCCCTCAAACTTGATGTGGGTGGTAAAGCCACACCAAGTTTGAAACGGAGTTCACATAATGGAGCTCTAGGAAGTGATTTCGTGAATATATCTGCAAGCTGGTGTTGAGCTGAGATGTGTTTGACAATGAGAGAACCGAGAGTCACTTTCTCCCTCACATAGTGATAATCAGTATATATATGTTTTGCCCTAGCATGTAGAGCTGGATTCGCAGTGAGGTAAAAAGAAGATAGGTTATCACAAAACAGTTCTGGAGTAACTGGTTGAGGGACTCCCAAGTCCCTGAGAATTGAATTCAGCCACGAGATTTCTGAGGCAGTGTCTGATAAGGATCGATACTCAGCCTCTGTTGAACTCTTTGAGACAGTGGATTGCTTTTTGGATGACTATGAGATGATATTGTCACCCAAGAATGTGCAGAAGCCCCCTGTGGATCTTCTAGTAAGCTTGCACCCTGCCCAATCACTATCACTGTATGCTCTTAGTGTAAAATCAGTGTGCTTGTTGAAGAACAGACCCATAGAAACTGTCCCTTTTACATATCGCAAGATCCTCTTTAGAAGAGTAAATTCATATTGCATTGGGGAGTGCATCTTTTGACACACATAGTTAACAGAGAATTGAATATCTGGCCGTGTAAGGGTGAGATATTGCAATTTCCATGCTAAACTTCTGAAAAAGGTAGGATCAGGAAAAGGGGTGAGCTGATCAGGTACCTTATCAAGCTGAAGTGGCAATGGTGTTGAAACAGGTGACCAGTCATTCATTCCTGCAATAATGAGAAGATCCTCTGCATATCTCTGTTGTGACATGAAGAGGCCAGCCTGATTAGCACTGATTTGAATTCCAAGAAAGTAGTGTAGCTTTCCCAAATCCTTCATCTGAAACTGCTCATTTAATGCAGATAACAAGGAGTTGATGATAGAGTTGTTGTTCCCTGTGATTATAATGTCATCAACGTATAATAACAACATCACTAAATCCTTTTCTCTGTTGTACACGAACAAAGATGGATCCAATTTGCTGCATAAGAAACCAAACTCAATTAGATATGTGCTAAACTTATCAAACCAAGCACGTGGCGACTGTTTTAGGCCATAGATGGACTTGTGAAGCTTGCAGACATGGTGTGGTTTGGTTTGATCCACAAAGCCATCAGGCTGTGTCATGAACACAGTTTCAGTGAGGTCCCCATGAAGGAAGGGATTCTTCACATCAAGCTGGCGTAAATTCAAATCCATTACCATTGCAATGTGCAAAACTATTCTGACAGTAGATGTTCGAACTACAGGACTAGAAGTCTCTAAGTAGTCGACTCCTTCTTCTTGGTGAAAACCTTTGGCAACAAGTCTTGCTTTCAATTTATCAAGAGTGCCATCAGCATGTAACTTTGTTCTAAACACCCACTTGCATCCTAGTACATTCATTCCAGACTCATAAGGAACCATAGACCATGTTTTGGTTTCTCTGCAGGTGTTTAACTCTTCTTGCATTGCTTTACTCCACCCTGGATCCTTGAGTGCTGAGGCTACTGTTTTTGGTTCAGGGTAGCTTACTTTGTGTGTGAGAAGAATGTACTTTGGATTAGGCTTGACTATTCCTGCCTTTGAGCGAGTTACCATAGAGTGTCTTTGAACTGCAGGGGATGTGCAAGGTGATTCAAACAGAACATTAGAGGTGTGAGAGCTGTCGCCTATAGGAACAGATTCTAAGTCTGCCGTACGCCCAGGACACTCACTCTCTAAGCCTGATGAATTTCCTTGTTCTGCAGAAGTCATATTCTGAATTGGTGATGTTGAAGCAGGCGTATTAGAGTGAGATGATAAAGTAGTTGGTGTAGAAGTCACTTGCACTCTTGGTGAAGATATACTGCATGTTGTTTGATCTATTAAACTTGGCAATTGGACTTGGAATTGCACAGTTCTCAGAAGTTGCACTCCTCATGATTCAGTAGATGTAGACCTGTTTACTGGAGTGTTTCTGTACAGAAACCTCTTCTGCCATCCATCTACCAAAGGAGTGGAGTTCTTTTGCTGATAATGAGAGTATCTATCTGCAAAAGGAAAAGTGTTTTCATCAAAGATCACATGACGACTTATGTAAACTCTTCCAGTAGGAGGATATAGACAACGATAGCCTTTATATCGTTCATTATAACCCAAGAAGATAGAAGTTAGAGATTTGGGATCAAACTTTTTGACCGCATAAGCTCTGAGTGTTGGATAGCAGGCACATCCAAATGCTCTTAAGGCTGAATACTCGGGAGCTTTGTTGAATAATTTCTCATATGGGCTTTGATCATTGTCTATGTAGAGGTGGGAAGCAAGTTGCTGAGAAAGTTGGCAGTAAAGAAAGCCTCTACCCAGTGTTTTTGATGAACTTTCCCATCAAACATCATAGACAAACCCAATTCTGTGAGATATCTATGTCGCCTTTCTGCCAACCCATTTTGTTGGGGAGTGTGTGGACAAGAAATGTGTTGCTGAATCCCACACTGTTGCATATGAGAAATGAACTTATGGCTAATGAATTCTCCACCTCCATCACACTGGAAGGGGCTGATTTTGTGATTAAGTTGGTTTTCAACAAGACTTTGAAAAATGCAGAAAACTTGGAAGAAGTCTGATTTTTGCTTCATTGGATAAAACCAACAGTACCTAGACCAGTGATCAATGAAGATTACATTGTAACTGAAACCTTGGACTGATTTAGTAGGTGAAGGACCCCAGAGATCACAATGAACTCTCTCTAGGGGTCGAGTAGAACTGAAAAGAGATGCAGAAAAAGGTAAGTTACAACTTTTTTCCAATCTACATGCTTCACAGACTTTGTCATCAGTCTTGTTTATTGAGATAAGTTTTCTAGAAGCCAGCTTCTGGAGAATCTGTTGATTTGCGTGTCCTAGTCTCCTATGCCAAACAACATCACTTGCTGATTGCTGTCTAGAGGAGAACAACACTTGAGGTAGGTGATCCTCCAAGACGTAAAGGCCATTACGGTTTCTTCCCAGGCTGAGGATTTTTTGTGTTTCCTTGTCCTTAACACGTACACAATCAACATCAAATTCAAAAGAATAGGGGTAATCCTTAGTGAGTTTTGAAACCGAGAGAAGTGATTTTGCAATTGCAGCGCATACTAAAACATCTTTTAAGGACAGTGTACCTGAGGAGAAGGGTAAAGTGACTGATCCTGTGTGTGTTATAGGCAGAAGATCTCCATTTCCCACCATCACTGCATCTGTTCCTTGATAAGGCTGTGAATGATGAAGACTCTGTATCGAGTTGGTTACATGAGAGGTTGCTCCGGTATCCGGGTACCACTCCTGGCCAGTTTGCTCGGTAACATCAGTGATTTGAAGAGCTGTGAGAGCAGTGGGCATGTTCTCATGTTGGTAGGCATTGTTAAACCTGTGCCAACATTTGAGAGCAACATGACCAGACTTGCCACATATCTGACAAATTGGTCTGCTTTCTCCAACAAGCGAGCTGTCAACTGAGGGTGAGATTTGTTGATGGAAACCTCTGCCTTTGGTGGAGAAAAACCCTCTTCCTCTTGTTCCACTTGGTCTGAAATATCCAGACCCTCTGCCTCTGTTGTTATAAAATCCACTTTGCTGATTCACTTGCATGGCGTTGAAGGCCAGGTGGGGTGAAACTGTCAACTCAGAGGCATATCCTTGCAGCCTGTCATCATAGCCAGTTAGAAGAGGCACTATGTCTTCAAAGGAAGGTGTTGGATAAATATCCATTGAGCCTTCGATGCTGGTCTTGATGGGTTCATATTCACGACCCAAGCCATGTAGAGCAGCAAAGATTTTCATCTTTTCTGTTACAGGACTACCGACAGAAGATAACTGGTCACAATGGCTCTTAATACCTTTGAGATATTCATACATAGGTTTATCTCCTTTTGAAGTGGTTTGCAGACGTCTTTGAAGCTCAAAGAGTCTTGAGGAGGAGACATGGTTGAAGTGATTTGCTACTGAAATCCATACATCTTTGGCAGTCTTGCTGTTGATGACTACACTCAATATGTCCTCCGAAAAGGATCCCAGAAGCCAGGACTTTACAACCTGGTCCACTTTAAACCATGTTTGATACTCAGGATTAGATGTCTCGACTGAGGTTCCGTGTATGTTAGGCACCATAACAGTCTCAACAGGAGAAGGGCAAGCTCCATTGATGAACCCCAACAATCCTTGGCCAGACAAGAAAGATTCGAACTATGTCTTCCACAGAATATAATTCTTTTCTGTGAGAGTGACCGTGACACAGTTCGTAATATTCAAAGAAGGAATCGAAAGAAGGTCCATGGATGTGTTATCCATGGCTCTGATACCATGAAAGACTGTGTATTTCAGTAAAGAAGAACAGAGAAAATAACTTGATGTTTTAATTCATTTCGTTTTCATTGCTAAACAACTTCGACATTACACATTCTTAAATATAAAATTCGATCCTATTACATTGAGACACATGTGTTTGTCTTTATTCCAAGCACAAAACATTGAATCGGTTGTGCAGTTTTAACTCATTACTCGTACTCTCCTGCTGCCTCTACACATTTGCTCTGTTTTCTGTACTAAAAGTAGAGGAGTCAGTCGGCTGTGTTGGGAGCCGTTGATGAGTGTTGGGCATCATAATGGGCCTTGTAGAATGGGCAATTGAGTGAGAATGTTGATGAATGTTTCTGGAACTTGAATTCTCTTTCTGAGCCAGAGTGTTGGACACACTCTCATTCGCCTTCGGAGTCTCTTTCTGAGACAGAGTGTGCGACACACTCTTATTAATCTTGACACCCCCCCCCCCTTAAACTTGATGTGGGTGGTAAAGCCACACCAAGTTTGAAACGGAGTTCACATAATGGAGCTCTAGGAAGTGATTTCGTGAATATATCTGCAAGCTGGTGTTGAGCTGAGATGTGCTTGACAATGAGAGAACCCAGAGTCACTTTCTCCCTCACATAGTGATAATCAGTATCTATATGTTTTGTCCTAGCATGTAGAGCTGGATTCCCAGTGAGGTAAACAGAAGATAGGTTATCACAAAACAGTTCTAGAGTAACTGGTTGAGGGACTCCCAAGTCCCTGAGAATTGAATTCAGCCACGAGATTTCTGAGGCAGTGTCTGATAAGGATCGATACTCAGCCTCTGTTGAACTCTTTGAGACAGTGGATTGCTTTTTGGATGACCATGAGATGATATTGTCACCCAAGAATGTGCAGAAGCCCCCTGTGGATCTTCTAGTAAGCTTGCACCCTGCCCAATCACTATCACTGTATGCTCTTAGTGTAAAATCAGTGTGCTTGTTGAAGAACAGACCCATAGAAACTGTCCCTTTTACATATCGCAAGATCCTCTTTAGAAGAGTAAAATCAGACTGCATTGGGGAGTGCATCTTTTGACACACATAGTTAACAGAGAATTGAATATCTGGCCGTGTAAGGGTGAGATATTGTAATTTCTATGATAAACTTCTGAAAAAGGTAGGATCAGGAAAAGGGGTGAGCTGATCAGGTACCTTATCAAGCTGAAGTGGCAATGGTGTTGAAACAGGTGAGCAGTCATTCATTCCTGCAATAATGGGAAGATCCTCTGCATATCTCTGTTGTGACATGAAGAGGCCAGCCTGATTAGCACTGATTTGAATTCCAAGAAAGTAGTGTAGCTTTCCCAAATCCTTCATCTGAAACTGCTCATTTAATGCAGATAACAAGGAGTTGATGATAGAGTTGTTGTTCCCTGTGATTATAATGTCATCAACGTATAATAACAACATCACTAAATCCTTTTCTCTGTTGTACACGAACAAAGATGGATCCAATTTGCTGCATAAGAAACCAAACTCAATTAGATATGTGCTAAACTTATCAAACCAAGCACGTGGCGACTGTTTTAGGCCATAGATGGACTTGTGAAGCTTGCAGACATGGTGTGGTTTGGTTTGATCCACAAAGCCATCAGGCTGTGTCATGAACACAGTTTCAGTGAGGTCCCCATGAAGGAAGGGATTCTTCACATCAAGCTGGCGTAAATTCAAATCCATTACCATTGCAATGTGCAAAACTATTCTGACAGTAGATGTTCGAACTACAGGACTAGAAGTCTCTAAGTAGTCGACTCCTTCTTCTTGGTGAAAACCTTTGGCAACAAGTCTTGCTTTCAATTTATCAAGAGTGCCATCAGCATGTAACTTTGTTCTAAACACCCACTTGCATCCTAGTACATTCATTCCAGACTCATAAGGAACCATAGACCATGTTTTGGTTTCTCTGCAGGTGTTTAACTCTTCTTGCATTGCTTTACTCCACCCTGGATCCTTGAGTGCTGAGGCTACTGTTTTTGGTTCAGGGTAGCTTACTTTGTGTGTGAGAAGAATGTACTTTGGATTAGGCTTGACTATTCCTGCCTTTGAGCGAGTTACCATAGAGTGTCTTTGAACTGCAGGGGATGTGCAAGGTGATTCAAACAGAACATTAGAGGTGTGAGAGCTGTCGCCTATAGGAACAGATTCTAAGTCTGCCGTACGCCCAGGACACTCACTCTCTAAGCCTGATGAATTTCCTTGTTGTTCTGCAGAAGTCATATTCTGAATTGGTGATGTTGAAGCAGGAGTATTAGAGTGAGATGATAAAGTAGCTGGTGTAGAAGTCACTTGCACTCTTGGTGAAGATATACTGCCTGTTGTTTGATCTATTAAACTTGGCAATTGGACTTGGAATTGCACAGTTCTCAGAGGTTGCACTCCTCATGATTCAGTAGATGTAGACCTGTTAACTGGAGTGTTTCTATACAGAAACCTCTTCTGCCATGCATCTACCAAAGGAGTGGAGTTCTTTTGCTGATAATGAGAGTATCTATCTGCAAAAGGAAAAGTGTTTTCATCAAAGATCACATGACGACTTATGTAAACTCTTCCAGTAGGAGGATATAGACAACGATAGCCTTTATATCGTTCATTATAACCCAAGAAGATACAAGTTAGAGATTTGGGATCAAACTTTTTGACCGCATAAGCTCTGAGTGTTGGATAGCAGGCACATCCAAATGCTCTTAAGGCTGAATACTCGGGAGCTTTGTTGAATAATTTCTCATATGGGCTTTGATCATTGTCTATGTAGAGGTGGGAAGCAAGTTGCTGAGAAAGTTGGCAGTAAAGAAAGCCTCTACCCAGTGTTTTTGAGGAACTTTCCCATCAAACATCATAGACAAACCCAATTCTGTGAGATATCTATGTCGCCTTTCTGCCAACCCATTTTGTTGGGGAGTGTGTGGACAAGAAATGTGTTGCTGAATCCCACACTGTTGCATATGAGAAATGAACTTATGGCTAATGAATTCTCCACCTCCATCACACTGGAAGGGGCTGATTTTGTGATTAAGTTGGTTTTCAACAAGACTTTGAAAAATGCAGAAAACTTGGAAGAAGTCTGATTTTTTGCTTCATTGGATAAAACCAACAGTACCTAGACCAGTGATCAATGAAGATTACATAGTAACTGAAACCTTGGACTGATTTAGTAGGTGAAGAACCCCAGAGATCACAATGAACTCTCTCTAGGGGTCGAGTAGAACTGAAAAGAGATGCAGAAAAAGGTAAGTTACAACTTTTTCCCAATCTACATGCTTCACAGACTTTGTCATCAGTCTTGTTTATTGAGATAAGTTTTCTAGAAGCCAGCTGCTGGAGAATCTGTTTATTTGCGTGTCCTAGTCTCCTATGCCAAACAACATCACTTGCTGATTGCTGTCTAGAGGAGAACAACACTTGAGGTAGGTGATCCTCCAAGACGTAAAGGCCATTACGGTTTCTTCCCAGGCTGAGGATTTTTTGTGTTTCCTTGTCCTTAACACGTACACAATCAACATCAAATTCAAAGGAATAGGGGTAATCCTTAGTGAGTTTTGAAACCGAGAGAAGTGATTTTGCAATTGCAGGGCATACTAAAACATCTTTTAAGGACAGTGTACCTAAGGAGGAAGGTAAAGTGACTGATCCTGTGTGTGTTATAGGCAGAAGATCTCCATTTCCCACCATCACTGCATCTGTTCCTTGATAAGGCTGTGAATGATGAAGATTCTGTATCGAGTTGGTTACATGAGAGGTTGCTCCGGTATCCGGGTACCACTCCTGGCCAGTTTGCTCGGTAACATCAGTGATTTGAAGAGCTGTGAGAGCAGTGGGCATGTTCTCATGTTGGTAGGCATTGTTAAACCTGTGCCAACATTTGAGAGCAACATGACCAGACTTGCCACATATCTGACAAATTGGTCTGCTTTCTCCAACAAGCGAGTTGTCAACTGAGGGTGAGATTTGTTGATGGAAACCTCTGCCTTTGGTGGAGAAAAACCCTCTTCCTCTTGTTCCACTTGGTCTGAAATATCCAGACCCTCTGCCTCTGTTGTTATAAAATCCACTTTGCTGATTCACTTGCATGGCGTTGAAGGCCAGGTGGGGTGAAACTGTCAACTCAGAGGCATATCCTTGCAGCCTGTCATCATAGCCAGTTAGAAGAGGCACTATGTCTTCAAAGGAAGGTGTTGGATAAAAATCCATTGAGCCTTCGATGCTGGTCTTGATGGGTTCATATTCACGACCCAAGCCATGTAGAGCAGCAAAGATTTTCATCTTTTCTGTTACAGGACTACCGACAGAAGATAACTGGTCACAATGGCTCTTAATACCTTTGAGATATTCATACATAGGTTTATCTCCTTTTGAAGTGGTTTGCAGACGTCTTTGAAGCTCAAAGAGTCTTGAGGAGGAGACATGGTTGAAGTGATTTGCTACTGAAATCCATACATCTTTGGCAGTCTTGCTGTTGATGACTACACTCAATATGTCCTCCGAAAAGGATCCCAGAAGCCAGGACTTTACAACCTGGTCCACTTTAAACCATGTTTGATACTCAGGATTAGATGTCTCGACTGAGGTTCCGTGTATGTTAGGCACCATAACAGTCTCAACAGGAGAAGGGCAAGCTCCATTGATGAACCCCAACAATCCTTGGCCAGACAAGAAAGATTCGAACTATGTCTTCCACAGAATATAATTCTTTTCTGTGAGAGTGACCGTGACACAGTTCGTAATATTCAAAGAAGGAATCGAAAGAAGGTCCATGGATGTGTTATCCATGGCTCTGATACCATGAAAGACTGTGTATTTCAGTAAAGAAGAACAGAGAAAATAACTTGATGTTTTAATTCATTTCGTTTTCATTGCTAAACAACTTCGACATTACACATTCTTAAATATAAAATTCGATCCTATTACATTGAGACACATGTGTTTGTCTTTATTCCAAGCACAAAACATTGAATCGGTTGTGCAGTTTTAACTCATTACTCGTACTCTCCTGCTGCCTCTACACATTTGCTCTGTTTTCTGTACTAAAAGTAGAGGAGTCAGTCGGCTGTGCAGGGAGCCGTTGATGAGTGTTGGGCATCATAATGGGCCTTGTAGAATGGGCAATTGAGTGAGAATGTTGATGAATGTTTCTGCAACTTGAATTCTCTTTATGAGCCAGAGTGTTGGACACACTCTCATTCACCTTCGGAGTCTCTTTCTGAGATAGAGTGTGCGACACACTCTTATTAATCTTGACAGGAACTTGGCAGGAGAGAAATTCTTGGTTGGAGAGGGAAGAAGTATCCCGTAATAGTTGCCATCAGTCTCTTGTCTCAACCCAATGAGACTGGCTCCCTGGCTCAGCCTGATGGGGCTAGCTCATTGGCTCAGCCCGATGGGATTGATGGGTAAGCCCGATGGGATCTATGTCTAAGCCCGATGGGATTGGCCAATCTCAGGAGAAGGCAAAGCCCCTAGATTTACAGCGATCAGCTCCATGGGCGATGGCACCGGCCCATCGTTCAGCTCCTGGAATGGCTAGAGATCGAGCCATAGACTGATCGCTCACGAGGCCGAGTTCCTGGAAATTTTCAGAGATTGGCCTCCTGGACGATCCCGTAGCTTTCCAAACGCATGAAGCCCGACTTCATGCAATGGTCAGCTATCAGCCCATCGGCCGATTATGGACCAACCTATAGTTTATTTTCCATTTCTTCGGTTTGGCGTAGTTTGTCCCGGGTCGGTCTGGTTTACTTTTAATAGACTATATAAACTGCTCTAGTTACAGAAAAAGTAAGTCTGCTTTTACTTTTGCCTCTTTGAGCTACAATCAAAACTTTAGATGTTTGTTCTTGGGATTTTCAACATTTCTACAATTATAGTGAAGAATTCTTTATCTTTTCTCTTTATAATTTTACTTTTCTATCTATTTGTATTTGTTCTTGTTATCACCATGTCTGAGTAGTTCTTTATATGGATTGTTCGTAAGGTATATTATGGGGTTTGGAAGTTAATTAATGATTCTAGTTAAGTAGTTGGGGCAGAATGATGATAATTATGGAAATGACTATGATCGATCTTTGCAGGGAAGCATCCCACATGTAACACTTGTTGAGCCACAAATCTAGTTGAGATTCAATCGCTGACACGCACCTTTCTGACGTGTCCCACATGTAACAGTTGTTGCTGGATCTTATCCGACATAACACAAGATTCCTTTGATGATCTCATGCTTGAAACTTGTCCTTAGTGAACATCACCTTTAGCCCCTCATCACACAATTAACTTATGCTTACCAAGTTTGACTTGAGTTCTTCAAAATAGTATACCAACACTTTCTTCTACCTCAACATGATGTCTATCACTATGACTTAAGTATCGCACTTTCTGGTCAATCCACACCATCATGTATCTTGTGGGTTCTGGAAATCATTTTCCATGACTCCATGCCCGTCTTACCTGTGTCCGAAACCTATGAAAATTTTGATTAAGATTCCCATTCCTGCCACAGAAATAAAACCCTTTGAAACTTTTTGTCCCTCTGATCTGACGTTCTGTTGCAACTTAGTTTCTTGTTCAGTATGATCCACGAACTCCGACTGATCATGTTGACCTTTGACAAAGTTCGTCAGCCCATCATAGTCGTTGCTGGTTGTACCATCGCATGGATCTGAGTAACCATTGTACCCTAGTCCCCACTTCTGTTTTGCTCGCCTTCCAATTTCCAGTAGCTTGTCGAGATCCTCTGATCCTTTGTTCAACATCCTGATTTTCTTATGATTTTCGGTCAGGTCATTTTCTAGTGAGCGTGCTTTTTCCCTCTTGTATAAATAGTTCAATCATCCGATTCACTTTGATTTCAAGCAACCGAATCCGGTCTACTCCTACAAGTGTTGTTTTGCTACTTCTCTTCAGAATTCTTTTAGTGCTCATATTTTCCATGGTGGATTGAATATTGACTATTTTTATGTGAGTTGATTTCATTTCCAGGATGTTGACTTTTTCTTCCAGCATTGCCTTGTCTTTGAGGAGTTTCAGATTCCCTTGCACTCAAGACATTTTAGCTCCTTGCAGTTGGTGAGGGGACACTCAGATTTGAAGTGTCCATACCCTTCACATTCGTGATATTTGAGATCTCATTTCCTACTTCCTCATCCACTTTACATCTTTGATGCCCGTTGAGGATATCTCTCACTGTCAGTGCTTTGTTCTCGGCCAAAGGGTTTGGTTTGTCCTCTTTCAACTCTTCTTAGGGCCTTCTTTAAGCTTATTGCTATCAACATCATACTCTCCTCAAGCTTTTGATGTATATTCTCCTCAAGCTTCCTCATCATATCCATTTCTTCTTCAGCTGTGAATGCGATCACTTTACTCACCTTGGGTTGTTCAGCACCTGTTTCCATCTCTTGAGCCTTTAACATCCCAAGAAGTTGTGAGAACTTAATATCATCATCGTCTATAGCTAGCTTCAGCACCGCTTTATGTGGTCCAAATTTTGACGGAAGACATCACAGGAGTTTTTTACCAGCTTTTTATCCTTGTATTCCTTTTCTAAAACAGTTGTCTCATTTGTAATTGAGCTTAATTTAGATCCAAAACTTGTTATGGTCTCATCGTTCCCCTTGCAAAGATTCTCAAACTGAGATGCGATGTGGTCTAGCCTAGTTCTCTTGACACATGATGTTCCCTCGATTGAGTTCACTAAGATGTCCCATGCATCTTTTGCAGCTACGAATCCTTGCACAAGCTTGGACTGCTCCAGATCAATGGCACATAAGATTTCTGTTAAGGCTTTAGAGTTGTACTTAGATGCGCTTTTATCTACCTCTGTCCACTTTCCTTGGGCTTTGGTATATTTTCTCCCTCCTAAGTAAGAATTGTTGGTTTTTCCCAATCTAATTCTACCGTGGTCCATGCGTCTTCATTTATTCCACGAATCCATTGTCGCATACGTATCTTCCAGTGACTAAGTTGTTCTCATCTAGTATGAGCGGTTTCTGCCCAACCAAAACTTCTTTCGGTGTCTCCATATTCCTCCACAAGATCTCAACATGTTGACAAAACCTCTGTTTATCGATGGGACCTTGCTCTGATACCAATTGAAGAATCAAAATATAGAGACTATGTATAACTTGTTTAACTTATAACTTTACATTTATTAGAAATCTATTAAACACGATTCTTACAATCTGTTTAATCTGTTTTACAAGGCATTACATAGTAATCTGTCACTGCTGATTCCTAATCTACCCAATCTCACACATAACAACAGTTGTGTATTCTCTTTATTCACTAACAAAAAGCTTGTATCACCACACACAACTTTTTCCTATGCCACACCTAAAAACCTTAAGCGGCTTCTACAATGAAATATATATTTATACTTGTCTCCATTAGGTCTGTCTCCTTCCTTTTCCGTGAGACACAATATTCCGAAGCTCCGATCTTCCTTTTCGTCAAAATCTTTTTTTTGCACATCTTCTTAATCCAGCTCCAATAGAATTAAGCCACGTGTACTCCTCTCTTTTGAATTGTTGAACAATTTGTTTCAACAGTCTCCGTCTCTGTCGGTTCCAATACTACTAACTAGATTCATACCCACGCCATGCGTGGGGAAAAATATTCGTAAATTATAATTTATTAGTAATTATAAATTAAATATTTATATAATTTTAACTTTTATTTAAAATTACTTTTAACATTAATTTTTGTATATACAAATTAAAAAAAGAAAAATCATTATTTTTTACGAATTTAATAGTATTTTTTGTTATTTTAATAAAATATATTAATTATATAACCAAATTAATAACAATGATATACTTGTAATTATTCTAATAAGTTAAACTCATTTATATATTTATTTGAAATTTACTTTAGTTATGATACGTCAGCATGATATTTCTGTTAATAACATGTCAGAGTAAAATTATTTTATTAAAATGTTTCTCAAATAATGTATTAGGGATTATGGTAATAACTTAAATCTATTTATATTTATTTGAAATTATTTATAAATTAATATATAAAAAATTTTAAAAAATAAAACTTATTGTTTTTGCAAATGTAATAATAATTTTTTGTTAGTTGAATAAATTATATTTATTCTCTAACCAAATTAATATCAGTGGCATGTATTGTAATTATTCTAGTAAATTAAACCCTTTTATATATTTAATCTGAAACTCGTTGTGGTGTTGACACGTCAGCTGGTATTTTTGTTATTAACACGTTTGGGTAAGGTTACTTTGTTAAAAAGTTTCCCAAATAATATATTAGGGATTTGCATGGTTTGTAACTGGTTATTATTAGAAGTAAGTAGTTACCAATCAAACCCATTGGCCTATATATTTGAACACTTTTAAATGTTCAATTCATATATTCATCTATACGCATATAAAAACTATTTTAAATTTCAAAAGGAGAATAAATAATCACTCAAATTATATAAAGGGCAATAGAAAAAATAGTACTATTTTAAGTTTTTATTTTAAATATAACACTATTTGTTTAAATTTCCAAAAATAACACATATTTAATATTAAAATATATTAAAACTTATTGTTAATAAAAAAATAATGAAAATCTAAATTAGAAAAATGAACCCAAATATACTGTTTTAACTTTATATATAATTTATATATAATAAATATGTATTTTTTAGAAAATAATTTGTGGTATTTTTGGAATTTTAAGTTTAAAATGTTAAATTTTAAATTAAAAATATGTTATTTTTAAGTATTATTCTTATGTAAATAGTAATATTTTCAATATAAAAATATGTTATTTTTAAGTAATTATTCTTTATGTATAATAGTAATATTTTCTAATATTTATGTAAAGTCTGTAAATAGTTCAATATTTAAGTTTTCTAACCGGATGATCCAGTCTGAGTTCAAAATCCAAAATTTTCATCCTTATTTTAAAAATATTTTAAATCCTCGTTAATTATAATCTTGGCAAATGGAATGAGGGTGTTAATGTCATTCCAAGATTTTAGCCATTTCACATGTAAGTAAGATGCAATTAGGATGTAACAGCTAAGATTAAGTGTATTTATTTTCTTTGTGACAACGATTAAGTTTGATAGAAACTTTAGTTGCACTATACAATGATACAACGATTAAGTGTATTTAGTCTATTCTGACAACAAGTAAGTCTAATCAAAACTTTAGCTACACTATACAATGATACAACGATTAAGTGTATTATATTAATCGTTAAACATATATTTCGGGCAATATTCATCAGTATACATAAAAAAGAAATTTATAAAAGAAAGTAATATTGTTTCTACTCTAACGTTTTCTATATTATTATTAATTTTGCTTCTATATTTAAAAGGATAATTGATAAAAATGATACAAAACTTGAGTGTAAATACAAATCTAACATTTTTAAAAATCATTTGACAAACATAATTCATGCAAGTACAAAAATTACAAAATCATGCAGCATGCAGGTACAAATATTACATAATTATGTTAATAACACAAATAATTTTAAAAAGTCAATTACATTTTGGTTTTATATAGTTTATAATTCTAATTAACAAGTTATTTCGTAAAACAAAATCAGCAAATTACCAAAGAAATCTACAGTAAAATTTGCAAAATTCTTGAGACGTCTCAAATGAAACTTTTATTCTTATGCAAACTGCCATGAAAAAGAATGTTATACCCTTGTGCGGAAACTTCAAACATGGCAACATTAGTTGGTGCCAAAGGAGTTTGTTATACGCATCGACCACGAAACCTTGCAGCACCTCCGTGGTCAGACTAAAATCAAGAGAAGGCATGCAAGATGGCTCGAGCATATAGAGACATTTCCATACATCATCAAGTAAAAATAGGCAAAATAAAACATTGTGGCCGATGCCTTGTCCTGGCACTACACCCTTATCACCACCATGTAGGCCAAGATAATGGGATTTGAGCATCTTAAGGAGCAATAAGCTAAGGATCTAGACTTTGACAGCACATATCAAGAGTGCGTCCAAGCAACCTCCAAACAATACTACCAACATGAAGGATACTTATTCCGAGACCGCCGGTTGTGCATTGCAAAAGGGTCTATGCTAGAGCGATCATTCAGGAACCTCAGGGAGGATGCTTAATGGGTCAATTCGGAGTTGAAAAGGCACTGAGCATACTCACAAACACTTCTATGGCCGCACCTAAGGAGCAATGTGGAGAGACTATATTCATGATGCATCACATGTCTAAAGACTAAATCCATGTCACATCTTTACAATTTATACATGTCTTTACTTATTTCTAACATGTCGTGGGTAGATATATCTATCGATGTTGTATGGTTTACCCAAGACATGGCCCAAAGACTCAATACTTTTTGTGGTATACCATTCTCTAAGATGGCCCATTCAAACGGCTAAATATTCTTCACGGAAGTAGTCCGACTACATGTCCTACCCCAATACATTGTGTCCGATTTGAACACCATGTTCCTTAGCCATTTTAGAGTACCTTATGGAGTAAATTAGGCACCAAACTGCTATTCTCACCACCTGCCATCCCCAAAGAGATGGCCAAATCGAATTGGTCAACCGCATATCGTCAAACCTTTTAACGTCCAAGATTGGTACCAACTTAGCTGCTTGGTTGGACTACTTACCTTTCGTGGAATTTGCTTATAACTGTACCACACACTCTACTACTACACTATCACATTTTGAGATTGTGTAAGGCTTTAAGCTACTTACGGCACTAGACCATTCACAATTACCGCCTTTGGAATACTCAAACCAAGATGTAATCGCCAAAGCTGAAGCAATCACCAAACTACACTAGAAGGTCAAATATAATATTGAGAAGAGGATTATGCACCACAAACGCCAACAGAATAAGGGACGGAAATAAATTATCTTCCAAACCGGAGATTGGGTATGGCTAACATGAGAATCGAGAAGTTTCTGAACCAAAAAAATTCAAGTTGGCACCATGAGAAGATGGACCATTCAGAGTTGTGGAACGCATCAACAAAAACAAGTATCGCCTATAACTGCAGGGTGAGTTACACATCTTTCCAACCTTCAATGTTGTTGAGTTAAACCCTTTCTATGCAGGTGAATAAGTTATTAGGACAGAACCTCTTCTAGAGAGAGGGGATGATAGGTATTTCGATGCCA
Organism: Pugionium cornutum; assembly: GCA_018901935.1. Classification (NCBI taxonomy): domain Eukaryota; kingdom Viridiplantae; phylum Streptophyta; class Magnoliopsida; order Brassicales; family Brassicaceae; genus Pugionium; species Pugionium cornutum. The sequence continues at coordinate 4,549,260 of CM032165.1, forward strand.
ACGGGCTGGCCCACAGACCTAGCACCAGCCAAATGCTGGAGATGAGAACACCACCAAGAACTCGATCTGGCACAAGGAGGTTAACATAAGAATCGAACAAGGTCGTAGAGAACTTGATCAGCCTAAAGGATCAAGAAAACCCCAAAAAATGCTGAAGACCATGACTGGCATAGAAGACACACGGCTTGAAGAATGGCCGGACAAGCCGAAAGAGCTAAGCGATGGCCATAAATGTCAAACGACCCAAAAGAGGACCACGAGTCCCAAGAAGCACCACGGCCAAGATCCATTAAATGGCTTTTTAATTTGAACGAGGAACCCATATTATTCCACATTAAAAAAGCATAACACCTTAAGGGCCGTAGCCATCAAGGTGCATCAAGGACTTTCCATATATGGAGCGCTATGGTACACATTTAATTTCGTATTATTGTTATCTCTTTTTCATATACGAATAGAATCTCAATTGAGTGTAGGTTAGGCATTTATTTTGAGAATATTCACGGTTTGTAAACAAATTTAATTTTCTTTTTTCTTTCAATTGTGTCGATCCATAAATGTCAAGGTCGAAGAGATATATATATGTCTATAATGTTTCCTATGGGACATTGTAACATACAATTTTTTTCTTAACTCAATAAAGAAAACATTTCTTCTCTCGAATTGTTATCTCTCACTCTAACAATTGTGTGGCTTCCCCTCCTGTTTTTTAAAAAACCCTTTGATCTTTTTGAGTCTTTGCTGATAAAAGGTCATATCTTATGGCAAATCATCTCATAGACATGTTACAACTGAAGAGAACCTTTTTGCTAACTAGTTTTACACTCACCCATCGCCCTTGACCACCTTAACAAAAATTTGTCTTTCAGCCAGTTGTTAAGATATGGCCTTATCACATTATCCTAACGTGTTATTAATAGAAATGTCATGCTGACGTGTTATTAACAAAAATATCATTCTGACGTGTTATTAACAGAAATGTTATGCTGACGTGTTATTAACAGAAATGTCATGCTCACGAGTCATCAGCACAGTTAGTTTCAAATAAATATATAAATGAACTTAAGTTACTAAAATAATTATAATATATTTTATTGTTATTAATTTGGTTAGAGAATCAATATATTTTATTAAACTAATAAAAAATATTATATAATTTACGAATATTTTTCCTTACGCATCGCATGGATATAAATCTTGTTAGTTAGATAAGTGAATAAAAATGAGTTTGAGTGATGAAAATGAACAAGTGACAATAACTTTGCGGAACCAACATATTAGCAAGTTGGGTTGTTCTAAATTAAATAATTAAGTTGGGTCATTCGTAAGAAAGATAATTGTTTAGTTGTTTATAATAGTTTATTCGTAGGTTAGTCAATATTAAAAAAAGACAATCCGCAGGTCGAGTCATTCTTAACAGATCACAACAATGATCTCAGATAGTCTAATGTTATTATTCTAATAAAAACACTTATTCTAGGATACTATGAGATTTTTCTCTCAGATAGTCCAGTAATCATAAAAAAAACAACAACATAAATCAAAAGTTAATGACTCAATTAAGTCACACAAATTTATATTATTATCTTATAAAAAATAATTTAATAATTAACCAGAATAATACAAAATGTAAAAAAATGAAAATATAATAGAAAAACATTAAAAAGAGATTAGAAGAAAAAAATAGATATTATGTTGCCAATGTATCTTGGTACGTGGAATATTTCGTCGTAAAATTATCACAATGTAGTGTGTGAGAACTGAATTTGAAAACACTTCAGCTCTCAATATAAATATGAATCCTTCAGCTTTTATTCCAAATACGAATAGTTCACTTTTCAATCTAAATACAATGACTTTATTTCTCAATTTCAATGTGAACCCTTCAGCTTTCAATATAAATATGAAAACTTAGTTCGGAATCTAAATACGAAAAATTTAGCTCTCAATATCAATAAAAAGATTTATTTTGTTCTAAAAAATTCTTCTCTTATTTTTTATGAATTCTTCAGTTACCAGAAATTGTTTTTCTATTTATACGATTCCAGCATTTAACTACGCATACTAAATGAAATGCATATCTAGTGGTTACACAAATTTTATCTATTCTTGACCATTTGGCTAATGGGTTTGACTGTCTTTTCGGATTGAAGCATGAACTCGGGCCTTAAGCATGCTTTGGCTCATCTTCATTATGGGTTGGCTGATTCCAGTTTTGAAGTCAAATTTGGTGTCAACTTAGTCGGTAATCCAACATAAATACGTTCGTTGTAAAGTAGTTGGTATATTTTTTGGTAATTTGATAGTAAATGATGAAAATATTTTCAATAAATATACCCATTTTGTGAGTGGCACTTACAAAAATCATAAACTTGTTTTACATTAAAACAAGCACAATTTTTTTATCTCAATAAATTTTATTTATGAATTAAAAATTAGATGTATATGCATAAATATTCAAAAAATAATGATGGCAAAAGAACTAAAAGATGGTTGCAAGATATTCATGTATTAGAGGGGATATATATGGATATATATGCATAAGACTTATTATGGTTAATCGTTTCGTACACTTCCTTATGTTGGACCAAGCGGGGTAGCGCCGGAACATAGAGTTGCAAATTTTTTCAGTGGGTTTCTTGGGTTTCAGATTTTGCGGCGATTTAATCTAGTCTTTATTAGCAGCAACTCCTCTTTGATGGTTTTTGGTGACACAGTTTGTGTGATGGTTGTTGGCACATTTTATTCACAAGTCAACTGTTGGCTCTCTCACTTCTACTTGCCCGACAATCAATTTCGCATCCGCGAATCTGTTTTACATTTTTACCGGATATTATCCTTATTTGTTTTTTTGGGGGGTTGTGCTTGGTTTAGGTCGTATATGTTGTTTAAGGGACCTACTCTTTGGAGATCTTTTCTTATGCTGGTATTTCTTATCATGTAGTCGTGATATATTGAATTATAAATCATGTGTATATGTGAGATCTAAATATAGTTCACTAATCTAGTTCAATATAATATTAATGAAGTATTACGTTATTGTACGATGTAAGCATTATATTAATATACACGTTGGATGTAATGACATTTGACATGCTAAGTCCCTCATTGTCCAAAGATTTCATCCGTTTGATTAAAAAGAAAGTCCACAAATCTAAACCGTTAGATCAAAATGAGAAATCTATTTAAGAAGGGTCTCTTCCTTGATTATTTCTCACACCGAAAAATAGTTGAAATATTTCTAGATTAACTATCTATCTATGGCTCCATGGTTACAGAAGGTTTTTAATGGATCTACTAAGCGTGTATACGTTTTCATTACTGATGGTAAGTCGTTTGCTATAGATAGTGGAGAGTCCGAGTCTATTAATGATTATATTTTTGATGATGCATACACAAAGATTGATAGAGATCTTACAGATATTAATGCGTATCTGCTTAAGTACCACAATTTTCAACATAGCTCTTAATGATAGTGTTGGTAAGGATAATGGTGTTGGAGACAATGATATTCATACATGGAGGAGTGTAGAATATATAAATATAGAAATATATGAAAGTGAAATAAAGATATCTTGTAATTCTAACAATTTAGGGATATATCGCGGAAATGATATAGATTACTTTAATGGTATTGTTGTTAAACATATTGAAGGAGGAGGTATTTCAGTAATGGGATTTAGCCATTAAAGGTCAAACCGAAAGTAACATCAATATTTATTGAAGTAATTCAACTTAATGTTTCTTTTCGTATGTTTCTATCAATAATCAATAATAATACAGTGGATTGTGTTCCTATATGTGTATTAAAAATAAAAATATTTTTTTTCTATTCTTATTGAAAGGTAGATACCACTAGCAAAGCAAGTAGAATCCTTTTTGCTAACTAAATTATTTTTTAAGTATTCAAAAATATGACATTAGATCATAAAGGTGACAAAAATCATAACAAGATTGACTTATACACAGAAAATAAAAATTTCCAAACCAATTTCATCAAAATAAACATGTATAATGTAGTTTTGATGTGACTCTGGTCGAAAAAACAAAATGTAATGGTGGCATTATATTGATGCTACCAATCATATTTGTCTTGATATATATATATATATATATATATATATATATGTTTGTATATACTTTTTAGAAGTAAAGATGATGTATTGGAAATATTCATAGCATACGAGCTAGTCAAATAAAAATGTTGAGGTACAGAGTTCTAGGATATTAAAAGGAAATATGATACAACACAAAGTTACCATCAATATTTCAAATGATTTTGGAGAAATAAAGTACATTCCTACATATATCTAAACGTGTGGAGAGTTTTTATCAAATTTATTGTGCAGACTCCTATAATATCACAATTTAACCTACAAAATTAGATTGTATGTGTTTGGATACAATCATACATATCACAACAATAGTGTATTTCGGTTTTTACTTCGTACATTAGCAAATACAAACATCTATAAAACACAATAATGATATCAAGGAACAAATCTTATAAAGTGTTTTTATGGGTTCTAACAAGCTCATAACCAGTGGAAGGACAAATTTTACAATTGTAATGATTTCAAATAACTTTAACATCAAAAATATTATTAATACCTCTATTATTTTTTAGTCATGCCTCATAAAACACTAGATTGTATGCGTATTAATATAGTATTGTTGGGACTTGGAAGATCAACAATATTAATAAAATTAAATTGAGACGATCGACATTACTAATGAGGATTCATATTCAACTATGGAAATACAATCGAAAAAAAATTTTAGATCCAAACCTGGTGAAATAAAAAAGTGAAGTGCAAGAAACGCTTAAAATTTGGTGGTGTACATCATGATATTGCAGAATTGTACGTTACACAATAAACATTGTGTAACACATGATTTGTTGAAAAATTATGCGATTATATAGGAATGTTGCATAGATGATGTTGGCATAAGAGATACTCTATTGCAACATGGATATCAAAGAAAATGTGCAAAACATGTTTATAAAGTGCTAACATGGTAAATACTTTTGAGATTTTCGAGGATAAAGAAATCTTTGATAAAAGTGAAAACGGGATTGAATATCTTTTCATATGCTCATCTAGGATGAACTTTTAAGACTTGATGTCATGGACTCTATAAATATAGTGATTATGAGTCAAAATTATGTTTAGCCAAAATGGAGAGAAGAAAGAAGAAAAATACCAAGAGTTTTGGTGAATATTTGACGTACGTGTTGTGTGCATCACATAATCTATGTGTTAGAACGGCTTATATCAAAGACAAAACAGGAGGAATATTTTTATATCTTCTTGTTCTTAGATTTGTATTTTAGGTGGCCTTGCATGGAGTGACACATCTTGAGATAGAAAGTAAAGAATACGAACCTTGTATTTAATCTGGTGGCCTTGCATTTATATGTATTATAGATTATTTGTTCATCTTTTACCAATCAATTTTATATAGCATAAATGTTACAGTCTAAGATGTAAATTTTGCGTTCTTACATATTTTCTCGAGTGATTTTAATTAGAAATGTGACAAAAATGGTTGGAGCTTGGCAAGAGAGGAATTATTGATTGGTGACTGATGAAGTGGATTAGAAGAGCTGGCCTGACTGATGACTCGATCCTGAGAGAAAGCCAAGTCTCTGGAATTTGCACCAATCAGCCAGTAGGCTGATGGCATTGGCCGATCGTATAGAGAATTGAAATCAGCCAAGTTTCTGGAATGACTGCCGATCACATAAGCCGAAGGCTTAGGATGCCAAGTCTTTGGAATTTTTCAGCCAACAACCCCTTGGCCAATGGCACCAATCGATCGACTAGCTCCCCGAATGCATGAAGACCGACCTTCTGGAGTTCTCAGCCATCGGCCCCTTTGCCAATGGCAAGTTGATCGCGGCTTGTTTCTATATTCTATTTTTTT